>VXBX01008995.1:1179643-1311688 GCA_013400415.1 Scytalopus superciliaris
CGGCCCCCCGGCTGCTCCTGCTGCCGCCGCCTCCCGCGCTGCTGCTGGCGGGGCCCCCGGGCAGGGAGTGCCTGCGGACGGTGCTGGCGGACTCGCGCTTCTTCCTGGTGTGCATGTGCTTCCTGACCTTCATCCAGTCCCTCATGGTCTCTGGGTACCTGAGCAGCGTCATCACCACCATCGAGCGGAGATACAGCCTCAAGAGCTCGGAGTCGGGGCTGCTGGTCAGCTGCTTCGACATCGGGAGCCTGGTGGTGGTGGTCTTCATCAGCTACTTCGGGGGGCGCGGGCGGAGGCCGCTCTGGCTGGCCGTAGGGGGGCTTTTCATCGCCCTCGGGGCTTCGCTCTTCTCCTTACCTCACTTCATCTCTCCGCCGTACCAGATCCAGGAACTGAACTCTTCCGTCAGTAACGAGGGCTTGTGCGTGGCTGGCAATGGCACCGCCAAAGAGCAGTGGGACTCGCCGGCCTGCTTCAAGGACTCTGGTGGAAATGACCACTCTCTTTATGTAGCTTTATTCATTTGTGCCCAGATCCTTATTGGCATGGGCTCGACACCCATCTATACCTTGGGACCAACCTACTTAGATGACAATGTCAAGAAAGAAAACGCCTCACTTTACCTAGGTAAGGCATCTGAGTACCAGGGCGCTTCAAATGCTGAACCCCACGTTTCCCTGAGGGACCAGTTACAGGTACTTCTGCCCTGGTCCTGCTGAAAAACATCTGTACTAAGCTTTCCTTCTGAAGTGAACTTCTGAAGTAAAGTTGCCATGGTTTCCTATTTTAAAATGTTTTGTGGAGTCAACAGTAGTAACAGGTGAAGCTAATGCAGTGTGTGCAGAAGTGGCTGTAGTCACACCCTACTGCACTGGGAATGGCACAGCAGAGAAAGCTTCTCTAATGCTTTTCAGCACTTGGCATTAACCGGTGAATTTTTCAGAAAGGAGTGTCAAAACTTGCTGTGACCCTTCCTTCAAGTTTCTTTTTGCTAACACAGAAACTATATATTTCTAAATTTTGATCAACATGACTTTAGCCTAGGGTCTCCATAATGTTCAACAAGCACTTTGAGAAATTCTTGGCATGCTTTGTTTTACTTTTCCAGCATTTATTTGTCTTTAACTAGCAATGAATTTTGACTGTCATTGATACATCATCTGGCATATCAGAAAGTTGAAAATCCATTTTTAAACCAGCAAGTAAAACCTTGAGGGTTAAAAACTCGGTTGGGGAGCTCAAGGGACACGACTGTGTGAGAGTCCAATCTGGCATATGGCGTTCGGCAGGCACAGACAGGTCTTGCTCATAGTCATTCCATAGTGGGAAGAAGGGGTATCTCAGATAACGGGGTACTAAAGTTTGTACTAAAGTTTGATCATGATAGTGAACGCCATATGTTTTTGATAGTTTGTGTAATACATAGTAAGATTGGCTGCTCTCTGACTTTGCATTAGTATTTTACATGATTCTGTAAGAAATGAAGCTCATGTACCCCTTCAAATTCTTTTCAAATAAGGAGAGGCACTTATGGGACTGAGAGAGCTGCCAAGGGATTTTGAATGCTCAGCATTACCATTTGCAGTTCAATTTACTTTGGCTTTAAGCTAGCCGTGGAGATAGTAAATTCTGTATAAAATAGACGTGCATGAAAGTAATACACTCGGGGGGGGGGGGAGGGGTGGGGATGTGTAACTACTTTATTAAGCAAAAACTAGTGATCCAGATCAGTATTTTTATTCATTTTGACCCGTTTGGCAATTTGACTGTTCTCTGTACTGTTTTAAAGCCATGCATAGTCTATGTGCAGTGTCTTGAGAAAGCCTGGGGCACTGCTGGTTTTTAGAAGGAGGGAGAGGTATTCACAGTATTGCTAATCTGCCTGATGAAGTATTTCACAGTGTTTTCCCTATCTCCTCCCCTCTGAGAGGTTAAGTGGTATAGAAATTTAGATTAACCTAGCATCAATTTTATTGGCAGTATGAAAGAGCAAAGCATCTCGTTACTGAGGTTAGTGATTGTAGTTTGGAACAGCACAGAGGGGACTGAAACTTTTGCAAATAGGTGATTTCACACAGTCCTCAAAAATATGGGGGAAAAAAAGGAAATGGAAAGCTGTAGGTGAGGAATGAAGGGTAGAAGAGGTGAACGGTGCGAGAGGAGGAAGTCTTCACCAAAGGGGGAAGCAAGGTCGATGGCGGGAAATCAGTGTGCGGGAGAAGCGATGCCTATCACTGACAGGCTTCTAGCACAGGAAATCGTAATGAAGTGATTCGGGTAACGTTTAAGTGCAGCAGAGATCAGCCCTAAAGTTAACAAAGGTAAAAGACACCAGCAGCTGTTGGTAGACTGTATGTGACCCTGTACCCGCCAGGCATGGAAGGCAGCTTTGATCTATACTGGGAGTACCCTTGTGGAGTCGAAGTTCATTTTTAGTGATTCAGAAGAGTAAAGATGAGTTACCCAGCTACAGCATACATGAAAAATTTATGCCTGTGATTTGATTGTGGCCACAGGGAGAATTAAAATGAACACAAAGCATGTATAAACATTGAGTAAAATGTACCATCACCTCCTTTCAGTCTTTAAGCTACTCAGGGCTAGAAGCAATGTTGCCTGCCGTTGGAAAACTTGATATTATCTTTTTTAAATAGTGTGGAAATCTGAGGAAGCTTTCAACTTTTTAATGTTTGAGTATTTGCCTTGCTTTAGACTTAGGCCAATGACTTTTTGAAGGGCAGGAGTAAAATCTGAATTCATGGGGGAAAAGAGCAGTGTTTGGTACATTAACGTGAACAAACATGTTTTTGCTGGAACTTCTCAGTGGTTTGGAATGTTTCATGTCCTAGAGTAGAGGAATTTGTGGGCAGCAGACAGCCCAGGCACAGGGATGGGATAGAGTCGGCCAGGGCATGGCTCTGCAGGTCAGCCACCTCACATCCTTTGTTATGCAATGCCTGTTTCTCCAGGCGGTGTGATTTTTATTACCAGGAAAAACTATGCAAGTGATGTCAAAATGTAAAATGTATATATGCATGTAGGCATGAGCTAACAAAAAGTCTTGGAGTGGGCCACTGGGAGCTGAAAGTTTTGAAAAGAGAAGAAAGGCCAGTGAAGCAGATCCCAGTCACACAGATACAAGTGTCTGAGTGAGGACAGTTAATAAAAATAATGTCCTCTAACACAAAACAGAAGGTCACTAATGTGTTTGCAGTCATGCTGGTATTGCATTCTAAATTTTTTTCCAAAGAAAAAAATAAATAATAAAAAAAAAATATATATGTGAGAATCCACCTCATGAAAGTTTCACCGAGCTGCAGAACTGAAGGCCTTTTTGACCTTGCAAGTGTGCCCACTAGTAGTAGGTCCATGAAGTCCCTCTGAGTATCACTAATCCTGATTCTGCAAAAACTCACCTTATGTGCTGTGGAAGCTATCTTATTTATTTTTCAAGTTAATCCAGCTCAGGGCTTGAGTGGCAATAGCATATCCTCTTAAGGGTAGGCATTCAAGCTCAATGTGGACAGCTGTTTTAACATTCCTGGCTGGAAGTCCTGCTCTCAAAAAACGTATTTGATGCTTATACATAGTCTCTTGGCTGCCTACACTTAAGTCCGTCTGTCAGAGTGGCACGGTGCCAGTTTACAAGGTGCTATGTCATTTTTAGTAGGACAAAGGTGCCAAGCAGGAATGTGTATTTGGGCTGCCAGCATGGCAGTGTGTGAGCTCTCCGTGGGATGTTTCTTCCTTGTGAAGGTACTGCCGCCTCCGGGTCCTCCTGCCCCTTAAACCTGATGGTACTTTGATGCCCTGATGTTAACTTTGAGAAAAGTGTATGACACTGAGCTTGGAAACAAATGGTGATTATAAACAGGTGCCTAAGAAATATAAGAACTGGTTCCCTTAATCACAGATAATCCAAAAGGGAAGTTGCGCACTTTATATGAAAACTGGGCAGTCACTAAGTGCTCTTTGTCTTCTCCAAAGTCTCTCCCTTCTGTGTCAGCTGTACTGTGGCATGTCTGTTGTCAGCTGCCTGATGTGTCCAGTTTCTTCTTTTAATTATTTATTCAATTAAATTAATTGCAATTCAATTTGGAGTTGAATTGGACTTCATGAGTCATGTTTTATACTCTTAAATGTGTTTCTGCTACTTGTCAGATTCTACCACTTAAACACAAAAAGTGTGTTTTTCTGAACACCGTGTGGTTTTTTTTTAATAGAGATTCAATAATTTGTTTTGAATGTGAGTATCATGTGATTGTATCAGGATTTTAAAAAGCATTTCAGTAAAATTGTGTGGCATTTAAAAGTTTTATCAGTGGCATTACATGACATGAATAATTTTAAAGTATTTTTCTTCTCTTGCAAGGGGATATTGTAATAAAAAAAGGAATTTACCTCAAAAAGTCATACATAGAAAGGCAATGTTAGGTTTTACAGAAATATTTGACTAGTAGAGGAATTGATCTTTGTACTAAGGATGTTTTATTTCAGTTTCCAAAATACTATAGGTTGGTTAGGATATGATATGAGAAAAGTGTCTAAGCCAGTTTATTTTCATACACGCTGTCCATAGTTTTGGGAACAAACTATAATTACAAAATGCAGAGATAAAGGCTTTATGAGAGAATGGCTGAAAAATTGGATAAACCTGTGAAAATGGGCTTGGTATAGATTATGGCTTGAGAGCCAGGAAAGTAAAATCATTTCCTAACCTGGAAAAAGAATAAGTATTTAGACTAGTTTCAGAAGTATTTTAGACTCATGCTTTGTTTTCTGAGGATCACTTGTGGGTTGCTGTTTTTAGCATTAAGTAAACCATTTCACTGTGACTATATTCTGTTTGGGAAACACCTTCTTAAAAATGTTTTACAGATGGATGCTCTGTGTACTTCTCATGTTTCTTACAAATTTCCTCAAAGCCTTTATATATCTATTATGGTGATTGTGTTTGTTGTATTTCTGGTGAAATCAACCCCTGTATCCACACCCCACTTGGAAGGAGAAGGCAGGAGGAATAGCTTCCCATACTCCCATCAGAAACCCACCACCTCTGCCTGCAGGGTCCCAGGGCGGAGTCCAGCTGCTGAAGAGGCTAGATCTCTGTAACATGCCATTGCTTGGATGTTGGCACAGGAAACACTGGAGTTTTGTGCTGCTCTGATTGATTCGTTTTGGTCTGGCCACTTCTGGGGTTATGGATGTCACTGGAGGACAGGAACTGGAGCCTGATGGAGGGCATCAGGTCCTCAGTATGGATGCTACAAGATCACTGAGGTTTACCAAGACAGGATCAACTTTCTAGCTGAGTAGGAGGGACCATCTAGAAGCAGTGAAACTGCTGACCAGCATTCCATTTTATTCTCACCATTCAGCCTATGACCACTTGTGGTTTATATCGAACATGCTTCCTGATATCCAGAAAGGCTCATTTCCTACAGGGTTTTCTCAGCATTGATCCCTATATTTGGTAAACCCTACAGAAATAATACCTTTATTTTTACAGCATGCCTGTGAGGAGTCAATTTTTATTAATCAAAAATTGAAGCAAAAGGGCATGTTCATCAGTATTTTTAATTGTTTGCTCTGTTTTCCTTGTAAAGGGGGGGTGTACTGAGCTTATTTCTCAAATACAGCATTTTAGTTTATCTGAGCAAAGGCCACATCTTGTTTTATCCAGAAACTTACACTAAGACTTGATCCATCAGCAGTCTTTTTTTGTATAAACACATGCTTGTTTTGTTTGCACATTCAGCTGGGCAGCACTAGCATAAGGCTGGACTCACTGTGCTCTCAGCTGAGTGTAGAGAGCGTCTTGGGATGCAGGTGAAGTGACTGCAGGTCTGTCAGTGCATATGGATTATACTGCTTTCTCATGGAGATGATTTAGCACTCAGAAGGTACAGTTTTGTGCTTCTCTGACCTTCTGTAGCACCTGTTAAAATGCTGATCAGGCAGCAGGCATGGTTCCTAGTAATTACTTAAAGTAGCGCTGCAGTTTTATTGCCTTTCTTATAGCTGAAAAACCAGAAAGATAAATTTTAATTTTCTTGTCCACTTTAGTTTCCTATTCCAGGGTTGGACTGATATTTTTTTTTCATGCTCTAATCCTAGATATAATTTTCCTAAGCATTTAGAGAAGGTGGTTTTTTTTTTGTTGGTGTAAACAGTGTGTACATACAAGGAGTTCCATCAGAGGTGGGAGCAGCCACTCCTCTGAAGATTTCTGCCTGTGGGATTTAATGTTATGAGTAATACACCTTCACCTGCCAGTGTTGCATCCCTTAAGGATGCTTTCTGCATCTCTCCTGTTGCGTCCTTGTCATGAGCTATGGCATTGCTCACAAGCAGCTGTATTGACAAAATATCACTTACACGGACTGGCAAAATGCACTCTGCCCTTCTTAGGAGCAAGAAGAGACATAGACACACACTTTCCTCATAGTCTCTTTCGTTTTATATTAAAGGACAAAAACTGGTAATATCCAGGGTTCTGAAACTCAGTGTAAGTCCCAGAACCAGTTGTTGTCCTTGCTTAACATTTGTCAGAATGGTTAGCATTTTGTTTCTGAGGCTGACAGTACCCTTTTCGCCTGCCTGAGCTTGGGAATGGTGTTTCCTTGGAGAGCAGTTCCCTTCTCTGTTGAGCTCAGCTGCAGGGCTGGTTTGGGCAGACAAGTGTCTCCACCTGCTGCAGTCCAGGAGCAGCTTGGAAACCTAGACATGAAAGTGGCCTTTAAGTAACAGCTTGTTTGTACCTTCTGCCAGGAACTGAAGGCTTGGGATCTAGTGTCTGATTACTTGGGGGCTGGAAACTTTAGCTGTCTGCTGGATACCCTGACTGTTTTCTAAAGAGTCACTGTAACTACTCCTGTTGCAGGTGGATTAGAGATGCTTTGTGTTTCATCCATTTTCCCTTAACTTTCATTCAGTGGCCGCCTCACCTGGGAGCACATAATTGCTGTGAAAGTGCTTATTCAGTTAAAAGAGAGGAGACTGGATTTCTCTCTACCATCCTTCCAGAACACATAGGTTTCTGTCTTGGCTGTGCAGTTAGCACAGGCAATTATATAAATGAGCCTCAACCTGCTGCTCCAGCCTGAAGGCCAGCATCTAAAAATTCTGATTTTAAAAGTAGATTAATGGAATTCATCCGTGTATTTTAAGGAACAGAAAAGTAACTCAATCATATTAGACTCTTAAGTCTCATGCTCTCTTTTTAATCCTATTAAGGCTTTTTTACCATGATAGCACTTTTAAAACAGTTGCTTCCTGTGAAAAATGAACTCAGGTTTCTTTCTTGTCATTTTTACATGCCTTTGTTATTTATTTTGAAACCAGTTGAGAAGTTACCATGCAAAAATGGCACATACTTTAGCTGGTCCCCTCTGGCAGTTGTTGCCTCTCAATTGTAAGGGTCAAAGTGAGCACTAGCACTGACTTGGCTGCTGATGGATGGGGCAGTGTCTCATGGAGTCTGAGGACAGGGCAAACTGGTCACCTGCCTTCCTGTGAATTGTCACCAGAGCTGTCAGAATTTGAGCTCCAGGTCCAAGGGTGTCTCTGCAACCCCCTTTGGCAGCTACAGCGATGGTGGGACTGATTAGGGCTATAACTGTAAAGCGCTGAAAGAGAACAGTTGGAAGAGGGTGATGTTTTCCCTAGGGAACTTCTAGAAGTAAGGTCTCTGCACAGGGAGCAAACAGCTCTGTTGGCATTCTGATTCCTGGTGTCCATGCTTTTCTTCAAGCACTGTGGTGCTTTTACTACTTAGTTGGGCCATCTGGGCACATGGGCTGGAGCTAGCAAACTTAGGACAGCAGACAACTCTGCAGTGGGCATGCAGGCTAATTTCACCTGAGTCAGCCAAATCCATACCCCAACTCCTCCCAAGTGCCCAGAAAAAAAATAGGACATTTCATATGATGGGAGAAAGTATATCAGTGCCTGGCAGCACGGAGATGTATGGGCTCTGTCCTGCTTTGCTTCTGAACAGTTGGAGTTCAGGCATCTGTTGTGCTGTCACAAGGCCAGAAATTCAGACACACTGCACAGCATTAATGGGATAGCTAATGAACCTGGGTCTTTCCACTTCTCTTCTGCCACAAGGAATTTGTTCTTACCTGAGAAATCAGGAAGTGCAAACATAGAAACTAGAGTGCTATTTTATGCCATTATACCCAATAGTCTAATCTGAAAGTGCTAACTCTCATCTAGGTAACAGCTTACTTGGCAGCAGAGACACTTTATACCAGTGAAAAGCATTGAATTACATTTTATGATGAGTTTGGAGGAGATACAGTCAGAAAAAAAAAGTATATTTTTTGTTGGAATTTAAACAAGCAGATACAAAAATTATTCAAAGAAAAATGAACATGAACTGTGTCATGTGAAGTATTTGCAAAGCAGTACTGTGCATCCACCAATTATATGCTCATGTGCTGTTCCTCTTTAGTTCTCTTCCCCATTTTCAATACAGGTTCCTTTTCATCAGCCTGCTTCCTTTTCATTAGCTTGTCAGGATATTTTGTTGAGTGCTCCCACTTTTTTTCATTGCTTATATTGATGTTAACATTTTACTTGCATTGTACCATGCACAGTAGGACCTTGATCTGATGGTTACTCTATGTACCTTTTATCCTTGATGTTAACCAGATTAGAATAAAATGCTTAGGAGTGTCTCAGCATTAATTTTCTTAAAATCCAGTGCTGCTCTGAAACGAGCTACTGGCTCTTCAGTTGTTTGAATTTAGCAAGCTTTTGTAAATTAGCGGCTGTTTTCCATATTTATCTATCTGTTTTCAGTCAACTTCTTTGAAGTGACAGAAGTTACATCCTGGAGAGGTTGTCCTGCGATTGTACCCTTTTCTTTCCGTATAAATTAAGCTATCCTCTTAGAGTTGGAGTATTTCAGATAATCCATACGGTAACTGAGTGTATCTTATGATATCTTCTGATTTGCTGTTTTATATTCAAGTTGTAGTTTATCACGGTGTCTGTCATGGATTTGTTCACAGCTGTTGACTTAAGGTGTTGTGTAGGCACTCAAAGGTGCAGGTGTGCTCCTGAAGTCAGATACTTCAATCACACCTTGGTTCCTACTTGTCCTTTTTTCAGTCTCTGCTTAGATTAAAATCTGAATACCTGACCTCCCCAGAAGTCATTTAAGTAATGCATTTTTTTAGATAACCCAAAGTAGAAAGGAAATAGTTGTGAGCACTGCTGTGATGGCTGCTAACCTGTGATTACTCAAACAGGATGTGTCAAGCAGGCCTCATTTGCTTCTACAAATACCTAAAAGAAATACTCTAGAAAGTACTATCTGATGTTTCTGTGTGTTAAGCTGTTCCCTGTCCTTAAAGAGAAATTGCTGTATTTAGCTGGGCTGTTGACACAGTATATTGTGCTATGTATAAGATAATGGAAAATACTGCATTTTCCATCAAAGGTCCCAAAGAGATCAGCTCATAGGCTCAGAGGTCAAACACACGTGAAGTTCATGAGCAGAATACCCTGAGGATTCTCTTTAGATGGGAAGTTTCAGCTGAAGGAAAACCAGCAAATGCGAAGGAGAGGAGGCGGCTTAGTGCCAGCAGTGTGGAACTGGCAGTGCCTCTGTTGTGTGGTCCGAGGTGGCAAGGGACAAAGCCAGAATGGGCTCTGCGTCAGGGAACACCTGTCAGGGACAGCGCCAGGTGGAGCCCAGGAAGGGCTGAAGATGCTGCTGTACAGGAAACTCCCTGACAAGGCTGGGGAGTTTTGGCAATCCAGAGAACAGAGAAGCTTTGCTTCTACCCATGCTTTTCTTCCTCCCAGAGCAGCAGTTTCCACTTTTACCCTGTGTGCCTCTCCATTGATCCCTGCCATTTCAGTAGCTGGACAGAGTAGCAAAATGGTGTGATTTTTAATCTGAATTTTTGTTTCTTTTTGTTACTTCATCCCAGTGAGTGAAAAGAGTTTTAATGGAGAGCGTAACCTTCTAGAGTGCAAATAGCTTCAATAATAATCCTCCCATTTAAAAAAGGTAAAAAATTTACTACACAATATTCAAGTCTGTAATTTCTGTAAACATGATAGGCAATGTATATCAACTTGATTTAATACAGCTAGTGATAGAAATAGAGAAGGTATCACTAGGGAAATTTTACAGTCACAGGAGGAAATAGCAAATGAGGTTTTTGAGTCTGCATAGTGCTGATGCACACTAATTTAGGTATTTTATCTGTTAAGTTATATAATTGGCTTAAAATTAAGAATTTAAGAAAACTGTTTCTTCTGCTAATAGCATGACTGAGGGAAAGAAGAGGGATTTTGGGGCTATCTGAAACAAGTAGGTGGTGTTAGTTTGTTACCACACCTGCACTGTGTTACTGGAGAAATATTAATCCTGTTACACAATGAGAGTAAAAAGACTGAACTCAGCACTATATTGTTGTAATGTAATGCCATACTGTAAATAATTTTTCAAAAGCATAGCTGAGGACTAATTTAATGCTTGAAGGAAGAGCTGTAATTTGAATTATAGTTCATGAGTAGCAATTGCACTATTTTGATATGTGGAAGCCCTATATATTCATTGACCTTGGTGACTGAATAGTTTAATGGGATTCTGAATATAATTTCAAAGATACAGCTGGTTGGTGTGAATTTCTTTGGCTGCAGAAGCGAAGTAGGCAATAGTATACATGTGTTTACTTCCATGGCTTCTCCAGAAACTCTCAGATAAAGAAGATTAGCACCTCTCAAAGAGTACCCTCTGCATTTAGGAGTGAGTACCTCTTCTGACTGAACCTATGGAGAAGTGTAAAAAAGACCTTTCCTTATTAGCTGTTGCTTCTGTTCTTACTGAATGTTTGTTATCAATTGATTTTTGCTTAGGTGTGGTCTCTTATTGTACTTTCTGAGTTTATGGGTAATTGCACTAGCTTTGGACGCTTGGAAGCAAGTAGGACACACAGAGCAGATAGGGAGGCACTTGGCCTTGAAAGGCCAAATAAAAAAGAGTGGTTAAGGCTACTCCCCCCATCGATTTGTGGTAATTGAAAGATCAGCCTTCTATGAGAAACAATGTAAAACTGATTGACTAAGAGTGACCAGGCGAGCTAATGGGAAAGAACTTGGAAAAAGCTTTTAAATTCAGCAAATTAGAAGCCTTGGGTACATATGTGCCTTCTCAGCCTCAATAAGGATAAGAGATTCAATTTACTAGAGAAAAATAGAGGACTGTATGAACTAATATCATTTTTAGAGTTCCTGCACTATCATTAGAGCAGCTATTACTCCTTCGGGTAACTAGTAATACATTTTAAGTATTTGGATAACGTGAAAGAGTGCTGTTTATGTTCACACAGATGTGTAACTAACTTCCCTTCATCCTTATTCCCCTCTTCATCCTCCTGTGCATTCCCACACTCCAAATTTAATCCTACAGAAAGAAGACCTTACCATGAATCTGATGTAGTGTAGTTTCAAGAAAATTCCATGTTTTAATTCTCAGATTTGCACTGTGTTTTTGTACTTACCTTGAGTATTACAAAGACTGAGGAAGGGATCTATCATATGTCACAGTTTCAGAGTACATGAGAAATGACATCTCATGCCAAGCTGGCATACTGAAATTGCTTTCCAGTGGCTGGGTCAAGGTTGACCATTTTCTTGTAGGAGAAGTAGATGTAACTGTTCCAGACAGTGAAAAGACTGCTGAATTTTTGTGATAGAAGAGTTTGATAGCCATAAGGTTTATATTACCAGGTAGTCATCTGACACTATGGCCCAACTACTTTTTGTTTGAATTGTGCCTGACAGGAAAGAAATGGTGCAGTATATTAGGAATGCAGTAAATTTCCCTTGTCTAGTTTAATAAGTTTTCCAGATCAGTTATTTTGTGGTCTGAGCATTAGGATTTCTCCAAAGTATAACTGTTGGACTAAGCAACTCTTCTAGCACTGGATTTGGCGCAGTTTTAATGGCTTGTTTGGAGATATTAGAAGAGGGGGTAGCATAACCCTTGTGACTGTGTCAGAGAGTCTCTGGATGCTCCTAGGACTGCTGCTTGCTGCTTTTCTGTTGAATCAGGATATGGAGTGTGAGGAGCAGCATGGTTATTTTTGTGTGCAAGGGGCTGCAAAATGATACAACAATTCCACTCTTAATTTAGTCTGTGTTGCACTCCTGTTAAAAAGACTTCTTGCCTTTTTTTTCTTTTTTCCCCCTAACATTCTTGAGTAACAAAATGGTGTGAAGCTCAAGGAACTGACAGCTGGTGGTTTTCTGATATGGGAGATTTGACTTGAAGAATATATGTGTGGGTGTGAAGATACAAGGCAGCCTCTTCATACAACCCCTTGGTGATGTGCTGTATACTCTCGTTATACATAATGCCAAAATAGACAGTAATCCTCTTACGTGGGATTGTGAAGCAAGTAATAATAGAGCACAAGTCAGTGCCATCAGTTCAGAGCTGTTTTTTTGATAAACATATTTGTCATTTGTATTTCCTACATTCTTTAGTACTTCTTAATCTTTATGTTAACTGAGTCCTTCTCTCCAGCTGAACACGTTCATGTTTCACAATAGTAATGTAAGCTGCTATCAAGACCTTCCTATTCATCTTTCTAATTGATGCACTTGCTTTAAAAAAGACTAAAAAGTTTTTGAGTTAAACTAATTTCTTAATGTAAAAACTTCATAGAAGAAAAATTGTAAGATCATTTAGTCTGCATAAAACATTTCAGTTGTCATACGAGGAACCCTGAAAAGATCTGAAGCAGAGTTACTGTCTGCAGGCTGTTGATCCCATTTAGAAAACATGAAGTTGGCTGCTATGCAGCAGGGCAGACACGATAAGCGTGTGCTGGAGGAGAGAAGCAATTAGCTCAACACAAGCACAGTCAGAGCAGAAAGGAAGATCTGGAGGCATTTAATTAATACTAATGCTTTTGTGCTTATGAGGACCAGAGTTGTGGTAGGTTACTGCTGCCTTGCTCTTGCGGTTCTCAAACGTGACATCTAATGAACATGAGATTTAGCAAAGCTTTCAGGAAAAGTTAATAAATCACAACTAACTGGCATATTTCCCCTGAAAGTAATGAGGTACACCTGATACTGAGCGGGAGCAGGATCTGGTCAGCAAAGCTTTTTCATTTTTAAACAGATAATGAGTCCTCTTGGGATTTTTGTACCACATTTATTTAAGTAATCTGAAATAACGTAAATACATGTAATTTATTAAACATTTCTCAAGTCACCAAACCAATTAGGGAAAAAATAACCTTTTTTTTCCCATTGTGAAAACAGGTTTGAACAGGTACCTTTTTTATTTATCTGTGTTTGCCATCAAAGGTAGTTTTGCCATCAAAATGCTTAAGGCATCAGTGTATACCTTTTTGCATAGCTTAACATTTTGAGATGCATTTTGCTCTTTAATTCTCAATTTTTATTGCTTTCAAATTCCATTCATTCTTTGTGGGGGAAAATACAAGTAAGTTTCAGGCTTACCCATTTTGACATTTTATAAATATTTCTCTGATGAGTTTCAGCAGTGTGTGTTAATAAAAGGATGATCTCTATGATGATTTACTCTTTGTGCAGAAGCACTAATGTAATCTATTTTGAGTTGTAATCTACAAACTTCAGTTTTGTTTAGAGACTGTGTGTGTTTAGCTATGACTGATTATCAGTATGAGCAACTTTATTGTTCTGTTTTGGGGAAAACTTCCATATCACATTGCCATTAATATATTGTTGTATCACACTAATTGCCTGTTACTGCAGTCTTTGTGTGATTAAAGTAGTCTTACTGCACATTACCTAATGGTCCAGGAGTTACATGTCAAGGTAATTAGTCTGTACTTTCTCCAAGGAATAAATCACAAGTACTGGATTAAAGTCACAGTGTTTGATAATTGAGTCTCAGGAAGAAAGCTGAACAGAAACATTTGGGTTTTGCCATTTTGACACTTTGTTTCTGGGACTCCCCAGTTGAACATTGATAGCGCTGAGGTAATAGCTTACATGTCTGTTACATAGACTCATGGAATCCTTTAGAGTGGAAAAAGCCCTTTAAGATCATCAAGCTCCACCTTTAACTTAGCACTGCAGTGCTGGATAGTGTTAACTTGAATTGGGTCTGTAGGCTCTTTTCTCTGAAGGCTCTCTTATTTTTTGGCAACAGGTGTTTTGTCATGTGGTGTGCTGCCTGGATGGAGGGTTTGCACTGCTCCTTTCCCTCTGCCATGAGTGTTTGTAGTTGTACTTCCCTGCTGCTGGGTTTGAGGGTTTTGTGACTAGGGCATGGATCAGAACTTCAGCTGTTTCAACATAAAACTCCCTCACCATCATTGGCAGGGCCAGATTTGTCCCAGGTGTGCAGCTTGTCTGTGTCTGCCAGGTTTCATGGGGTAGAGTGGGACAGCCAGGGCAGCTGGGGAGGGGGTGGCTCTCAGAAACACCTGGGGTATTGGCCTGCAGACACATGGGTGAAACCTCCTGAACCAGGCAGCTGCAATGAACATCTGATAACAACTGCCTGAAAATTTCATTCCTGTAGTCATAGCCTTTCTTGACATGAGAGGTGTTTAGCTGAATAGGTCATGTATTTTTAATATTTTGGAAGAGAGGATTTTTCTTAATACTGTATTTAAAACGCAGTGCATATCTTTCAGTGGAATATTTTCTCTAAATGTTTTTCCTTCTATTATTGCAAACATTTGAAACTCCCACACTGAGCTAACAATTACATTATCCGTTGATAAGCTTCTTACACATTGTAAATGCAAATTTTCAAGGTAAAGTTGTAATGAATAGTAGTACATTATTCATAAATGTGCTTATGTAGATTAGGTCAAATAGAAAAGCCATTTGGTTTTGCATAGTATTGGATATTGAAAATAAATTATAAAATGATAAATGAAAAAAGATAATAGGGATTGGTCACCCCTGATAATAACATTCTCCCTTTCTTTCCTCTGCAGTAGGAATTTCTCTCCCAGTGTTTTGAACAGACATAGTCTCCCCAGGATGCTGCCAAACTCACCTTGTTCTCACCTCAAACGTTTCATTTTCTTAAAAGCAGAAGAAATTAAATTCCTGCTGAAGTATTTGCAGTCTGCTTTTGGATACTGCAGTGATGAATCTGATCTAAAAAACAATACAGTAGTGTAGAATAACCTTTGAGATTGTACTGGCCTTTCACTGGGTAGCACACAGGAGATGGATGTTACGGGAAGGCAAGGTATTTCCTTTTATTCCAAATACATTAGTCTTACAAGGAAAAGTTGAAGAATTTTCATTTAAAAATTAATGAAATAGGAAGACAGAACAATGCATTCTATTTTTTAGAAATGGCAGTAAGTGCAAATAGGTGATCCTGCAGAAATGTTAGTTGAAAAAGCTGTGTGAAGGCACAAGGCAGGACACACCAGCACACACCAGTGCTAAAGGGAACCTCTGTTGAGCCCCACCAGCAGGAATGGGCTTATTTTCAAGCCTGGCTTTTCTCCTTCCCCTCATAAATAAAGTTAATGGCTCTTTGCAGAGGTCAGTATCTCCAGTGTCACAGGGCTAGCTGTGTACGTTTATGCATATGCATTTAGCTTAGCTTATTTTATTTATTATAAATTCAAGAGGGGGAATAGCTCTGTTCCTTGGGATTAAAACTTGATTGTTTGACCTTCCTTTACCTCTTTTCTGACCAAAGATATCTAAAGTTGTATTAATTGAGTGATGACATCCTTGGCCTGTGGTACAGGAGAACTATTGTGTGGGTGACCAGCAGGAGAACTGGGAAGGCTGTGCAATGGTGCCATACTCATGGAGGAATTTGGAAAGGAAATTAAGCAAACCAGTCAATAGTAATAACTAAAATATTTTAGAATAGTTGAAAATGTTTGTTTCCTAGAACAAAATCATCACAGAAGTGAAAGCCTTCTATTTTTTCTTTTCTTTTGAGTGGAATAGAGCAGCAACAGTGAAGATAGCACATAAAACATGACCTGGGTAAGCTTACTGGATGTCTGGATGCTAAATAGTTCCACAAAGCAGTGCTCCTATTTTCTACCTGAGAGTCTTCAGTGTATTCCTGAAACAGGGCAATAAGGAGCGAAGGCTGTTTTCTAATTCTGTTTCTTCCTGTGACAGTCTGAAGATATTTCATTGACTTCTGTCTTTTTTTTTTTTTCATTCTTTCTGTATCACATCAATGTAAAGGAGAACATAATGTGATCTAAGTTTTTTACTTTTTGTTTTCCTTTAGTGCATCTTCTGAGTTAGTTCTAGAATTGAAACATTATGTATTTTCTGTGATTATATGGAAAGAAAAAATACTACGTTAAATAAAAGATTTTCTTTCTGGACACTTGTAAAGGTGCAACAGAAATGAACAGGTGTATTCACAAAAATGTCGAGGGAAGGCAGTGTCCATTTGCTGTGTGCTAAATATCCTGAAGAGAAAAGCCTAGGGTGGTACATCTGAATTGTTCCTCCACTGGAAAAGGAGATCCATGCTGTTGGAGTTATCTGCACAGTTCCACACATGAAACAGAAGTAACATTTTAGTTTGGTTATTCAGCTATGTTAGCTACAAACAAGTGTCTGATCCTGCTGTGGTATCTCTACTGGTGTTGTCATTGTAGTGTTTCCATCTTTCAGTTGCCAGTCTTTTCCCAACAGTTTTAGTGTTTGAAAAGGATAATGCTGTGTTACTATCATTTGTCTGTTCCGAAAGAAACATTTGCCTGAGTGGTTTATTATATGAGTTAGCAGATGGTGATTTAAATGAATTTGAACCAGCAAGAGTCTTGGTTCTGTAAGTACTTCTCTGGCTCAGAAAAATCTCCAAAAAGTGCTTACATAGTGATGAGCAAAGTAGAAGGAACTGTCCTGTTTGAGAGCACAAATAGAGCAGCTACAACATGTTTGACAAGGGTTTACACAGTTTTGGGGGTTAGAATTGGCAAAGGTGTGTTACTCCAGCATAGCATATGAAGACCTCAGTGATGCAGTGGGTGAGCTGCTTGATGGAGGAGGAAATTGCCGTAAGATATCTCAAAGCTGAATTTACTGCGTGATGTTTGAGTCCTGTATTCTGTGTATGAGTGTTACCACGATGTACTTCATAAAACCACACTTCACCTGTGTGAGAGGTTACAGTAGATGAAGGTCTGCATTTCTCAGAAGTTCTGCGAAGACCGTTTTTTAACTTGTTCTGTTTTGTCTGAGCTATTTGTGGTCAGAGTGTAGTGTCAGCACCGATGGGAGAAGTAGACTTGTAATCTTTGAATGTTTTTTAAAATTTATTACAGACTTGCAATTTAGATTAGGGATGGAAATGTGTCAAATACAATTATCTGTGTAATGATACAAACATATGGCTCTAAGCATGTTCTATTAGCATATATAAATAATTCATGAATATATATAGCATAATTTATGTAATGTTCAAACTAATGTGATAGAGATATTTTTGTTCCTAAGGGATTTTTTAATTGTAGGTTGTTTTTATTTATGGAATTTATTAGAGGCAAGTATGATTTAAACAGTGATGGAAAAATTAGGAACTTTCCTACTAATGTTCTCACATTTGATTCTTTTAACTTTCACATTATAACCTTAGTAATTTTACAAGAGACCAGACTAAGACTTGCACTGCACCTACAAATGTATGTGTTTAATAAATATTTGTGAGTGCTGTATTGAAACTCAATCTACTGTCATACATTAATCTCATGATGATATAGTTTGTTAAAATTATCACTACAATGGATTACAATTGCAGTTAGGTATAACATGCAATGTAGAAATGTATTATGTACTTTATATTTGCTCTTTGAAGGAGTACTAGGTGTTTAAGGTTTTTGGTGATTGACATTTTTACTTTTTGTGTAAGAGCTGTGTGCTTCTACTTGTTTTGTTGGCAGATTTATCAGTATGAATCTGAAAATGTAGTTAAGGATCCAGCAGTGTGTGAAGACATCTCTCTTCTGTCACATATTGTAGAAAACTCCCATAGAGTGGAAAGATGCCAGATCAATTTTCACTAGACTTAGAAAAGCTCTGACAGCAACAGAGAACCACTGCTAACACTTGCAATCATTGTTATTCCAAGCAACTCCAGTATCATTCCTTGACGACCTCCCTGTCAATCTCTCTCTCTGTCAGAATAATTTAATAACTGAGGTTGAGATTTCCAAAGGAGCCTAAAGAAGTCAAGGGAACCAACTTTCAGTGAATTTCAGTGGTATTTAGGTTTCAAATTTAATTTTCTTTGCAAGCATAAGCCTGAAGTTTCAACAAATAGCTTATTTGTGGTAAACTGATTGAAAGCTGTGATAGCTTGCAGACTGTGTATGTAAGTGTAATCTTCCAGTGTAATCTTCCTAGTTTAAATAACCAAAGTTTTGTTACTTGTGAGAAGGGATGCAAATGGACAAAGATACTAGAAAAAAAGGTCACTGAGTTGCTTAAGGGAGAAAAATCTAAGTCATAAAATATATTTTATTTTCATTTGTACTTAATACTTTATTTCCTAAGCCTACTTGATCAGCTTCTGTGCATTCAGGCATCAGTACCAGCTCCCTGGGGCTCTCAGAGTCAGGCTGTAACAGAGAGGGGTGCCCAGGGGGCTCAGGGACAGCATGGAGGTTCCTCAGCTGCCGCAGTCAGTACCGAGGCCACCACCCATCCTGGGATTATCTCTGCTAAATGCTCAACTGATACACCAGTGAAATAGTAAAGGGCACAGGGCTGGCTCTGCTCCTTCCCTTACCTGGGTAAGGACTTTGGAGATGTCTCCGTGCAGCATGGCTAGGGGCCAGGAAGGAAAGATGAAGAAGCTTCTTGTCTTTTGGCATCCTTCTTTGGCAAGGGTGATGGCTCTTTCTGCAAGATCTACTGTGCTAGATGTGAAAAGAGAATTGGTGGTGTAATTTCATGCTTTATTGGGCCAGAAAAAACTGTTTTGTTCATTTACTCTGACATCTGTGTTGAATCAGATTTCATTACAATGTTATCCCTATGCAAAACCCTATTTATACCAAACCGTTTAGCTTAAAATGAAGCACTCATAGTTACACAGAGCCTGCCACATCCCTAGAAATATAAGATAGTTAACTTTCCTGTTAAAAAAGTTACTGCTATGAAAGTGTGTCTCAATTTGGCAGAAAGTCTCTTCTATATAGCCTCTAGCCACCACATTTTTCATGTCTGTGAAAATATCTTTTACTATTGGAGGATAAGAATGTGCTTAATAATCTGCTAATCTAAGTAGCTGAGAAACAAAGCTGTCATATGTCTAATTCTACTCACAGAACAGAGAAAAAGCCAGAATGAACAATCTTTATTCTAAAAAAATTGCAGACCAAATGAAAGAATATTGGCCAGTTTTCCCCAAAACATGTCAACTGAATAATTAAATTACCTAATTAGTGAAAGTAACTATAGCTGATATGAATTTTTTCAGGTTTTGTAAATCAACCATATATGGTGTTTTGGAATATCTTGGAAAGATCCCTGCAATATAAATAATTTTCTCTTGGAACTGCCAAGTTAGTAATACTTCTGTATTTTATTAACATATTAATATATCTTATTGGAGCATGGACATGACAATTTATACCTTAAAAAGAAAGACAAATGTAATTATATTATTACCATTAAAGAGAATATTTTGTAAAAGTAATGATTTTTTAAAGCTACACTTGGTGTTTAAACTATACCATTTAGTAGCACTGATAAAGATGTGATGATTTTGCTCTGGCAAATTACAATTAAATCTTGATTACAGGGAAATAGTTTTTTTTCTGTGTGTAGGTAAGTTTTCTATTTTTGATCATTTTGACCTTTATGTAGGATTACCTGTTAGCATAAAAAAAAAAAAATCAAATTTTTTACTCCATATAGACAAGATTAAACAGAAGTAAAGCAAACCAAACCATCAAACCAAAATATTTGCATCATTTTTATTTTATTATTGGCTTTGCATGCCACTATCTACTTTTCCCTGTGAGGCCTACATTCAGTTCTTTCAGCATGCTGACTAGAACTGTCCAGGCATATATAGGTATAGAATCGTATTTATTTATAGCATCAATTTGTTACTAACAAACAATGTCTGTGGTGGTTTTCTGTTCAAAGCAAAAAAATCAATTAATTTCTTTCCTTTTGGTTTCTTAGAAAACTGTATTACACTCTTTTTTCTATGACTCTGAGTTCTGAATTTCATTTTTTGCTAAATTTCTTGTATACCTCTGACAATTCATGTCTTTTTATTGGATTTAGCAGGACCTTTTCAGGGATGTACAGCAGCAGCTCTGTGCTTCTGTGTCCTATTTCATGGGACTGTGTCAAGAGTGTCAGGGTCATTTGGGAACAGTTTGTTTCTCCATGGGGCACACATTATCTTAACTATGGGGAAGGAAGGAGTTGCTGGAGCAGTGCTTGATGACATTTACTTTTCTCCGTTATCTGGGATGTCTACACAAGAGGGAAGATAACGCTTTCCCTAACTCTGGGTTATTTCCTCTTTCATTCAAGGTATTAGGTCCCAGCAGTCTTTTAGTTCAGTGAATACAAGTCAGGGCCTAGAAGCTCACAGTGGTCCTGGTATTTGGCGTTGCCACAGAAGCTTCTGCTTTGCTGATGCTATAGTGTGGTGGGTTGACTGTGGATGGATACCCACCAAAGTGGCTTCATCAGCCCCCTCAGCTGGGCAAGGGAGAGAGAAAATATAATGAAAAATTGTGGGTTGAGATAAGGACAAGGAGGGATCACTCAGCAGTTACCATCATGGGTAAAATGTTCTGAACTTTGGGAAATTGCTTGAATTTATTACCAATCAAGTTAGAGCAGGATAATGAGAATTGAACTGCAGAGGGACATTCTGTTTCACCATGGTCTTCACTACAGACTGCAGGGGAATCTCTGTGCTGGTGCTTGGAGCATCTCCTCACCCTGCTTCCCTGACATGGGGTCTGCAGGGCTGTTTCCCTCACAAATTCTCACTCCTCTCTCTTCTGATTGCTGCTGGTGTTGCACGAGTTTTTTTTTTTCCCGTACTTAAATGTGTTATCCCAGAGGCACTACCGCTGTCACTGATGGGCTTAGCCTGGGCCAGGGGTAAATCTGTCTTGGAGCCATTTAGCATTGGCTCTATAGGACATGGGGGAAACTTCTAGCAGCTGTAGATCCTCCCCTACCAAAATCTTGCTTCAGAAACCCAGTACGTAAGACTCTGTAGTCAATGGTCAGGCTTGTGATGGTCTGGATTCTCTTCAGACACCTTTTATTTACATAATACTGATCTGAGACCTAAAACCAGGCTATCAAAGATCTGGCTAAGCACCATTTTCTTCTAGGTGGTTTATTTTTCCTGACCTAATTCTATTAGAAGCTGTCATTAGAGCCATTAAGAACACTTTGCTGTTGCATCAAAACCAAAAGCTTTTTTTGTTGTGGGCAGTGGTGGAGAAGACAGGGAAAGCCTGTTGGTTTTATCTCCTGTCTGTTGTTGATAGGAAACTGTGCTTGAATGATGAAGAGATTCACTTTGGTACTACAGCAAGAAACTCTTGTCCCCCAGCAGAGCGTGCAGTTGAATGAACTCTCATGTCTGTCTTATGGTCCCTCTATGAAAAACAGCAAAGGAGAGACCTTTACCCAAGTAAGCCTCAAGTTTTTTTTCCACAATCAAACATTTCAGTGTAATTCCAATTTCATGAAAATGCCCCAAAAATATTGTTCCTATGAGGATAAAGACCACATTTTGAAGTTTTGGAGGTTTTCATAAAATGGTGGTGTTGTCCTTTAGCTAAAATAGATAGCCTCTGCTGTTTATAACTGTTACACATGAATGGAAATGTTTTTCATACTCTTTGACCTGTAATAATATTTTCAATATTGTTTCAAATATGACTATATGACTCTGCATTTCACTTTGCTAGTTATTATTTAATATTTTTTTTTATTGAGGCTATTGCAGCTTTCAGCCTTTTCAGTACAGAAAAATAACTTCTTTAGCAATACAATAAATGTTAATAAAACTAACAGGGTCATCTGCAAATTACTGGAATAATGTGCTTTTGCTTACAGGCGGATTTTCAGTCAGATATGAGTAATGAACTGCAATTCCTCTTGTTTCATTTGAAAGATGAAAATGTAAGTGCAATTTACAAAGAAAACAAGAAGAATTGCTGTTTGGCTTGCCCTTCTTTGCAGTCTGTTAGTGAGAAGTAGCGAAGGGAAAAATGATCGGCAACATTTTCAATAATTAACCTGTGCCTCCTAGGCAGAAACCAGTTTTTGAAAGGAAATTAATTCTGAGAGAATGTGATTGAAGTAATTTCCCTCTTTACTTTTTTGTTCTTTTTCCTTGCCTGTGGGACAAAAAAAAAAGTGAATATACATACAATTTTTTTGACTATCAGCACCTAATCTTCCATATCAGTAGATATTTAGTCTATTTTCACAGCTTCCTCAAATTTTCTTTCCTAGGCACAAAGGATCTGGTTTTGAATAATGATGAAGTATGCAAAAATGCATGTCAAATGTGCCTCTGAAAAACAGATATTCATGTGCCATTAGCTGGTTTGTGCACATGGTAAAACTCACATCCACAGACATTGTGTATTTAGTGTATATAGATTTTGCTAAGGAATTGGTTCTTATTCCTGGTTCTTTCCATGGTGCATGATGGCAAGCTCTTTGTATCTGGTCCTGTGCCTTTTAAATCTCACCAGGCTCTTCCCTGCTTTTCCTCCAGGAGTGGGTGCATTCTCTCAGCTCAGAAAAATGAGAGGACCTGAACACTATATTCCTGTTGGCTTGCACTCTTAGACTACCTGAATGTGATATAAAACAAGTTATAAATAAAGCACAGTACAAATATCCTGAAATACTCTTCTGGTCTAGGTTCTGCTGGTTTTGTAGCTATGGGCATGGGCTTTATCACTGTGATTTAAATCTGATCTGTGATCTATCTGGTGAGGTCTGCTTTGCAAGCCAAATTTCAACTTTCACAGTATGATATTTTTCAGTTGTGATAGCCTAAAGAAAAGTGGATGACATGCAAGAGAACAACTCAGCCTCACTTAGAAGTAGTGCTAAAGAAATTAAAATTAGTTTTAAAAAGTTGAGATCAACAGTCTGTAAGCACGTGCCTGGGGATAATCCCTAGTGAAAATTAAATGTGTATGTGTAGCCTCAACTGCCAAACCATAAAAAAACCCCAAAGCCAAGCAATTAAAAGGCAGTGATGAGATATTCCCACTTGACATGACTTAATGGAAAGAATGACTATGAGTTGAGAGGCTGTTTCAGTACCTTAAAGACAGCCAATAGCTTCAATGTCCTCTTACTAGGAACATCACTGAGAAACAGCACAGAAGTGCCAGATCCTGCCTGCCTCATGAGAGCAGCCACACTGACTTCAAGAATACTCCTAATGTGAATGTTAGATTCACTACTGTGGATTTAACTCTCAGTGTTTGAATGGATGGGAAATAATACAGTGACATTATCTAACTAGTTATTTCTTGAATTTGGAATGTTAAAGATTTTAAAAATAATTTGGAGTAGTAGTTTGCTTAGGATTTAGGTTAATAGTTATATCCTGCAGATAATTTTCTGTATGGAAATGGACAGTACTTTAATGACATATCATTGCTTTGTTCTGTGGGGAGATCAAAACTTTGGGATGCTGACAGATCAAGAATTCAGAAGGGAATGAGGAGCCATCAAGGTGTTAACATGAATGGTCAATGTCTCTGTCTAGTTCCCTTAGTTAAAGGTATTCACAAAAAAACCCAAACTGTCTTTAAAAAACACGCTCTTGAAAAGTCAGGGTTTGGGAACTCACGCCTAGTGAACTTCTTGGGATATGTTGTCTTGTATTTATAATGCAACAGAAACTTGGAAAACTTGAAGATTTGGAGCTTTTTTGAGAGCTGATTTCCAGAAAAAAAACCCAGCCAAGAGCAGAGTTTTGCCTTTTGTTGCATCTTTGGACATTCTGACTGTTCAGCACAAGTAGTGTGTGCATCAGTTTGAGACCTGAATTTCTGTAACATCAGTTTTCTGTATCAAATTCCCTATGTCTGGAAAAAAACCTGGAGGCTTTAAGAAAGATGGTTTTGATTGCTCTGTTGTTCATGCATTTAAGCAGTCATTGACACTTTTAAATAAAAGAAAACCCAACAACATCTATTTAGGGAACCAATGCCTCTGAGTCCAGGGAAAGAGTATCAGAACATCTTTGTTTTCAGTTTAGGTTCTGATCATGCAAGTATAGACATGTTTGTCTTTGGTCGCACAAACAATTCACAAAGTGAGGACTTTCCCATATGCTTAAAGTCAGAGATGGTTGTAGGTGCTTTTGGAATGCCATCACCAGAAGGTGCTTGCATTAGAATTGGTTTAAAAACTGGTAAAGTTGAGAAAACCTGTTTTGCTTAATTATCCAATCTAAGAACTGCCTCATGCATGGTGTTTAAATTCAGTTAACCACACTGATAGGAAATTGCACTCAGAAACTGCATCTGTTTTCATAAATCTCTTACAGCAGATGTGTCTCTTTCATATTTACTTAACTGCAAGTCCTGCTTAGTACTGTTTTCAGCATGTATATATCTATAGGTGAATATAAAAAGAGAAAAGACACATTTTGAAGAAAACCCCCAAATAATATTTGTGTGTTCCAAACAAAACAGTTCTCTCTGAAGAATGGAGCAGTCTTCAGTTGCCTCTTGGATTTCTACTTCCATAGTTATCAGGTTTTAGGAACAAAGACTGTAATTTTCAGCACTAGAGTAATTTCTCTTGGGGCAATCATTTCTTAAGCCAAGTATCTCTAAGGATGAAATAACCTGGTACAAGGGTAAGCCATTCCTCTTTGTTGTTTTCAGGGTTGGGATTGAATGCACATAACTGTTGGTAGTGTAACCAAAAGACAAGTATGGAGTCTGTGAAATTTTGGTGTAAGTTGAATTGCTTTGTAGGCTCTGTTGCTCCACGACATAGCAAGTGACTTGGAGTAGCATTGCAGTGACAATGGCAAGAAGTGTACTTTGGCATAATAACCTATTTTAGCTTGTTTTCTT
Organism: Scytalopus superciliaris; assembly: GCA_013400415.1. NCBI lineage: Eukaryota > Metazoa > Chordata > Aves > Passeriformes > Rhinocryptidae > Scytalopus > Scytalopus superciliaris. The sequence continues at coordinate 1,204,735 of VXBX01008995.1, forward strand.
TGGGCTTATTTTCTTTGTTTTTTATCGTGATATTAGAATTGGATCCAGTGAAAATGATTGTAATGTTTTAGAATAGGACCACAAATGGAGAGTACAAGCATGAAGCAGCTTACCTGAGTCAGGGAACAATATCTGTTTTGATCCAAATGATATCTTAGTTATAAGGCTGTAAGAGAAAAGTAAAAATTGAATGCTTTTCATCTGGTGTTGGCGAGTCACTGGACATTTTTATTTCATTTAACTTCCAGCGTTTTTTAATGGAGTAGTAAGCTGGATCATTCATTTTTGTTTGCATAGTAGGCATGTAAAATTTAGTTATGCTTCTCTATAAATTTGCCTTCCAGATCTGTGGAATCTGCTTGTGAAAATAGTGACAAATATATTCTATACAAAGATCAGGGGAGGCTACTGAAGTAGTTTTGTTCCTCTGTTTATTGTTTTGAGTGGAGCACTGGATCTGAGAGACTATTAAAGTTGTGGTAACGCTAATACATTTTGAAAGGAAGTGATTTAAAGATTTGAACTGGACATTATTATCTGAACTTCAGTAATGCTCAAAGCATTGTTTTTTCGTGAGCAAATAACCACATTAAAGAAAAAAATTTAAAGCATGTATAGATAGGCTTGGTTGTGTGTTCATGAAGAAAAGAAGGAAGTGAACCAGTTTCCTGACTTAAAAGCTTTTGAGAAGTCTGCCTGACTTCTGCTCAGAACTCAGTTTTGTGTTCTCAGGCTCAAAAGAGTGGTTAAACCCTGTGTCTTTGGGGGTAACTTCTGTGTGGGTGAGTTTAGACTGAATGAGGTAAATATGCCTTTATGAACAGGAGCAATGTTTCTTTGAAAAGTCCTTTATACTTGTTCCTTGTTACCCCGTCATGGTGCTGGGACATGAGAGGAACAGGGGAGAGCTGAGACATGTTCCCCATTGAGACCTCAGCTTTTCAGTGTGGGGAAATAAAAACTTGCTCTCTACCTTAGGGAAAAAAAACAGTGCTGCTTATTTTCCAGTGACAGCATGGCACAGCTTCCCAAGGAAATGTGTGGCTGGCTGGTAGGACTGGGGAGGATGGTATCATAGCATGGTGCTGCTTTTTTTGCTTGCAAAATCCCAGGCAGTAACCCTGTGACTATTATTTTTTAATATGTAGCCCTCTAAATTTCCTTACACATAAAGATGCAGGATTATATAAAGTCCATCTTACATCTATTAGAGTTCACTCCTCAAGTTGTGAACAGGTAACCTGTCAACACAGGGCTTTTCCTGCAAATTAATGTGTTTCCTTGTTGTTGTTTTTATTCTCTTGTACTGTATTTTTCAGGATGAAGGTTCATCTGGTAGGACACTGAGTTATTGCTTCAATGAATTAAATTATACTTCTGGACTTCACACTCTACTTCATGACTATAGGGGATTAATTCTGTATCCTGAAAAATCTATTTAAATTGCTGTACTATTCTGACAGGAAAAAACATACATGTATGGGCACGTATCGTATACCTTCAGAATGCACATTGTGCTGTTGCAGGACTGCAAATTCTAAACTTCCATTGAAAATAGAATAAAGGTCAAATTCTGCTTGCCTTTCACATGTATGAAATAAACAGTTGTACTATGGTGATGTGCTGCCAAGATTTAAACAATGGGGTCTTTCAGAAATGTTCCTCCTCCAGTGATAAACTGTGTGGTGACACGTGTGTGCACACAGAGGAGATGAGAGGGCCTGAGCAATATATGCCTTTGCTTTTACTTTTTAAACCAAAGCTGTTTTTTTAGAACCCAGAAGCCAGAGAGCCTACTGTAGCCCACTAATGTGTAGTTTCTGTTCATCTGGGCACAATATGTCTCTTGTGACTTTAATTGATACTATCATGGCTAATATAAAGAGGCACAGTCAGATGGTTAACGTATGCATTTGAGGGTACCACAGCAAACATATGCTATATATTCCCATATGTAGGGCCTATTGAAGATGTCATTTGGTGTGATTAGAAGAGGAAAAGGACATTCACAGTACTTCTTGTGACCTTTGTCTCATAATGTTTGTATAGTCTGGGTAGATTAAAACAAAAATAAAATCTTTGGCATCAAAATGATCTTATGCATGTGATGGGAACACAGAGGTTTTCGGACCTGTAGAGGATTCAGCCCATCTTATTGTAGTTATAAAGACTGCTGCAATAGGTTTTATGTAAAGGTTTCTCCCGTTGAAGAAGGATCTCCTATGAATAAAAGCAATAGATAATAATTTTGTCAAAGCTTGTTAGAATGGCAGCATTCATTGCAACATGTCGCAGGATAAACTTTTCAGTGGAGAAGAATGACATTGTTTAATCTTATTTTCGCATTGATAGGTAAATTCCGTGCGTAATTAGGTTGCTATTTCTTTGACTTCCTTTCTCTCTTCCATCTAACATCTTGGCTGTGATGACAATTTGTGGCTAAACCTGACTAGCCACAGCCACCTGCTGTTTTGAAACTAGACAGCCTTGCTAGTTTGGTGTTGAGCCTGACATAGTATGACATGCCGAGGATATACTCAGGCAAAGAAGCTCCTCAGGTACAAAACTTCAAAAGAATTAAAACAGTCATGGATTGATATTAGGGGGAAAATGGGCACAACTAACTGCCTGAATGAGGATATTTTTACTTACCTGCAGTCGATGTCAGTAGAGCTATGACCTGAAGGACTGGGTTTGGGAGGGCTGAGAAAGGCTATCTCTCATCGCTGAGGAGAAGGTACACCCAGAGGAAGAGGCATGCTTGCTGATGCAAACTCCTCCCCACAACACTGAGATCTTCAGAGAAAAGGGAAATGTTAAAGAATCTGCAAGGTCTTTGGTCTTTGAAATTGTTTTGTTTAAAGACCATGTGAGTTTAGTAAACCAACCTGTGCTTTCCTTTGAAGACTTAGGTTCCTACATCACAGCAGCAGCAAGCTACAGCACAGTTCTGGGCAAAAACTTTTGCCAGGTCCAGTTTGAGCTGGTTGTGTTGAATGTCATGAGTAGTTCTCAGATGGCTGTAAGTCAGCCTGAGATAAGGTGATAATGGCTAATAATCTTGGCTTATGATGCCATGGTTGTGGGATCCTTGTATGGGCCACTCTCTCAAGAGTTGGACTCCATGGTCCTTGTGGGTCCCTTCCAACCCAGAGTATTCTGTGAAGTCACAGAAGAGTGGGTCACCCGCAGGTGCGCTTTCCTAGAGAGTCTGATGTTCCCAGAGGATTATACCCTGTGACTTAGCAGCATTGAACATGCATGGCTAATGCAGTAACTCGGAGGGTACAATTTTTCATTTCATTGTAAATTAATTAGAAGAGAATCAGATCAGCGTTGCAGCCCATATGTCTATATTAACAGTAGTTTCCTTATTTTATCTGTTGAAGATGATTTATTCTTTGGAGTAGAGTTTTAACTCCTAGAATGTACGTCACTTCTATTTTATCATGGGAAAGGACGTGTTACTGCTATGTTACAGGATAACTTTTTATGACAAGGAATTGGAAGGCAACTTGCGAATATAAGCTTCAGTCATAAAAGACATATCCTGAATTTTCTTAGCTGCAATTTAAAAAAGTCATCTGGATACTATGTGTCCTGCCTCAGCATCACAGTACTCCAGCATATCCCCTGATAAAAATGTTTGTTACCTCTGTTGAAACTTCTCAGCCTTTGAATCAGTGCAACTCCATAGATCAGGATCTCAGATCATGGCCTGAACAGAGAGGACTAGAAAGAGCGAGCTGAAATCCCAGACAGGAGGGTTAAAGGAACGTACTCCTATATAATTTTCATGCTTTACAACCTTTTTCATCTAGATGCTGGAGACCTGGTGTTCTGAGGGGAAAAAATTATTAAACAGTTCTTCACAGAATTTTTTTATTTGTGAAGCAGGTACAGTTTTGATGATACCCTAAATGGATCTGTTTCCAGTTTAGTTTCCTTTCTGTATCATCCAGTAATTCTGGTGGCCTACTTGGGAATCAAAACATCTTTATTCCTGAACATAGCAGTGAGGGCTGTGACCAGAATTTCAAGGCTCCAAGATGCTGGAGTAGCCTACTGGGTTGATGCATGGAGATGGCTCTCCCTTTACTTTTACAGCAAGGTCTGGAAGGTTGTGGCAGATTTTTTGAAGTATCTAATTTTGAAATATTGAAATCTTACACTTGCTATGCTCTATCTTTAGTCCCATTTAAAAATCCCAATCTGTTTCTTGCACTTAGTGTTCAGTTTTTCATAGTGACCATTACTACATGCTCAGAAGGATGCTGCAATGTAACTTAAAATGGCAATTTGTTTGCTCACGTTTCCTGCTGCCATTGACCCAGAACATGGAGGCTCTGTGTGTTCTGAAAGATTCTGGAAGTTACATTTTGTCTGGAAGTTATATTTAAAAAAAAATCTTGAAGCCTGAACAGCAGTAATTAAAAAATATTCCTGAATTTGTTGACAGCACTTCTTCCTCTAAAGAAGCACATGCCGTTATTTTTATCTTTACTGTACAGTGGTTCTGCTTACAAAGAAAACCCTCTGAAGTTTTCAGGTATACAAAATACACTGTTTGGATAGTGCTTCGAAGCATAAGCAGTTGCTGCATTCTGCTGGTTTCAGTGGTGGAACCAAAGCTGAATTAATACAGCATAAAGTATTTTTTTTCTGAGTATTGAAATGAATGGACTAGGTCACTCTTTTACTCCCTGTGAGTTTTTTCTGTTTTTAGAGATCTGAGTTTGCAAACATTTGTAGAAAATTTTTATTGTAGTGGATAGAGGCTGTGGGAGTGAGGAGGTTGGGGTTTTTTCCCCTCCTTATGACAAGAATTTTGCAAGTAACAGTTACTGTGGTATTTATCTAACTACTTGCTGCTAAGGAGCAGTGTTTCAATGTCTGATGGAGCATTTTAGGTATTACAAGAATTGTTTACAATCAGTCCAGTAGGGAACATGGCTGTAATAAATAGTGAACACAGTTAGGAAAACCATTATGCAGAAAGGACGTCAGCAAAATCTAATTATTCAAAATTGCAGTTTCATAAAAACAAAAAATGTGTTTATGAAAATATAGCTTAAAAGTAACATAAAAATGGTAAATCTGAAACAATTTTTGCTGTAGGCAGTTTTACCTTCTGTGGTAGCTTCTGTGATTTTTTTCTCTGCAGTATAGCTCTCAGCAGCCCCTTTTTACTTGTGAGCATACTCTTTTTCTTCTTTTATTTCAAAACATAAGATGAAAATATGCAAGTTACTTTGGTTTAATCAGGCAGATTTAGTGATTTCTTCTTGCTTATTTTATCCATGAGATATAATTTGCTGTAATTGGTAACATGGAAACTCAAACTTTAACAACCCAGTTATGCTTCTGCAGCCGCTGCAGTCTAGGATTCAGCATGTCTGATTGAGAATTAGACCAAAAAGGATGGAGTCTGCATACTGCCGTGGGGAGTGAGTGGTGCACAGTAACCATGTGGACACAGAGAATTAGATAATCAGTTGTTTTTTCGTGTTCTACTAGAGGATCTACTGCAGCTGAGCAAGTGTTGCTGTGCTGCTGCAGCTTGGGTTTCAGTGGTACAAGATACGTGAGTGGACAGCAGAGACCATCCCTTTTGCCCCCTTGCCTTCCGTGTTTACAGCAAGATAGTATGGGAAACAGGGCAGAAGGATCTTAAAAGGGATGCAGGATGCATTAAGGAAGGAAAGAGATGGATTGGGGGAATAGAATGTAATGAGATGGAATAGAATAGAACAGAACAAAACAGAACAGAATAGAGTAGAGTAGAGCATTTCAGTTGTAAGGGACCTATAATAATCTGCTAGTCCAACTACCTGACCACTTTGGGGCTGATCAGTAGTTAAAGCCCCTTGTTAAGGGCATTGTCCAAATAACTCTTAAACAGTGACAGACCTGGGGCATCAACCATCTCCCTAGAACCCTTTACAAGTGTTTGATGACCCTCTCCATAAAGAAATCCTTCCTCATGTTCAGTCTAAACCTCCCCTGGTGCATCTGTGAACCATTCCCATGTGTCCTGTCACTGAGGACCAGAGAGAAGATATCAGAAGATCAGCACCTCCTTCTCCACTTCCCCTCCTCAGGAAGCTGTGGAGAGCAGTGAGGTCACCTCTCAGCCTCCTTTTCTCCAAACTAGACAAGCCCAGATTCTTTAGATGCTCCTCATAGGACATGCCTGCCAGCCCTTTCACTGACTTTGCTGACTTCCTCTGGAAATGTTCAAAAATCTTCACATCCTTCATAAATTGTGGGACCCAGAACTGCACACAGTGTTTCAGGTGAGGCTGCACCAGTTCTGAACACAGGAGGATAATCACCTTTTTTGAGCAGCTGATGAAGCCGGGTTTGATGGACCCCAGGATGGGGTCTGCCCTCTTGGCTTCCAGGACACGCTACCAACTCCTACTGAGCCTGCTGCTGACCAGCACCCCCAGATCCCTTTCTGCAGGGTTGCTGTCCAGCCACTCCCCTCTCAGTTTATACCTATGCCTGACATTAGTCTGTCCCAGGTGCAGAATATGGTATTTCAACTTGTTGAACTTCATGGTAAAATCACTGCTCAGTGCTCCAATCTATCTAAACCCCTTTGCAAGGCCTCTTGTCCCTCAAGAGAGTCAGCAGCACCTCCCAGTTTGGTATCATCAGCAAACTTAGTAATGGTGAATTCGACTCCTGCCTGCAGGTTGTTGATAAATGTTATGAACAAAACTTGCCCTCAAATAGAGCCCTGAGGAACACCACTGGTGACTGGTGATGAGTCAGATGTAGCCCCATTCACTGCAACTCTTTGAGCTTTGCCCTTCAACCCGTTCTTCACCCAGCTCATCCTGGAGCCACTCATCCCACAGTTGTCCTGAAGGATGCTGTGAGGGACACTATCAAAAGCATTACTAAGAACCGCATCTGTCACCTTCCCTTCATCCTCCGGGTGGGTGACCTTGCGATAAAAGGATATGGAATTAGTCAAATAGGACTTCCCTTTTGTAAACCTTTGTTCTGTCAGTCTCTGAAATAGGAATATTTGATTTCTTAATTTCAGCAATTTTTAATACGCAATATTAGATTGATGGTAACTAAGTTGGAATGTTGTACTTTGCTCTTTGATGTCTCATAAAATTTTTATCCTTTGCTTTTCTGTTTGCCTCCCATTAGTTAGATTTTTTTCTATTTATATGTTAAATTTTGATTTGCTTTAAAGGAAATGTTATCAAATATGAAAAATTTCATCCAAGTCAAATATGCTTTCTATCCAGAATACCAAAATAGTGTATACTTCCATAATTTGACGGAAAACCTACAGAAAGCAGTAATTTCCTTATCAATATGTGACTTATGCAGAAGTTGCTGCCTTGGTTGCAGAAAAGAACCCTGAATGTTTTAGGGTGCAAAACTTCCTGTTTAAGAAGCATCATTTATTTTTGGATTTTATGTGCAGATAACTAATGAAACATTAATTTTATTGATGTACAATTCTGACCTTTTGTTTCCTCAGCCATCATGTATGTAATGGGAGCACTCGGACCTGCAGCTGGATACTTGCTAGGAGGACTTCTTATTGGTTTCTATGTTGATCCTAGGACAACTGTTTATATTGATCAGAGTGACCCCAGATTCATTGGGAACTGGTAAGGATCAAACATTTTTTAAAACTACTCTCTAAATTAATGGTAGGGAATTTAGACAGGTTGGAAAATTGTATCCCTTGAGGATTTGTTTGAGGCTGTTAAACGAGGCCAAGGAAGGTGATGTTTTTGTTGATTACTACACGCTAACCTCTGACAAAGAGGAGAAGTTTGCCACAGAATTGCACAGGAACATTGCATGGAAAGTCACCTACTTTGTCTGTCTCTGACCACAGTAGGCACTGACTGACATTGTTCAGCACAGGGAGAGCAGGAGACCATCAAGGATCACTGCTGCCCAGGACCAACCCTTTCCTGCTGCAGCATGAAACACTGAGCTCTGGCTGCCCAGATGAGAAATGGTAGCCAGGAGAAGAAGATGGGGTGGGTTCAGAACATGCCCTTTCCAGTCTGTGTTTCTGAGGGTGATGGCTTGTGTTTAGGCAGCAGGTGATGTAAACAGTCCCGTTGTTCTCTAGTAGAGTAGGTTTGCAGCAGCCTGGAGGTGTAACAGCTGTAATTGTTAATTGATGTCTTCAGACGGACTTTGAGATGTGGCCTCCTTGGAAATGTCTCTTTGACAAAGCAGGTCTTGAGGAGGCTTTAACTGCCTTTTTTTAGATAATTCATAAATCTGCCTTGAAGTTTTCTTTGAAGCCCAGAAAGGACTGAAGTTCATTATCGCAGGAAGAGATCTCTACTTTGTAGGTGTAAGGTGCAGTGTCAGTTCTCATGTTCTGCATTACTGTTGGTCACTGCGCCATCACAGTCAGTCTGTGTCTGTTTCTGTTTATTCTGCAGTGATCTCTCCTGATGGTTTGATGTGAAAAATTCTCTTTGGAGTATTTTTAAACCTTTGAAGATTTAGTCCTGCTTTAGTTATATTGCTTAGTCAAAGGGTGTTGCTGCACAAGACTGTAGCTGAATGCACAGGACTGTCTAGCCGAATTTTCAGTGAGAAAAGGGCAAACCTGAGTACTTAATGTGGCCTTGGGGTTAATAACTCTGTGCTCTCGTGTATTTACTGGCTTATTTCACTAAAAAGATTTGTCCTGTGAAGGTGCTGCAGTGTCAAAAACTTGCTTAGACTATTCTAGGATAAAAGATTTGAAACCAAAGCAAAATATTATACATTCTTTCCAAAACTATTACTTTTCACATGTTTCTAATGACAAGTCAGAACTGATAATAAGCATCTGATCAATACTTTTTGACAGAAATCATGAACAGGCCCATAAATGTGTTTGTTAATTGAAATGAATGGGACTGTATGAATGTGGGATAAACTTCTGACTTTGTCTGTAATGTAACCACTGATATAACTGCCTTATCATGTGGGTATACCTGTGTGAGTTTTAACTCAAGCAGCTCCAGCAAAAGTGAAATAGCCAAAGCAGCATGGACACATCAGTTTGCTGCTTCTCAGGCCAGGTGTACTGGTCTCTGTGCCACAGGAGATGGATGGCCACTGCTGGTTTAAAGCTAGCTCAAATATACAGAAGTGGTGATAAGTCACCTACTACAACCATTTCTATGGGGAGGCTTTGAGAACATCAACTCTACCAGGCCTTGCAAGCAAAATAGGAGAAAGAGTCTACTTTGGGTGTTCAGAAGATTTCGGGTAAAATTGCAAATTAGGTTTTATGTATCTCCAAGGTATAACATCAGTTAAATGAGTATCTTGATGATTTCAACTTTGCACAGGGATGCCAGCAGAGGTGATGAAAATATGACTGAAGCAATGTCAGGAAGTCAGCTGTCATGGGATCTCAGCCAGCAAGTCATATTCTAGGCAGCATAGGAAAGTAAAAGTCGTTCAAAGTTGCCATATTCCATCATGTTGATTAAATCTGTAGAGTCTGACTTTCTCTGAAGTGTGTTCCGGGTCCTTTTATTACTTTTTCATTTTTGACTATCTCTTAAATTTCTAAGGGGTATCTCCTGCTATCAGATCTCTGATGATTTGTTGCACAATCTGTGGTGACCTTTCATAAAAGTTTAGTGGCATTCATAGCATCTGCATCTCATTCTCTTTTCTCTTTCTGAAGCTGTCTACCAATTAAAATGAAGATTCCCATGGTGTGAGGGTTAAACCTTTGTCCCTTACTGCTCACTGACTGCCTAGTTTCAAATAATTCAGGAAGTGCAGATTTCGTTCCACTGAAATCTGTTTTCTGAGACTGCGACATTTTCTCCTTGCGGGGAAATGCTGCATAGTCGAGTTTATTTTTATTTATGCAATTTAACAATTTGAAATATAGGAGTAGTCTAGCAATTACTTCAGCTGACACACTTTTCAAAAATAAGGTTCAATTGAGGCAAGTTAATGGGAAGTCATATATGAGATTTATGAATCTTGTTTCCTTTGAAGTGAATTAGTGTCTTTGAGTCTTATCTTTTCTCTAAGGCTTCTGATGTAACTTATGGGACCCAGTGAAAAATTCCCATTGTTAAAGAACGTAATGATTACAGACAAAATAATGAGTACAGCAACTATGATATATGGTCTAAATAAAAGCAGCATAGCCTATTTTTTACTTAAGCTGTTCTTTTCTAGAAGCTATATGAGGCTGCATAATTTGGTTTATCTCTCATGAAACCTGTTAAAGTAAGTGGTTATTTTTCAGGGTTATTTCTGGTCTGATTCTTCCTTGAGTTTCACAGGACTTGGGTTTGCACTCCTGGGTTTTGAACGCTTGGGCTTTCTGTCGGTGCCGTGGGCTAAATTACAGACCAGCTGTCTATGCCAGCCCATCAAATGTTCAAAACTGCTTTTTATTCAAATGTAGTAACTGTAGGGATATCTATTAGAAATCATTCATTGTGCTGTTGTCTTTCAGAACTGTTAATGTGCTATATAGGTACCTTGTTAGTTGTAGAGTAGCCCTTGGTGGTCTGTCAGGTGCTTTGAATCAAATTTTTTTTGCTGGTGCTTTTCTGAGTGTTTTCCTAATACTGAATCTGTTCAATACTTGGATTTTCCTATATAGTCTGTCATCAACATTCCACACAAGAAGTTTTAAAGGAATTCCTCCAGCACTGTCTGGTTCTTCCTTAACTTTAATTGCCTTTATTTGAGATCCAAGGGCATGTGTAGATGCCTTTGAGGTATTCTTCTGCATATTTTCTTTGACTTTAGAAGCCAGAAAATCAAGGGCCTTTTAATTAATACAGATCCTGTTCCAACTTCTCCATTTCCCATTGTAGGTGTCCTTATTATTTTTGTTACCATCTTTTGTCTGTTTTCCAATTCTTTGATATTTCTTCAGGAAGTTGTGAAGTGTAGATGGTGCAGATAATTTTATCCAGTGGTGCACTTGTGACATCTCCAGCATCCATTATGCTATCATAGTGGTCCCTTGGATTTGAATTTCATCTCACAGTGCATTACAGGCCCTGCCTCCTTTGCTTTTTCCTCCTGAATGGGTGGTTGCATGTTTCTGCTTACTTTTACCACAGATTATTTCTTTGATCGGTTCCTTTGCAGCTTCTGCCTTTGAGATCCTGAAAGGGATGTTACTACATTTATATACAGTCTACTGATTTATTCGGTCTGACAGTGCTGACTAATCCTCCTAAAAGTCTGCCTTCTAATCCATGTATGTTATCAGCTAAAATGAATGAATAGAGGATTTTCTGTTTACATAATATCAAAATTAGTCAAAACTTTCAGTCACTTATATTTGCCTTGCAAAAGCTTTCCGTAAGCTTCTTCTAACAAAAATGGTGTTACACGTGGCTGTTTGTTTGTTGTTGGCCTGTGTATTTACCATACAAACCACACACATGCATATGAATTTGCCTCCATTGAAAAATACAGTTTGCAATATCTGTGCATTACAGATATGAGGCCAGATGTTTTTTATTTCTCATGCAAGTAATCCTGTCTACTCTGAACTTTTAAATGTTTAAAGTTTGAGCATATATATAATTATTAGTGTAAAGGTTGTACAAAAATATGTTAAAATTGTTCTTGTATTGAGTTTGCATGGCAAAGTTTTAGTAGTGGAGGGCCCACAGGCATGGCCTCCTTGAGAATCTGCTGGAAGCTTCTCCCCATGTCCAAGGGAGCTAATGCCAGCTGGTTCCAAGAGGAGGCTGGCCAAGATTGAGACCAGTAATTATGGTGGCAACACCTTTAGGATAACATTTAAGAAGGGGGAAAAAAAGCCCATGTATGCAACACCAGAAGTAGTCAGAAGAGACTCTTCTACATCCTCCTTTGGAGTGTTGCAGGGGGCTGAGTCAGTTCATAACACTTTGTTGCTCCTTCCTCCTAACACTCTTTCCCTGCTTCAGCGTGGGGTTCCTTCCACAGGACACAGTCTGTCAGTAACTGCTCCAGAATGTGTGTGTTCCAAGTGGTGCAGTCCTTCAGAAACTGAATGCTCCAGCGTGGGTCACATGACCTGCTCCTGTGTAGGGTCTTCTCTGCAGGTCACAGTTCCTGCCAGGAGCCTGTTCCTGTCTGGGGTTCTCCACAGGCTGCAAGTGGATACCATGGTCTTACCCTGGGCCTGCACCTTAAGCACCTTCTTCCCTCCTTCTCTCACCTTGTGCCTTCAGGGCTGTTGCTTTCATATTTTCTCACTCCCCTCTCACTCAACAACACAGTTGCTATGCAGTGTTTTTTCCCTTTCCTTAAATAAGTTACCACTGAGATGCCACCAGCATTGCTGATGGGCTCAGCATTGGCAGTGTTGGGTCTGTTTTGGAGCTGGCTGGAGCTGTCTCTGTCCAACATGGGGACAGCTCATGGTATCTTCTTATAGAAGCACCCCTGCAGCCCCCACCCTGCTGCCAAAACCTTGCCATGTAAACCAAGTACAATGAGATTAGTATGTAGTGAAAACTGCACTTTCAGTGGGTAAAGCTGTGTGGGTGGATTCTGAAGCTGTCCTTCTTTATGGAACTATGTGAGGTTATCCACATTTCCCTTAGTCTTTCATTGCTAGAATTCAGAGGGGAAATTATGTTGTCTGATACTCTACAATCAGCCTTCTGGGCTGCTTACTCCAATTAACTCTAGACTACTTCCTGGTAAGGCCCTTTTGTCCACCTGTGATGCTGTGGTAAAGTTCATGAAGCTTGTTGGCTGTGGGGAGGATAACTGTATGCCTTCAGCCTTAAAACCTCTGTCCTGTATCCCATATGTTGTCCCTTCTGTGGGGTTGTTTTTATATCCTGTTCTTATAAGACAGAAAGAGAGGAGATTCTTTGTGAAAGGCTCTTTCAGGTTGTGGTCACAGAACCAGAGCTGCAGAATTTTGGTCATAAACCCTAGCATTAATTGTAGCACAACAGTTGTTTTACAATCAGGCTTTGGGAGCTCTGCATTGTGAAGGGAGAGAATTGGACAGTCAGGGCAGTGAGAGGGAGGCACTGAAAAGCTGAACAGATTTGGCCCTGGTGTATCTATATGGACATTTTATCTTCTTATACCATGGATAACTTTTTTCATGTTCTCCAGAGGAATACTGTATTTCTTTACTGGGAATTATCCAAGAAAGGCAAAGTAAAAGTGAACATCTACTTCTCAGCAGTTGGTACTGAATAATTATAAAAAATGAAAATTTGCAGGAACTTAGAGCTGACACTATTTCATAATATTTGGTGGGTTCTGAATAAATACCTCTATCAGTAGAGAAGCCAACAGAACCTTCTTCTAATTAAGGCGTTTAGTACAGTGAAGGCTCTTCCTCACTCCAGTCCTTTACTCTTGGCATCAGTGTTTCATATTTTGCAAATTCCAGCCAGTGCAGCCTCTAATAATCACTTTGATTTTTTTTTTTTTTTATTTCATGTAATGTATTGGCTTTTATTTCTTTTCCTGTTTCCTGGCATTAGGTGGAGTGGATTTCTCCTTTGTGCCATTGCAATGCTCCTTGTGATATTTCCCATGTTTACCTTTCCGAAAAAGCTCCCTCCTCGACATAAAAAAAAGAAAAAGAAAAAGATGAGCTCTGATGATGTTTCAAGTGATGATGATGTGATGAAAGAGAAGACAAATAGCAAAATACAAGCAGACAGTGCAGTTCCTGCCTCTATGGGATTTGGAAAGAATGTTAAAGGTGAAGTTTGTTTTTAATTTTTAAATGCTTTAAATTTTGTATGCAGGGTCATCTAGGATTCTATGAGTGTAATTGAAGGCAGAATTTTAACATCTTGTATTTGATAATGTATTTTGCTATTGTGATTTTAATAGATAGTCATCCTCAAAAATGACAAAATACAACCATGAGTGTAGGACATCCATTTTCTTAAATTGTTGATTGTGTACCTGTAACAAACAGGTAGGCTATTTCTTATAGTCGTAGGACCCCTATTACCACATGTATTTGTGCACCTTGGAATTTGTAGCTGTCATACTTGCTTTATAAGCTGTGCTTCATAGAATAAAGTGCTCTTCTACAATATAAATGAAACAAGTTAAAAAAACACTGGTATGTGTGTGCAGTTACATTCATGCATTTGGGTGAGTTAATTGAGAAAGATTATTTGCTTCATATGCCTTTTCTGTCTTTTTTGTGTGGCAGGCAATTTACTTTCAGAAGGCTAGAACAAATAAAACCTGTGCTAATTATGAAACAAGAAAAGATCAAAAGATTGACAAATAGTAGAGATTTTTATTTTATTCAAGAAGTAAACCATTGATCTAAAATCCAAGAGTGAGTACTAATCATTGACAAATTTCCAGGAGAAGAAGGCAGCGTTGCTAAAAATTAATTAATGTGAAGCATATACAATTTAAATTGACAAATAATGTGAAGAATATGCAATTTAATAGACTTAACAGTATCTTAATATTGAATAATATAGGACAAAAATGAATGCCCATTGTGTTGACAGTGCTGTTGAGTCCTTAGATTCCATGATGCAAATGCTGTTTGTGTCATTTTGTGGTAGCCTGATCAATACAATGGAACTGGGGGAAACTATGAAACATTTATTGTACCACAGACATGGTTTGAATGCCAAACTTTTAAGTGTTTGTTTGTTGGCATGAACATCAATGTTACTTTTTAATTGGATATCAGTCCAGGATATAATGATTGACAGACTTTTTAATGTCAGTCACGTGATTGATCACTCTTCATACTGAGTAGACAAAGCCTAGCAAAACCAACTGGTTTTGAACTTAAGCAAGTGTAACTCTAAGTAATGTTTGCACATCTGCATACTGCTTTGCTCTACGTTGCATGTACATAGGTTCTCTCAGGGTACCTAAAGCTACTGTTAATTTCAATGGAAGTAAAGAAAAAGAAGAGGTTCCTTGGGGCGACTTTATTAGCTTACAAACCAACATCTTAAGGCACAGAGCAAGCAAGGTGAACCTCCAATATCAGAACTTTGAGACTATGCTCTCCCTTTGCTGGCAAGGTAGTTGAAAAAGTGGTGAATCAAGAAAAGCTTGTTCATTCTGTCTTTGAAGACTCTTTGTTCTCCGTATTTGTGGATCCCTGTACATAGTACTTTCTCCTCAATCCATAAAACTAGTTGTGTGTTTTATATGGCTTCAAACCTACAGGCCTCTGATTAGTGGAAGTAGTTCAGGGTTACTCCTGCCAAGATTTTATCACTAACTTAGAGAAGTGGAAAGAGGAGTCCAGTCTTTGCTGGACTCCTTCCTGATCATTGAAGGCAGTGTCACAGCAGAGGGACTGCTTCACCCTGCCAATGTGCCTGGTAAAGGTACAGGTATACAAACTCTGTGTCTGGATGAGCTTGCTGCTGCTCGTTGTCTGTTTTGGTACACAATTTCACCTTCCAGGTCATGTCCCTACAGGCACAACAGATACAGAGAAAACAAGTATTTGCTTGGAAGAATGTTTCCAAATTTTTTTTTTTTTAACAGAAATGAGAACTTCTGTATATCTCCTTTTAGCTTGTGTTTCTTCAACATGTATCTGCCTAAATATGTACCATACCTTCCATAAAATCCTATATTAATATATTAATGGAACTTCTTTTATACAAAACTTTTCATTTTCTCTAGAGGAGAAACTTTACCACGTGGAACAGTGAAAAGAGACATGTCAGAAAGATACCAAGCGAGTGGAGATAATGCAGAGAAAAGTATTTTGCTATAAGCTGATAATAGCTTTCCCATTTGGTGTCATTTACCCTAGCAAAGAAGGCCTGCAGCAGGAATGCACTATCATTTAATTATTTTTCAAGTTTAAGTGGGCTTTATGGAATGAGATCCTGCCTCAGGCTTCTCAGTTGAGGTAATTTTGTTTATAATGGGAAGGGAAAATGGATCGTATGTGTCTAAGTCATTTAGCACTGCTTCTTCTGAGATACAATGAACATTTTATACTTCCCATTGAATTTCAGAGCTTCATCTTTTTATAACATGATGGGCAGAAACTTCACTTAGGGAGTAGCCATGAGACTGGTGCTTTAGTGGGTCATATCTTCTCTTCTGTACTAACAAATATCAATGATGTCATAGTCTGCCATGACAGAGGTCAGTGCCATGAAATCTGTGAAATCCGTGCAGCTTTGGTAAGGAAAGTAACAGTTCTGTTCTTCCAATATGATGTCGTCTTACCTGGAAAGCCTGACAGAATGATTCTTGTCTTGTTGTAACTTGTCCTAATTTCCTAGTTAGTTCTCTAGATGAATGAAAAGGTATCAAAAAGGCATATTGAGAGAGGGCCAGAGTCTTTTTTTCTGCAATAGCTGCCAGTAGATAATAAACTAGAGAAGAAGTAAACCAAAACTGGCTCCATCTGCAAGTAGTCTACAACTGCAGTGACCTGAGCTTTGCTTTGCCCCATGGTAGAACTGAGATCAGATAAAAATACAGATACATCTGAGCTTTTTCACATGCTACGAGTTGCAAGGGCTTGGAATTCTCTTTCTTTTCTTGTTTATGTTTCAAGTAGAAAAGATGAGTTGGAGAATGCTTCTGAGTCGGGTATCAAAAGTATTAAAACATTAGGTCACAGGAGAAAGAAAATTGGATGTAGTTTATTGGGAGAAATAGAGGTAGTGTAGATAACATGAGCTAGAGGAGATTTGTAATGAAGAAACCACTTTTCAATCCCATATGTGCAGATACCACATGAATCTGAGCAGACAAAACTGCTGTTTTCATTTATTACCTAGATACCCCTAGGGTTTTGTACCATGGAAATTGTATCTGCAGTCCCTTTCATTTACTACTATAATGAAACTTACTGTGCAATTGAATAAAGGAGCAGTATAAAGAAAGCAAATGTATACATTACCTAAAATATACTGATCTAATCTGAATTAAATTATTAATCTAATTAATTACATGTATTTTGTAGCCTTTGGGGTATTTTTGGCAATACGTACAGCCCTTTCTTAAACTTAGAATATTCCTGTCTGCCTTTTCACATCTACCAGCTGTCATATTTCTTTCCCAGTCAGTCCCTGTGAGAGACAGACACAGGATAATAAGGATAGCCAGGCCATCAGCAAAGATAAAAGAAACTCCTAAGGGACTCATGGCTGCAGGGTAAGCCCACTGCAGTGCTTCCCCAAGGATCTCGCTGGGAGTTCTGCACTACCTGAAGATTAGTTGGCAAGGCTCTGAAGAAGAGGAGGAGGCGGTATGTCTGTCAGGGCTCTTGGTGAGTGAGTGCTGTAAATGTCAGAGGGTTCAGCAGACCATGGGCTGGAGATTCTGCAATGCCACTGACCTTGAGCGAGTCACTCTCCCTTATCCTTTCTTAGGACATCCTGAAAAGCTCAAAATAGAAAAGGTTGGCTTGCATGGCGCTGTGCAGTGATGAGCAGTATTAGCTGGAGCCTCAAGAAGCTGTTCTAAATCAAGTTAATAAAAGAAATAATCACATCAAACTGGTCCTGAACCTCTCTATGCTTGATATGAAGGTCTGTTCAACAGTCTAGCCACCACCCAGGTGCTTAAGGCATGTCCTGAGAGTTGAGTGAGGTTGTTAAAATGGTGCACGAGTAGATAATGAAATACATGTAAAATACTATTCTACGGTTCAGTGATTAGCTCCATGCATGATGTATTACAAGTGGTTGTCTGTGACTTTGATAGTTTCCATTCTGATAAACAAATTGGAAATTCTGTCTCAAGTCTTGGCTGTCCTTTGTACTGCCCAAGAATGGAAGCTGCCCCTGAGACCTCAGTGTGGATGGAGCCCTCTTCAAAGCTGCAGGCTTGGGTAGTGCTGTCCAGGCTTGGAGCACCAGCAGAAGTGGGGTTCTTTAGCTAATGTCTGCCTCACCCTTACAAGGAACCTCAGTGATGGACTGCAAAAGGACAGTGCTATAGACGGGGATGTTTCATTCCCCTGATTGTATTTATTGCATTGCCTTGGGCTGGGTGTACAGGAACATGGATAAAAGAAAATACATTAAATGATGAAAAAGGAGACGAAGCCAGAATTACTGGAATTTTTATTGAAATTCTGTTTACAGTGCTTTCAAAGTTTTGTTTAGAGCAGTGTTTATGAATACTTGAATTATTTCCAAATTTTTCTTACACTTCTGCCTTACCATGAATCAAGCTGTGGTCCAGCACATGAGTGAAAGAAAAGGAATGCTGACTATAGAAAAATTATTGTCAAAAAACATGAAAGGACAAGAATTGGCCCTAGACTAACAAACCAGTCCATCAAGGCAGGTTTCAATTTAGTTTTGATACTTTTATATGGCTTAGTTATACACTAGATTATTGGGAAAAAGAAAAAGATGAAGATATTTAAGATTTGAGCTAATGCACAGAAATGTAAACATTTGCAGCCATGTTAAAAGATCATTTTAGTTTTAGGAATGTAATTGGTAAAGATTTATCTGTTTAAATGACAGAATGAAGGAACACTGCAGGTTCTCATAGGTTTGTTTCTGATGCACACTTGCAAAAACAGGCAATGTTTTTTGAAGACCTTGTAAAAATCAAATCTGACAGGTTTAATAATGCCTTGAAATAATGCCTTCAAAGCCTAGGCCTATGGCTAGTCACACAAAAGTAATTTGACATTGAAATGTTTTAAAGGCATGATTGATTATTTAGTACAAAGGATCCTTAAAGTTTTTAGCATTCTTGTTTTTTATGGCAATTAGTGTGGTTGAAAGATAGGGGTTACTTATAGTGCCTTTTTATTATATGTTTTTAAATTCAGAAGTGTGGTATAGATGCTGTCACACAGGATTTGATGATGCTTATAGGAGTAAACCAGGGAAAACCTAACTCTGAATATCTGTTTTTATTTCCTCATTTCTTATTATATAGCAACTTTTCCTTGTATGGCAGACAGTTGCTCTTTGTAAATCACAAAGAGCTACAACTCTCAACTGCTCCAGGTGGCATGTATTAGTGCGGCATGCAGAAATAAGCTCTTATTTCATGCCAGAATTTACAGTAATCAGCAAAGCTGTTCCTTGAAGAATCCTTCATATGGGTGTAAGAGAACTTATGCTTATTCCAAGACACTAAGTTTTATCTGTTTATCAGTAGAAATCTAATTTCAAAATACTAATTAGTTTTGAAATGAATAGTGACCTTTAGCCTGAGTGCTCAGATGAGATGCAAGTAGGAGTCAACAGGAAGTACAGCTCCACACAGGAACACCAGAGCATAATGTTCATTAGCTCTGCAGTTCCTTGCCTAATTAATTCTCCAGTATCTTTAGACTGAAAATTCTAAACCAGGCATTTTCCTGAAGCTCAGTGCTATCAGTAAGGACTAAAGTTTACCAGGTATTATGATACTTGAATCACGTTCTTTGAAATAATGGATGTATCAAAAATCTTGAGTTCAGCTCTTGGCCAAGGATTTCCAGTTCATTTCTATGAAGAGCATTCTGTTCATCATCCTAATAAAATGACATTTCTCTCAGTGATGATACCTTATTATTTTTCTTCCACATTGCCAGCCCAGGTGAGCAGCTGCCACGAAATCAATCAGTTTCCAGCAGGACTGATCCTGGCATTCCCTCTTTCTGCTTCCTGACTCTTCTCTCACAGCAGCATAAGCATGGTCATAACCCCCTGCTCCTGTTGCTTCTATTGCAAACAGTGGCACTTTTTTTTTTTTTTTAAAAAAAAAAAAGCTGTAGGTGGTAAAAAACATTAAGATTCAAATATATGAGTGCTTTTTAATATGATATGTTCATTAGCTATTTCCATCAAATTTAATATGTTTCTTCATTGAGGCAGCAGGAGAGCATTTAACTACATTAAAATTATAAACTCCGTACTCTTAATGAATTCAGTATAAATTTTGACAACTGGCATAAGCTAAGACTGGATGCAGTCAGACAACTTAAGTGCTAATTTGCAGCCTGACAAGTTTTGACATGACAAGAATCTAAATTCTGTTCGCTTTTATACAGATAACCTACTGGAGTCAGTGGAGAAAGTGAGACAGATTTTTGTCTTGACAATTTATAGCATCAATAAAATTCTCACTCAGTTGTTCTTGCTCAACATGTATTTCTAATGGCTGCTCTTGTCTTTGAATTCAAGCACCATTCCCTTTCAGTACCAAGTAAAAAACAAATGAAAAAAACCTAAACTGTAGTAGACTAGATACAGTGGAAAATTTGATCTTGGTAGAAGCCCTAGATTAAAAAAAAACATGTTTAAAATCACACCATCTAATTTGAAAAAAATTTAAGTGCTGAATAGAGTTATCATCATCTTGTGATGATCATTGGACATCACTACAGGACTGAATTAAAAATACATGTTTCATTTAACTACAGTGTTGAATTTCATGGGTTTTGGATATTTGATTTGAGAATAATTGCAACATCCATGAATACTTTTTCAATTTAAGTTAATGATGTGCTCTCATTTTTAATTGATTGCTTCACCTCTTCTGAGAATATTAAGTTGTATGTAATGTATGTGAAGATTCACTGATATCATTGATGTAATTTTTTCATTATGCTTTGTCTGCATCATTGTAAATGCTTTTAAATCATGTAGAAAAACATTTAACTAAAATATTTTGTTTCATTTTCAAATTAGAGTATTATTACCCCAGCTTTCCAAGCATGGTCCTTGAAGCAGAGAGTTCAGGGGGGAGTATATGATCTGTTTTTCTCCCATGAAGTGCAAAACACAGTACTGTCAGTTCAGCAGTGTGATATGTTAACTTGTAGAACATTTCAAAATAAGACATCAGAATAATGCTAAAATCACTACATTTTATTGTTGTTTTTCTTTCCATTATAGTGTTACTGTGTAAGCCCTGTTTCTTCAGATGGTTTTGTTAAAATAGATCTCAGCTGTGTTTGTGCAAAGTGGGACTGCAGCCCTGGGGCAGTTCAGTGAGATAGGGTAAGAGCAGGCAATGAGGGCTACAATCCCAAGAATACACTCTTCCCTCTGCTTAGCAAATGGAGCCAGATGCTAGCAAGCCATTATTGCCAGTCTGTCTTAAAGAAAATCAATTGGTTTTGTTTCAGTTTGCTTTTGTTCTCACTCATTGTTTATAACATTCGTTTGTCATTTTTGTCATTTTATAGAGCTTCCAAGAGCAGCTGTCAGGATCTTAAGCAACATGACATTCCTTTTTGTGAGTTTGTCATACACAGCTGAGAGTGCCATTGTCACAGCTTTTATTACCTTCATTCCCAAGTTCATCGAGTCACAGTTTGGCATCCCAGCTTCCAATGCCAGCATCTACACTGGTAAGGCTTTGCCATATAGTGTAACCTTGCAAGGGTTAGCTGTGACTAATGAAATGAATCAGTGTAGGAATGAAACAAAAATGTATTTGTTAGAACAGATGATTGGATCCAGCTTTCTGTGTTTGGTTAAATATTCAGGCCGTGTTTTGATGCTTGCTATGTGTGTTTAGCAAAATGTGAACCCATTTATATAATTAAAGAGCTGGTTTTTTTTGTGTAAGCCCAGACATATATTTTCTCATCTGTTAATGGTCTCCAAGGGGAAAAAAACCCAACAAAACCAAGCTAGAAATCCCATAGACATTACTGCAATTTGTGTGTCTTAAAAGATCCCTTAAAGCTGTTCTTATTTTCTGTGAATTTTGCTTCCTCTTTGATCTTTAAAATATCCTTATCTTTTTTTATACCCCCCAGTGACAAGTTGTTTATCTGTCCCATCCTTCAGTTATCTCTCCCCTCCAGACTGGTGGTTTTATCTTTATTTGCTTACTGACACTTGAGGGCACAACAATGTGGTCTAGCCAGGAGAGCTCCCCAAATTCTCTTCCACCTGTCATTTCAGGAGACCCCTGTTTTGCAGGTGTGGTGCTTCCCCTGCTGCCAAGGCAATGTACAGCCATGTACAACTTTTAGTAGAGCCACAAACTACAAAATTTTAAGCTTTGTACTGCTCTGTGAGTGGGAGAGATAGGAACTCCCCTAGGAGAAGAGGCCTATGCTGTGCAGAATCAGGGCCTGTGTCAAGATGACTTTCCTCCTCTTCTAGCTACATCAAAAACATTTGTCTTTATAAGCATCTTTTTAACTTCTCCATAGTGCTTCCCATATAGAATAGCTGCTAATTGGTAGGCAGGTTAGTTCTGTGCTCCCCCATAATTCCAGATACTGTATGAGAAGGAGTGACAGAAAGTAGTGAATTGTAGGGACAGAGGTGAAGCTGCCCAAGGGCATCAGTCAAGAAAAAGACCAAAAGTAGCAGAAGAAAGAGGGAAGACACATAGACTTCACATGGGAATCACTTGTCACCTGCAGTGGCTGGAAGAATGCAAGGAATCTTTCTAGAGTGTGTAGAGGAAAAGTCAGAGAAGCACCATGTGGTGCTTTCTATTTGAGAGCTTTCTGGGATGAGATTTTCTTCAGGGCATGAAATCCCTGTGTTCTGTATATAAGGAGTAAACATTGTTTGATGGGATGGTGATGCTCTCTGGGGCAGTTACACATGCATAGGAGTTACATTGTAATGAGTCTTTATAGGATTGCTACTCTGTGACTTGCTTCCTTCTTGGGATAAACTAGAAACATTCCTGCCAGAAAAAATATTCAACAGACAGTACATTAAAAGAGGTAGAATTGGTGTCACCTTGTCCAGGGCGTGAAGTGTTGTTGACATCTGTTTTCCCTGTTATAAATTACTTGATAAAGACTATTACAATGAAAAAGAAGATGAAATATCTCAGGTTGGATGTGCAAAGTGAACAAGTGAGCACTGCTTCCACTATCCCAACTTCTAAATTTAGTATTAAAGTCAAAAGTTGTTAATTTATAAGTAATTTTTTAGGAAAAAGGGGAAAGGGAAACTTAAGAGTTTCTATATTAGATTGCTACTGGCTAATATAGTAAAAGACATGTCAAGTTTACAAATTTTCTGTTTAGCAAAAGGAGAATTTAGATGTTATTTGCATTGTACATCTGTGCTTTATATGTCCATTGCTGGCTGAGTATATGCACTTCCTGAATCTCTTCATGTAAAGGTGTTACTGGTAATTTTTTGTCTCTTAGGCAGCAATTCTTTAGTTAAGTCTCAGTTTCTTTCTGTTTTTAAACCTGACATTATTCATCATCAGAAATGCCATGTGCCAGACTTTGTGTCTCAAACATGTGCAGCTTATACATTTAATTTGGATTCTAATCACTTGCAAGTCTTACTGGGTTCTTTAAAAAGACCAGCATTTTAAAGAATTTGGATTATAAATTCTGGCTTCTCTGTAGATGCAGCTACCAAAAGTAGTTCAAATTCCATATTTATGTGGAATGCATCTTTATTAGCAAAGCCTTAATTTAAAGACCTTCTCACGTGTCAGTGAAAAGCAAAAGCTAAGGGTAAAAAAGGGCAAGACATTTGCTGACTTAACAGGACCTCAGGACCCAGCAAGTGAGGACAACCTGGTGATGAGTTGCTGAACTGACACCTTATAACTGCACCAGTAGAGCAGCAGAAATTTCATAGGCATGTCTTTAGTGTCTTAAACTTAATTCTAGTATCTTAATTTCTTTATTTGCATTCAGTCAGTTTGCACTGCACGTGTCTGTGCTGAGATGAATTGGAGCGCTGATGTAGCACTTGTAGAATCCTAGAATCACTAAGGCTGGAAAAGACTTCCAAGATCATCAAGTCCAACACCACCATGTCAATAAACCAGAGTGCTAAGTGCCATGTCTGGTTATTTCTTGAACAACTCCAGGGCTGGTGATTCCACCACCTCCCTGGGCAGCCTGGTCCAATGCTTAACCACCCTTTCAGTGAGGAAATTTTTCCTGATGTCCAAACTGAACCTCCTTGGTGCAGCTTGGGGCCAGTTCCTCTTGTGCTGTCACTAGTTGCCTGGGAAAGTACTATTCAGCTTGAGTAAAGTATCCAGAAGGCAGAATTTGCAGCATGTGTGCACTCCCAGGTGGGCAGGCTTCTGGGGTCCTTCCTGAGGTTAGCACTTGTGGTTTGCTGGAATTAATCATGAGAGTAGGAACAGGAAAATGCATGTCCAAATCTGGATTTCTTCAAATTTTCAGTCATTAAACTGGACCCCATTCTAAAATAAATACGAAGCAATGTTTCTGCTTGAAAGTACAATAGTTCTCTTATAGTGCTTTGGCCGCTGCTAATATCATAAGGAGGCTTTTATAAATTCTTTGACAACACTCCAGAGATCTGAAAAGTCTGACTCAGTTAGCAGAAGAATCAGACAATGGGGCAGTCATCCAATAAGGGCATGAAACCAATATTTATGTTTTTGTACCATTTCTATAGGTCCTGTTTTAATGTTGTTTGAATTTCATCCTGGCAGGTGTGATTATTGTCCCAAGTGCTGGTGTTGGTATTGTCCTAGGCGGCTACATTATAAAAAAACTTAAACTTGGTGCAAGAGAGTCTGCAAAGTTGGCTATGATCTGCAGTGGTGTATCTCTGCTGTGCTTTTCAACGCTCTTCATTGTTGGATGTGAAAGTATTAATTTAGGAGGAATAAATATACCTTACACAACTGGGTAAGTATCTTGAAATCATCTGTGGCAAACCAGTTTTCCCAATAAGTCTGATCTAGAAATGTAAAAAAATGCTGACAGCTGAGGTACTGAAGTCACATGTTCAAATGAGAATTCAGTGAGTACTGTCATATAAACACATGGTGTTACTGTGTGGCCCTCCTTTTTTATATCTGGTTTATAATTAAGGTTACATAGTAACACATCTTTTTGAGGAGCAGGGAACTGCATTAGAGTGGACTTCAGTGATCTTTGCATTTAAAAAAAATAGGTATTTGGAGGGAAGAGAATTTCACTCAGAGGTGATTCCTTAGAAGCCCTGTCATGAGCTTTTATTTTCTTTCTTACTTTGTACATTAAATTTTCCCCCAAATTGCCTTCTTCATGTAGGTTCAAAGCAGGAACAGAGTAAGTGTTGGTAGAGTGTGAACCTGTCTGAAGCAGTGTTTTCCCCTTTGCTTTTACATCTGACATGTATCTGCCTTTTAGTTATGGCCAGGTGCTGGGTATCAGATCCATTTGTATGTCTTACTTTTAAGGCTCAGCTCTGGACTTTTAACATTTTGAAGAGAGTATGGAAGTGTGAAGAAGGAAGAGAGATGATCAAATGGAGAAAAAATACAGTGTGGCAGTGAGCTAGGACGTGAAAAACAAGAAGGCAAAATAGGAATCAAGGGAGGAAGAAAACAGGCACTGTTTACACAGAGAATGTGTTTGCATGGCTTGTTGCTGGGTGTTGCTATATTGCTGTCAAACCTTAAATCTAGAGTAAAGAAAACCAGCAACTGGAAGTCATGAGCTGATGGAAAGCTGGTTTACTCCTTCGTATTCTTAATACCTAGAGTTAAAGCTTGGTGCTGAGGGGCTGTCTGTAGAAGGGAGTATCATAGTGATATATCCTCATCTGCAGAGTGGGCTGAAGAAGGAGAGAATGGGGATGGGAAGGGAATGGAATGCTTTGATTGCCCACCTGTTGCTAATGTTTGTGATAGCCCGTGGGTGTAGATGAAGAAACGAAAATTATTAAGAAAGAAAATATAAATTAGAGATATCAATTAGTTGATCTGTGTGGCAAGTCAGAATGTCCCTGCCTGGCTAATGAGAAGGCTGTAACCTTCTGTTTGGAGAAAAAAATCCTATTTGATTTAAATCTGTTTCTAAACTGAAGACAAGGCATACTATTGCTATGTAATACATAGCCTTCAAGCTGAAATTGTAAGAATATCTAATATTTTTTCTCAGTAAGTAATTACATTTGCAGTAAATACATAGCATGAATTGAAATAGGCATTTGTTCACAGGTGTTGTGAAAATCAGCAGTAGCACTGCTTATTTACCACCTTCATCTAATTGTTCTTATTGAGGAAAGAGGTGAGAAATGGTAGTGGCAAAGTGGTGATGTATATAAACTCTTTGAAATCAGTGTAAAAATCAGCATAATTAGACTGTAATGTCATCAGAAATTGAGAATTACCAGCATGTTCTAAAGTGTGGTTCAGGAGTTCCAGCTTTTTTTAACACAGAGATCAAATCCAGATTTATTATCAAAGTGATAGTAAAAAGACAGCACTATGCACAAATTAATCTTGAATATCTGACGTGATAAACATTCTCTTAATCCTCATGGTCAATCATTTGATAGCTTCAAATCACTTAGTAGGCAGCTCTTCAACTCAGACATCAAAGATGTCTCTGTTCATGTAATAAAAATGCATGCTTTCATTTTGAGGTTTAATAAAACGCATACTTCATTCTGTAGCTCCATTGTAGTGCAGCATATGGACATCAAAATCAGTTCAACAGGCTAGATCAGATAGGAAAAGCGGTACAGCTACTTGGTTCAGAGTAAGTGTATCACATGATGCTCTTCCTTAACATGGCAATGCTGGGTCTGGTGTCTGAACTACCTGCACAGGAAGCAGCTCAGAGATCGCAGCTGCACTTGGCAGTTTAGGCATACCCTGCAGGATAATCTCTGGACAAACACGTTCCTTTCTACAGTTCATTTCTTTTGCATTTAAAAGGTAGGGTTTTTTTCTTTGGCAAATTGAGCTGTAAATCAGTACAGAGGAGAAGGATAAGCTGGGTTTCAGTTAACACAGAAGTATGTGCATACCAGTACTCAGGAAAGTAGGCAATGACATTTCATAATTCAGTGTGTTTCATAACTCAGTATTTTTCTAACTGTACCAGCTGCGAGGAAGTGGATGGGACCTGGAGGCATGCACAGATTAGAATACATTAGAAAGGATTTTCTGCTGTTTTATATTGGGCACAAGCAGTTTTGCTGTTGTTGGTGTGTCATCAGCATTTCTGTTATCAGGAAGATCAAGGGCACCTCTGTATTACACATCTCAGCATTTTAGGACCTGTTGTTCCAAGCCAAGCCCCGGCCTTGTCTCTGAGGGCATGTTTGATATTTGAATACAGTGTAAGGAGCCTTATGTCAAACCAGATATAGCATCCCTTCTCTTGCACCATAACCAGCATCCAGATGGGAAGTCCTGAGTCTGTGAATTGTCTCCTTGTCCAGATGTCTCTTGAATAGCTTGAAGGAGGGAAATTCCACGGGTTCCCTGGCAAATACTGTCACCTTCACAGTGAAGAAGTGTTTCCTGGTGTTCATAGGGGATTTCCTGTGCTACAGTCTGTGACCTTTACCTCTGGTCCAGGCACTGGGCACCCCTGAAAAGAGCCTGGCCCCATCCTCTTTGCACCCTCCCTTCAGGTATTTATAGGCATTGATGAAATCCCCTTGAGCCTGCTCTAGGCTGAACAGTCCAAACTCTCTCAACTTTTCCTCAGGAGAGATGCTTCAGTCCTTTCATCACCCTTGTGGATCTTCACTGGTCTCTCTCCAGTATATCCATGTCTCTCTTTTACCAGGGAGCCCAGAACTGGACCCGGCACTGCAGCTGTGGCCTTATCAGAGCTGAGCAAAGGGGAAATAGCAGAGATCAGCTGCTTTGTTTGTTTTCAGACCTGTCTCTTCTATATTTTATGGTAGAAGACTGCTAAAACAGGCTCTGTTGGGGAACTGACAGTGACAGATTTCTGGATTAGTTCAGTTTCATCTCTCACATTTCTGATATGTAATGAATCAAAACAAACCCTTTTTGATTGCTTTCTGTTGTTTTGGTGCAATAGTTAAAGCATTTAATGAGGCATTTCACATTAAAAAAATTGTATTATTCTTCTTGTACCACCAGTTTGAGTTTCTGTTATTCTTTTATCTATTTCAATCCAATCAGCCAGTGGGATCCCTTAACTTGAAAGCAATGACTAACTGGATCAGAACAATGACAACAAAGAAGGATTCCAGCTAACATAATGAGAGGGTCCCTTGTTTGACAGCTACACAAAAATTGCATCATTGCTGCAATTCCAGCTGCTTGCCAACAAGGAGACTGCAGATCTCTGCCATCCAGAATGTCCTTCAATACCAAACCAAAAATATTGCTATCAAATTAAGATAATCCTTTTTATCATATAGCCCAGTATTAAGATCAGAGAAATTATGTGGTGAGGGGCTATCTCCTTTCCTTTGTATTTCCTTGGTCCTGTAGATTACTACAGTGATCTAAATAAATATTAATAAAATCATGTACAAACCAATTCTTTGTTTAGATGTTACCAAATATAGTCAGACTTTTTTTTTTTTTAATTGCATTTGATTTAGATTGTAGCCTCGTGAGAAGAGGGTCCACTTTTCTCACCCCCCGCCACCCCTGCCAATATATGTGCATTGACTGCCAGCACAATGAGGTTTCAGTCCAAGCCTGAGTATGTGAAATAACAGGTCACAGCTCTAAAAATTCTGGGCAGTAAATCTCACCTTATATTTTCCCTTCTCTTACTTTACTGCCATACCACAAGCCATCCACAGAATAATAATTGGAGAGAAGAATAGGATTTAGAAAAAGAATGTTAGAAAGTAGAGTTCCTTTCATTGCTAGTCACATCTAATAAAGGTCTTCTCCTTATTAGCTTTACTAGCACTGTGTTGTGGAGACACAGAACAGTTGCCCTGAGAAGTGAACAAATGCAATTTGTCAGATGGGATTCTGAGGTTTGTCCAGCACACATTTAGCAAACTTACAGTTCAGTCTTATTAATGAAAGGAGTGGCATCATTGTTTGTAATTGAAAGAATAGTTCAGGAAATGCTGTTGTTTGGGGCTGGTTTCTGTTAGTGTGCTTGTGCATGACAGGCGTCCTCGGCAGCTCAGGTGCAGCAGTGTTGCAAGTTGGCAGCATCTTCACCCCCGAAACAAGCAGAGTGGTGGTTCATCAGACATCCCGTGTGTCTGCAGCAGCTGGTGCATTGAAACTCACATGCTTTTCCCACAGATCAGCTCATGAGTAGGACTTACTAGCTTTGGTGTAATTTCCATAAGAGCCTGTTCTTTATGACTGATGCAGGTAAATCTATGATGTGCTGTGCAGCAATTCAGGTATCAATGCTCCATTTTCCTTTTTTGGGGAGTATGCAGCCTCCCAGTGCCAGAAGGCAGGATTAGTAGAGTACTTTGGTTCAGTTTACTTCTGGAAAAATAGATACTTTCAAGAAAGAAATAATCCCTTCCTGAAGGAAGAGTTCAGGAAGTCTGTTATAATATGTGCTGTATGGTAGATCGTATATGATGAAAAATGGGCTTACATAGATATGTGTTGGTAGAGATTTCATGTCCCTAGCATCTGCATTCCTTCGTCCCTCATTAGTTTCCCATCATTGAAAGAGGGAGTGAACAGTGAATGAATACTGAAGATAATAAGATGAAAGCATTACAGCTGTCTGGTAATGAACTTTTGGAAATGCAGTTAATAGATGATTTTGTGTATTACATGTTCTTGAAAGGATGAAAAAACCCAAGCCTCTTTGCATGCAAGGCATTTGCTCTAAAGAACAAAAAGAAATCCCCCAGATAAACCTTACAGTGATATGCTGAAATACAAAAGGTGGTGAAAGCTGGAGAGACACAGCTTGCAGTAGCTTGTTATTAATTTGAGCATATTTGCTTTGCATATCTGTAAACTTAAGTCTTCTTCTGGGACAAACAGAAAAATGCTCCTGAGATTAAATTATCACAGTGGTCTCAGTTCAGTTCCCAGTTTCATGCTTCTCATTTCTTGCATGCCTGATTTCATTCAGTGCTTTTTTTTTTTTTTTTAAGCTTATTTCCTAACCTCCATTTCACCACAATGCTCAGAAATGCAGCTGAAGCAAGTTAGCTACGTAAGCTGAGTGAGACAGGGAATGGGCTCTCCTGCCTGTGGAACAGCCCAACCCATCTACTGCTGAGAAGGGTTTTAGGTGATGGAGGGATAGAGGTCAGGAGACCCACAGGGTGTGAGAGGTTGGAGAGGGTGACCCAAGCTGTGCCTTTCCCAGCATTCTGGCCTGTCCCTGGACCTGTTCCTGTGCAGTGTGGCAGAGTCCTGTTGTCAGCAGGGACATGGGCACAAGGGTAGCTCCCAGGCATGTCATGGAGTCCCTTCTTACCCCAAGTATTCAGGCATCTGGGACATCCAGCTCAGCAGGCAGGCTTGTAAAACTCCAAAAATGCTGTCTCTCCTGTCGATGTGAAAAACTTCTGTTACTGTGCTGCTGAAATCTGTATATTCCTGAGGAACTGTCCTGATGATTTGGTGTTTTCCATCAGAGCAAAATTTCTGTTGAGGGATTACTGAAAAAGTCTGTCTTGCTATATAACATGTTGCTGCATATTGCTTACTGAAACCCAGCGTGATATAATAAGACAAGTTTCAGCTGATAGCTGAGAAGGTGGCGTAACCAATATCAGTCCTGGATATTTAATTTCCTACTCAAGCTGCAACTTGTTGCTAAAAGTGTGCCTTGTTTGTTTGTGGCATAAGAAAGAAAACACTCAAAGTCTTTGGCTAAAATCCAGTTAGACCATAAAACGTAAAGTAGCTCCCAGAGCTAAATTTGTGAACTCAGTTTGTGTGCTCAGTAGACAATCAATAAATATTAAAATGCTACTTAGTAATTTTAATTGACCACAAAACTGTGCAATTGGAAAGACAAGCATATTCAGCAAAAGCAAACAGTGGTGTATAAATTCAAGAAAACCAGTCAAGTGGAATGCTCTAAGCAGCAGCCATACTACTGAGTGTCACTGATGGCAGGACGTGAGGTGACAGGCAGTATGGATGGCAGTCACTGGGTGAAGAGTGGCTCTGGAGCTAAGCCTAGTCTGGTCAGGCGTAGAAGATGGGAGCAGAACACCCCCTGTGGTCCCTGGGGTAGCTGGGATGCCATAAATCTGATGCTAGCTGTTTATCTTCACAGTGGTCTTGCCCCCACATCACAGATGTGAAGACAAGATAACAGCATCCTTGTGAGGCTCTGCAACCAAGAGAATCTGTGAGCATGTGTACAGATCTTGAGGATGCAGCCACTAACCCAGTCCAGATTCCTGTTCAGCTCCTGCCTGGCTGACAGGGTACTGGAATTCCCTGGATATCTACTGATCTGCTTAGAGTAGAGGTACTTGAGGTAGTTTTAAACAGCAGTGGCTGTTGAGCAGCACTGAGAGCAGGGCAAACAAGACAGAGCAGTTAATTCAATATTACACTGTGGTGCCCATGTGGATGGACTGTGCATACCAGTACAATTTTCCAAGGCAAGATTTTTGCTTATGGTGCATGTACAAGTACTCATGCCCCAACAGAACTCAGGACTTAGCTCTAGCTGGTTTTGCAGATTCTGCATTTGTTGTTCTGACATTTATTCTCAGAAACTGAGGTCTTCTGAACCGGACTTCACATGGACCACAGTCAGAAATAGGATGGAGCCTGTAGCTCTGCTTACCACTCAGGTGTTAGAAGGCAAAGGGCACAGTCTTCTTCTGGAGTGGGGAATTTTCATACATATATTCTCATTTCCAGAAAAGGCCTTTAAATTTCAGTCCTGCAAGTTCTCTTTATCACATTCAGTCTTGCATGGATTGCTTCAGTGTTTTTTAGAACTGGGTTTTCATATCTAATCAGTGAACTACTGGCTAAATGATGCAATGGACACTTCATTTCCATTTGTGAAGACTTGTTAGATAGTTTAAAAGTATTAGGCAGGAAGATGAAGGAGGGACAGCCTTGTGACCCAGAGCTGGGCAAATCTAGCCTCTTACGAGTGGATCCAGAAGCTGTTCCCCTCTGTGGATTGAGGCGAGTGATTGTGGCCACGAGCTGTGGCACCTTGCCGGTCTGTGAAACACTGGTGAAAGGTAACACATGAAGTAGTTAATCTTTCAAACTAAGGTAACGACACGCTGAAGGATTCTGATACTACTGTAATAAAACCCACAAGATAACTTTTTATCTTAAACTGCCTTCTCAAAGCACCACCTTTCTTCTCTGTTCAGCTACCATGCACTGTAGCTGTGGAATGTCACAAAACCATGCAGGTGACAGATTGCATGGCCCTGTCTTCTGAGCTAAACTAGATCTCCAACGTTGTGACCACTGTGGAGAACATAGAGGAGTGCATTGACTGAAGAAGGACTTTGGGATATGTTTGAAACACATGAATTCTTTCCAAAACCCAGATTAAGCATATTTTTAACTCTTGAATCTCAGACATTAGGATATTGTCTATTCTCAAGGACTACTGAAGTGAAGTAAGCTATTGTTTGTATTTTGGCCAGAGCTCTCCAAGAATAAGCGTAGGCTCTTTGAAGTTTTAGGGAGCCGTGTTGGTACAGGTGTTTAAGCTGCTGTGACTCAAAGATGAGAAGGAAACATTTGAAATATGTCCAAATCCACAAGGCAGGTATGTGTGTTTCCCACTGATACGTGCTTTATTGGCATTGGCTGCTGTGTTTAACAGTTATTGTGGAGGAGATAAGAACTTCCTGACAGTGTGTTTTGCTAGGAATTCAGGAAATTGGTTGCTACAAAAATTGCTCACCTTCAGTGTGGTAGTAGCCTCTCTCCAGTTGTTTAGCACTTAAGAGTCTAGAGTGCAGCTGTGACAGAAAGTAACCTAATAAAATGGGGGATGGTCCTAAGTAACAGGAGAAGCTTCACATGAAAATGTTGATATCAGCTGCTTTTCAGTTTTCACTGTCTTGGAATTGCCTTATGCAGTGAACAAGGAGTGAGGGTGCCAAATTCAGAAGGCATGATTTTTGACAGAAAGGGATTTAGGAAATAAGAGCTGGGGCCCTTAGCTTCAGCCAACCCTATCACCTGGCAATAGATTGGCATGAATAAGGCCATTCAGGTAACTTTTCTGTTGCCTTAATGCATTCATGTTGCTGACAGTATTTTAAACCAAAGTGAAATTATGAATGCGGTGCAGAAAGTGGAACCAACAGTAACCCACACTGCAGAGTCTTGCTTTTCCACATATTAAAATAAATTTAGCAACCTGAAACAAGTCAGAGAGTATGACAAATGTAGTAAAAATATTATATGGGCCTGCCTTTTAAAAACTCTAAATTAATTTGGCTACATAATGACAGCAGCAAATAACTTAGATTTCAGGGTTTGTTTGCATAGATATCTAAGTGGAACAGTTGTTTTCTTTTTGGTACCTGAACTAGCATGTTCAGAAATAGCAAGGTTAAAAGATAGTACTTTATTCCTATACCTTCAGGTACCTTCCGGCATAACGCCTTCAGGTAATATTAGATATGATTATATTAACTAGTGTTAGATGTGGCTTATTTAATCACAACTACAATATTTCACTAGGGCAGTAATAATAAAGAACCTGCTTTTTGATGTGTGCATCTCCTTCAGCTTTGAAATTACTTCTAGTTCCTTCATTCTGTATCACCAAATCCTTCAGGGGAGCACCTGGAAAGTTGGGCTTTGGCCGGATTTTGGGGAATGGTCTAGGGAAGCAGAGTAGTGGTTCTTTTACAGACATTTAGTAAAAGCACAGGAGTCTTCCAGATCTAGAGAGCTTCCTGTAGATTTCACATATACATATAAATAATACAAGCATTAAATTTTCTGAACAGTTGTTGGTATGTGGGAAGACATGCCCATTAGTTCACATTAGTTCACAGAATGCTTGCATCTTGTCACTGAGCCTTTCACTAGCAATCAACAACAAATGGCTGCAGCCTAGGATAGACATATAAAATAATAGTGTCTTAATTCTTAAAGGGAAAAAAAAAACAAACTGAAAAAATACAGCTATTACCTAGGAAAATATGATAACAATTTTA
Organism: Scytalopus superciliaris; assembly: GCA_013400415.1. NCBI lineage: Eukaryota > Metazoa > Chordata > Aves > Passeriformes > Rhinocryptidae > Scytalopus > Scytalopus superciliaris. The sequence goes on from VXBX01008995.1 coordinate 1,238,478, forward strand.
AACTTTATTTCTTCTATCATGTTTTCAGTTGATGGCATGGATGACTTGAGTGTTCTTCTATATTGTTTAAGTCATGTACATAACCTAGAGTTAACATAGGATGTTTACTCACTCCATACAGAAGGATATGGGTATCTGTGCTTGCTGTACTAGCATTTTCTTTTTCCTTTCTTCAGTCCCACTCTAGCCATGGCCCACAGGAATCTGACTGGAAGCTGTAATGTGAATTGTGGATGTAGGATTCATGAGTATGAGCCTGTTTGTGGATCAGATGGAATAACATACTTTAATCCTTGCCTAGCTGGCTGCATCAGTAGTGGAAACCACAGCACAGGGGTAAGTGCTTCACCCACCCATCCACATAAAACCCGCGAGTAGCCCCATGGGACTGGTGCAGATTGAAGACTGCTGTGTTTCTAGCTCAAGCATCCCTCCTCTAAACTTCAGAGAAGTTGCTCTACAGCTGACTCATCCAGCTCTTAATCCTTTCATGTTCTGAAAGGCTGATAATGCTATTATTGCATGCTTCCACCCCTCTTTCATTCTGGTCTTTACAAATTTGAGGCACAAGTTCGTTTATACCAAATGAACACTCCAGCTGAGGAGGGTGAAGTGCCATGGGGTGGAGGGGGCTGGTGTTTCCAGTACAGACCATGAAATCCCTGATGGCAGTTGCTTGCATTTCTGCTCTTCCTGCAGGGCTTGGAGTGGGTGCCTTGAGTCAGTGTCATCTAATTCAGCTTTTTGCTTATGTGGATGGCCATGTCATACTGTCTTTCTTCAAGCTCAGTGTTACTTTTTAGAGCAGTTTGGGGATTTTTGACCCCTTCTCTGAATTGAAGGAAGAATCTGACTATTCAGGTAGTTGAGAGTGTTTTAAACATACTTAAATTTAGTTAGGGCCTATTTAAAATCATTCGTGTTTGTGTCAACCTCATCATTTTACACAAGCAGCTGTTGAACCTGCACCAGTGTACTGATAGGTCTGTTGTTTGTCTGAATAGCTGAAAACTGCCCATGTATTCTGCTCTTGTAAAATAGTTTGGCCATATCCCTGGCCTTTATCTAGACCTCTTCCAGGTTAAATGATTGGGTTGTTATCAAACTTCCAGTGTCTGTATAAATCTAATTTGTGCTTTCCTGGATTGAGGCGTAGGTTTGATCTTTGCTCTGTTTCACTTGATATCAAACTGTCACCAAGTCATTTAGGGAAATGTACCAAGTCAGTAGGGAAATACTTTGGGAGTATGTGCTCCTCAGTACAAATTTTGAAACGTATTATCTCCTCTTATGATTTCAGAAAAGATGCTTCATGGCCTAAAGTTTGAACTCTTTAGCTAATGGTGAATAATGCTGAAATTGCTTGGAAAAGGAGTTTTAAAAACAGCAAATTTAAATTTGTGCCACTGTATAACACACAAAATGTTGCTAACCTATAACATTTGGATTTAAGTTTATAGCATACGGTATTTTCAAAATTAACTGTTTAAAAGTTTGAAGTAAAAGGAAAGGATGCCAGTGTATTGTTCATTTATAGATATATTCCTATACTCTAACATTTCTGTCTTGTCATGTCTGTCTCATTTAGTACACAGACTTGATTTCTCTGGTGATGAACTAAAATTGGACTAATTTCTGTAGGATGCCTGTTTGGCATTTACATTTGGAAGCAATAAGGAGGTTAGGCTGAAGGACTGTAGAAAGATCAGATACTCATGATATTAGAGTGAAGTGCTGCCTTGGGAACCTGGAATCTATCATTGCCTTTGTTTCTAAGCAATGTTGGGCAAGTCATTTAAACACAACTTCTCCCAGCTGGTCATTAATCTTGTATTCTTCATGTTCTGGATGATGAACATGAGCAATTACCAGTAGTGCCATTTGTAGATGCACTGAATGCCTAAATCTATATTTGAAGACATGAAAAGTTACATTTAGAATATATTTAATTGTATTCTGTGAAAAATGTTCAGAAAAAAAGGGTTCCAGTTGTCTCAAATTCGTCACCCCCATTTGTCAAACTTTTGATCTGTTTCAGTTACTGTGCTACAAAGTAGAGTTAACAATATCGATACCTTATCTCATAACTGTTTTGAAGATAAATGACTCCTTTTTGAAAGAGTTAAGCTATAATAGTGAGTGTAATAGAGAAATCCATCTGAAATATGAGTCATCCTGTCTTGTAGTGCTCAATGTGAGGAAAAAATATCTGGAGTCACATTTTGAAAATGGGAGGTAAAATACTGGATAAATAGATACATTCTTAAGATGTTTGGCTAAATCCCAAGGGAAAAAATGTGAGGCTACATTATAGCATGGATACATACAAAAGTATATGTTAAAATTGACAGACAGCCATAATTTGGATATGTCCTGATGTCCAAGTTCTTAAATTTGCAAATTTAAGATGGTTTTAATAGCTTCTGTGCATGTGTGGTGTAAGGTTTGATGAATGCAAAAGCTGAAACAAAAACCTCCTTCCTGTAACATCTCGTAGATCCTGACCCGTTTCTTCTCTAGCACTGGAATATTCTGATCTCTGCGCACTCCTTTGCCATTAGATTACATTAAAACAGAAGTAGAATAAATGTGAAAGAAGGCTATTTCTGATAAAGCTCTTTCTCACCTTGCTCAGATTGTGGTCCTGTTTGCGTATGAAATGCTACTTCTTTATTCACTCTCTTCATCACAATTTCATTCTCTTTGTCCATTCAGGAATCCTTCATGTTCTCCAGTCTCACTGTCTGAGTGTCTGCTTTCCCCTTATTCTCTGGTTTTGCTCCTGTCCAGATCTACACCCACATTCAGGTGGAAGGTCCTGGGCTTCAAGCATGAAGTGCCAACTTGTTGCTTTTTGGCCAGATCTGGGTAACCTTCCTACTATGGCAGAAGACGCTGCCTGAATATAAAAGTCAGCATCCTGCCAAATATGTGGCATTGTCAGTGTTGCCTAAAGGGTATTTCCTTACAGTTTTTGTACTACAGTAAAGGCAATATTTTTCTGTAGCCTCCCTGTCACAACTAATTGAATTGCTTTGGCAGAATTTTAAAAAAATATTCCAAGTATTTCTTTTTTAAACTCAAACTAAATGAAGCAATGGAAAGGCAATCTCATCATGGAGAGTCTTGGTCAGCTTTAAAATTACTTGGAGAGGTAACTTCGCTTGTACTCAGGGTAATGGTGCTTGAGGCAGAAGATTGAGAAGTACTGTGGGACTGTCATACCGTGTCTCTGTGCAGTGTCTTTCTTATGCGGGTTTTTCATGTGGAAATGTTCTTTTCTACTCTCCCCAGGTAAGAAATTACACAGAATGTGCCTGTGTCCAGAGTCGCCAGGTCATCACTCCTCCGACAGTGGGCCAGCGCAGTCAGCTCCGGCTGGTCATTGTCAAAACCTACCTGAATGAGAATGGCTATGCCATTTCTGGGAAGTGTGATCGGACCTGCAACACGCTTATCCCATTCCTGATATTTCTCTTCATTGTTACCCTCATAACAGCATGTGCCCAGCCATCAGCAATTATAGTCACACTCAGGTGAGAACTCAGTGATGTTTCTTAAGTATTTTTGTTGTGCCTGCTATCACCAGTGCCTGTCAAGCTTGTGTATCCTTAAAAAGTGGATAGAATAAGGCTGACAGGAATAGGGTGGAAGTTGCTTTTGTTTAGAATATGTAACATGATAACCCACTTTAGGAAACATGAAGTGGCCAGTGAATTCCAGGTGTTATGAAGAGAGAACAAGTAACACATCATGTAAGAAAAATGATTACTTCTGAAAAATTGTCAACCTTCTTAGAGAAATGGTTTGGATTTTCAAATGCAAATGAAAAAAGGTAGTATTTAAAATTATCCTTTTCTCTTTCTTAAAATTGTTCATTCCTGCCACATGCCTGTTTTTGAATTTTCCCTTTTCTTCACCAGAATTCTGAACTTGTACTGTAGTGGGGTTATTATCACTGTGGTCATTTAAGGATAGAGAACAAAACAGTCTTTGTAGGAAAAGGCAGTGATATGTATTTGTCAATTTGAAAAAAAGCTGTCAAATTTTTGGATTGGCTTTTCCCATCTCTGCCATCTAGTCTAAGTATAATCACTCCTTTTAACATCTTTGTCTGTTTAAAATACAGCTCCTGAAAGTGAAGTTCTATTGATTTTTAAAGACAAGTGAGCTGAAAAAACATAATACGGTCTACTGCTAAAATGTATTTGTATATGTTGCTGCTGTTTAAAGAGAAGGAGGAAGAATGAGAAGAAAATTATTTATTAGGATTTACAAAACACACCCATAAACATTGGTTCTGCTGGTAACAGAAGGACAAAGGGAATTGTTTGAAGATGTCTGTTTGGTTTGGAATCTGAAGCTGAAGAGCTTATAGTTCAAGAAGTAAGTTCCTTTCAGATGGAGATGAGTGGGAGGATACAAAAAAATAGAATTAGAGTAGAATAGAATAGTTCAGTTGGAAGGGGCCTACAATGATCATAGAATCATAGAATGGCCTGGGTTGGAAGGGACCTTAAAGATGACCAAGTTCCAACACCCCTGGTGTGGACAGGGACACCTTTCTCTAGACCAGGTTGCTCAGAGTTCCCACCAGCCTGGCCTTGAACACTTCAGGGGTGAAGCATCCACAGCTTCTCTGAGCAACCTGTTCCAGTGCCTTACCACTCTCACTGTAAAGAATTTCTAATATCTAATTTAAACCTACTCTCTTTCAGTTTGAAGCCATTCCCCTTTGTCATGTCACTACATGCTCTTGTAAATAGTCTATCTAATCATCCAACTGCCTGACCACTCCAGGACTGAGCAGAAATGAAAAGCTGTTATTAAGGGCATTGTCCAAACACTGACAGGCATGGGGCATCGACCACTTCTGTAGGAAGCCTCTTCCAGTGTTTGAGATGCTCTTCAGAAGCACACCCAAAATGATCCAGATGCAAATGGGCATGCTGTCCCTGGGACCAGGTTAGAGCTGATCTGAAGTAATCCCTACCAAACCTGAAATGCTTGTGGTGTACATGTCAGGTCCTCAGCACTAGTTGTTTAGTTGCATTAATTCTAACATAGAGACACCTTTTGTCCTGGTTCTGTGTAAAATCTGTCTTCAAATTGAGTTTTCCTTTAAACCAATGTTGGGCTTTTTCTCTCTGTGAGAATGGTCCTCCCAAGCAAGAGGGATTTTTTTTTTTCTGACAGCGTTGTCTTTAAGAGCTTCACTCTGATATTCTGAGACCACTGTTGTTCTGCTGCTGCTTACAATTAGCCTCCTGTAAAAATACAAAAATGACAAATTTTTGTAATAGGTCATGGAGTCTTAGAAAATGTGAGGCAGATCCAGACTTGGCTTTGCTATCCTTAGGCTCAGTTGTGAGCACATCTGAGAAACCCTTTGGCAGGCATCTTTGTCTCATCCCCAGCAAGACAAGCATTTTTTTACTGTCATTTTCTCAGCTCAAGAGGCTGAGGTTTATGTAGGAGACAGCTTCTGATACAGGGAGGACTGTGCCATGTCATGTTGTGGAATTTGTCTTCCAGTTCAGTTTACTTTTCAAAAAAATCTACAAAATAGGTGCAACGATCAGTGTTAGGACAGTGAAGCCAGGCATGTGGGCGTGGGCATATCAGATTTCCAGTTGCTCATGCAGCCTTATCTGAACTACTGTGTGCACAGCACCCTTGTAACTCAGAGACTTCTGACTTTATTCCTTCTGTCTCTTGGGTTTCTACCTATGAAATAATACTAACAAAAAACTTGCGTAATTGTACTGCAATTATGCAAAGGCAAACTACACTCAATGAGCATTAATATTGCAGCGAGCCTCACAATAGTGAGCGACATAAGGGGCATCTCCTGCATGAATTTGTCATGTTAGGTAAAAATGCGGTGGCCTGCGCACATGAACAATGACACCTGCTGTCCCAAACCATGTATTGTGCTTAGTGCATTGGTCCAAGGTTTGTGGCCCAAGTTGGTTCTCCAGTTTCTCAATTTATTGACTTTAAACCTTGATTTTACAGCTGCACCCCCCTGACTGCGGACTTTTCTGTGTTTTTGTCTTATATTTCATTGTCATTAGAAGCTGTCTATCTTAATTCAGAGCTTTAGGTTAAGAGTTAAAAATATTTGTTTAAATCACTAGATAATTTGTGGTTTACTAAAACTGCAGTTGCAGTGTGGAATCTTGTTACTTTATATTTAGTCTTTTGTAAGCTAGACATTTTTTCTTTGAAACTAATTGAAGGAATCTTGATTTACTTGTATTGGAAAGGGACAGTGTTTAAAGAGACTGTTTGGATGTTTCTACTGATATTTTTCCTAAAGTAGCTCCAAAGTGCCTATACTATGCAGAGATCTGTTAAATTCAGAAACTGAGTCCAACTTTCAGCAATTTAGTTGTCCATTAATTCTAATTTGCATCAAGAAGATTAAGAAAAATGTATTAAGACATGAAATAATAGAAAGCTATCATGAGAAGCCATAAACATTTAGGGTGGATTCTCTAAATTTCCTTAATGGGTTTGGATCAAATTCTTCAGGCCTTACACAGGTAAAGAAAGGTTAAAAAGCATGATTGCAATTTTGATTAAACAAGTTCAGGAGAGGCTAGCTGTGTTTTTTTCCTAGCAATAAGAGTTAACAATAGTAGAAGATAAATAAAAGAAATTTAGACAAAGATTTTCTATTGCTCAGAAAAAACCCATGAGTAAGAACCAGAACATACCATGATGAGTATCTCTTGTGACTGTTTCTACAGTGGAGTTTTCTTTTTGCCTGCTAGGTCTGTGGAAGATGGGGAGCGGCCCTTTGCACTAGGAATGCAGTTTGTTTTATTACGAACTCTTGGTAAGTCTTACAGTAGCTCAGATTTCCATAAAGCCTCACCATGTTTAGCTTAAATGTACCATAAAAGTACTAAACTTTCATAAGTCTGCAACTGATTGCCTGACTTACTGTATTAAGAACTTAAAATTAATAGCTTCTGTGGTTATTTATATTTTTTTTTTGGTTACTGACTTTCTAGAACAGCATTGTTGTTCCAAAAAGATTTATTTTTACAGTTTCAAGTTGTGTTTAAAAATTAATAGTTACTAAATACTATTTTATAGGGACTTTTTTCTCTTTTAGAAACAGATTTTTGTTGCTTTCAGCAATAACAATAGGGTTTTTCATTTTTAAAATAAGCATTCATTACTTAATGTCTTAATTTCAAGTGTTTCAGAGCAAAAAGGGGTACATGTTAAAAGTCTTTATTCAACAAAGCAGCTTCTTTCAAGCTCTTGAACTTCGAAAATCCTGTGTACAAAGAACACTCCAGGTATGCAGCTACTATGAAGTACATGGCTAGAGCAAGCAAGGACTGTTCTAACAAGAAGAGGAGAAGCCCATATAGCTGCATCTGGAGGTTTTGTTTGCGGAAGGGCATTTCAATTTTGTCTTAAAGGTGTTGTATTTCTGGAGAAAGCAGGAACATTCAGTGGACTGGTTGCACTTTTAGCTGCATTAGAAGTTAAAAGTCTGTTTCTGAGGAAGATCTATTCAAAAGAAAATTTACAAGCCTAATGGTCTCACCACTTCCATCCATCTTCAGTAAGAGAAACATTTTGTGGTCGTTGGTGCTCTTTCTCCTTAATCTAAAAGCAGCACCTTTCCCAGCTCACAGGCAGTGGATATTCAGCAAGTAATGCTACAGAGGTAATGTATTTGGCCCTCTCCCATGTTTTACTTCCTGAGAGCAAAACTGGATTTTCTTTGAGGGGCACATAGTTCAAGAGCTGTCTGGGGACAGCAGATTGAAGCAGAACCTGTCTTAAGGTGCTGCTGCATTGTCTTCTTTGTTTGAATTCTCTCCCATTTGCAGTAGGTTTCATGTGTATAAATTAGTGTTGGGGGAAAGATGGGCTGACCAGTTTTCCATGTTTTACATTTCATGTGAGAACAGTGGTGTGGAAATCTCAAAAATTTTCAACCTACACTGTTTGGCTAAGGAATACAGTTTCTTTAGAAATTTTCCACAATATACTAACACATATTATTTCTCTTGCTATTTTTATTTCAGCTTACATTCCCACTCCAATTTATTTTGGGGCTGTTATTGACACCACATGCATGCTTTGGCAACAGGATTGCGGCGTACAAGGATCTTGCTGGGAATACGATGTCACCTCATTTCGTTTTGTCTACTTTGGGTTGGCAGCTGCTCTCAAGTTCGTGGGATTCCTATTTATTTTCCTGGCTTGGTATTCCATTAAGTGTAAAGAAGAACAACAGCAGAGACAGAGATGGAGGGCTTCACTGGTGAACACTGTGAGTGAAATGGTTGGACAAGCTGGACCCCAACAAAACTATGCACGGACGAGATCCTGCCCTACCTTCAGTTCTCGAGGAGACATCAGTATGGCACGAGGAATGAACTGCTTAGCACAGACCTACCCCGGCCCTTTTTCAGAAGCAATAAATTCCACAAATGAAAATGCATTGGAAGAAGTCACTGCTGAGATATAGACCCCTGGCTTGGTAATGTAATACTTAGTTTTGTTGGTTGACTTAATTACGGCGCCTTGTAAAACACCTGTGCCTTCTATTTTTAATCTAAATGTAACACGTGATAAAACCAACAAAGCTTGATGCAAACAACCATAATATGTTCCTGAGGACTGGATACCTCAAACCAACCCAAGTTCTTATTTCTCCCCTCCCAACAATGGAGTTTTAAAAATGGCATTTATAATTATTTCAGATGTGTCCATTAAATGTCCATGCTCTGATCTAATATCATTCTAAAGATGAGGTGTTATGAACAGCAGAAGTCCGTGGAAAACTGACAAAAACTCATATTGTTGATGTCTAGACTCACAAGAATGCTTAAATGTATTGTCAACTTCATATCCACCAATTGTATTTTTAAGAGATGAGTAGTTACTGTGAGTTCTGCTACAAAGCACAACTGAGCTTATTTAAACTATGCAACTTACTTGGATAATTGTGTGTGCAGCAAAATAAGTTTAAAGTTTGCTTTTAAAGACATTACTGCAACTGAATTTGAAAGGGGCTATTTTCAGACATAATCATTAAATTAAAAAATAACATAAGGTTTAAAGTACTGTTAATAACATGTCAAGCCATACAAGACTTATGCAGCAGGTAACGTTTGCAGTTGTTGAGTTGTAACATCTTTATCCTGTCAAAATATGCATTGATTTTCATTTGATGGAATGTAGTCATTCTTCACAAAGTACACAGTCTAGGAAACTGTAATGCTTGAAGTAAAAACTTCAGTATTAATTTATAGTAACATTAAGATGCAAGAATCATACACACATACCAGAGCGGATATGTGCATGTTTCTGCAATGTTACTTGGATGGCTGTTACTAGCACCAAATCCATACTTTCCTGAAGAAGAAAACAGCCATTTATAGCTTGATAGGAAGAGCACGGCTGTCCTTCAGAGTTTTGTGTATAATTCAGTTCAGTGGAAAAGTCCTGAGGGAGAGCTAATGGCCTTGTCTTGTGTTTGAGTGGCGGTCTGGGACCTGATGGGTCCCTCTCAGCAAGCGATGGCACAGAGTTCAGGCTGGTGCTGCTCGTGCCTGCTGAGGAATGAGCAGAGAAACCCTTCAAGAGGCCTGCGGGCAGCCTGCCCACCGTGGTGCTGGGCATGAGGTTCTCCCTCCTCTCCTGGCACTGCTGGGGCACTGTGCACCCTGACATCCAGGACAGCTGGGGAGGGAGTGCCAGCTCAGACCCTCTCATTTCTGCCGCACTTCTGCCTTTCCTGCTGCCTGGTGCTGGGCAGGCTGGTGGGAAGGCCTGAATGTCCTGGTCATGCAGTTTGTCCCATATGTGATTGCCTTTCCTTTTCTCAACTTGATTGAAAGGTCCCGTGAAGTCAAAGGGTGAGTTTGTGTCTCCTTTGGCCTTCCAGGAGAAGAGCTAAGAATAGAAATTATTGGCAAGTGTGGACTCACAGGACATGATGTGACCTTTGCCTATTCCAAATTAGTGTAGTGTGTTTTCTCCCTGGGAGATGCTGAGACTTTCTAATCAAATGTGCTTGGCATTTCATTTCTTGCTCTGGAGGCTTTGTAGTGCCATGCTTATGATGTACTAATGACGTCTCAAAGGGCAGAGAATGATTTCAGGTGGACATTAGGAAGTCAAAGTTGTGTTGTACCCTGTAAAGGAAGTCTTAGAAGTGTAGGAAATTACAAGCGATCTTTGCAGATGACTCAATGATAGTTGGGTTTGGCTTCTGCCATGTAGAGAGCTTGTGTGAAAATAAATAGGAAAGGGCAGAACTTCTACATATTTTTGAACGGAGTTATTCCTGGTTTAATTTTTCAATTTATAATATGTAAATTGATCAAACATTATATGGAACCAAGTCCTGGAAATTAAAGGCAGTACTCTCCTTGGCATCCACTGAGTTGTCCTGGGAAGAGTAGATTTCCCTCTCCACCTTTGCTGACTGCCTTTCATCATCTCCTGGTTCTTCTTGACCAGCACATGTGACTACCCACAGGGCTGCTTGCCCTGCTTGAAATGGTGGCTGCTTATTTCAGAATGTCTTACTCCATTTATGTAGTTTGTAACAATTCTCACTCTTTCTGTATGCAAACTCAGATTTTTCTACTCCAAGCTACAACATAGAGAAATAACTGTTTTGATAATTTCTTACTAGTCTGTCCATATTAACAGCTTTTTGGGGTAAAGCCTGAGAATGCTTTTGTCTTACGCAGCCACCAGATACAAGGTGTCCTCAGTCCGCATGTGCCACCTGAGATGTTGGCTTCTACATTTCATATCCTGAGAAATATATTTCCTTGTCTCAAAGGTGTTTGGTATATTTTTATTTTTTTGCTATAGGAGATCAGAAGAGATGATATAAATGTTTCCTTTTGCTACAGACTCAAATGCTTGTTGCACCAGGAATTTCCTGTCATGACAAAATTTGAGGCAAAGTAGTAGGACAAAATGTAATTGCAGCCCATTACCCATCCATTTTAATCACTTCACTATTTTAATTATAATGGGGTGAGGTGAAGAGTGACAATCTTTTCAAATACCTCAGAAACAGAGCACGTAGGGAATTTTATAAGACTAGAGATGAATCATCTATCCTGAACTCTTCTATTTCATGCCTTGTGTGCACTTCTGTTACATGCAAATATCGAGAGCAGGTTAGGATTGTCAGGAACTAACGGCACTGATGGCAAAGAATGAGAGTGAGAGAAGTGACACATCTGCAGCTGCTGCTGCTTCTAAGCTTATTTTAAGTGAATTCAGAGCTTGTTGGGATGGAGACCACTGATTTTTTTAGGAAATCCTGACCCTTCAACTTCTACGAACTTTCATATTTTGAAATGTTTGAGAAACTAGTATGTAGAGGGAAATACATTACTTTTGGAAATACTGATAAAGCCTTCTTTGCATACTTTCAGTATAACCCTTTAATTCTTCTCTGAAAACTATATGAAAAACAAAATTCTTTACTTTTCAAACAAATTTAGTACTATTTTTAGATATAGATAATTTTGACAATATGAGTCAATTTCTACAAAATCACTTAATTAAATCAGCATGCTCTGAAAGAAAGAAAAGCTGAACTGTGGCCAGTTTTTCATTGATCCCTGAAGGTGGGTTTGTTGTGAATAAGCTGTAACAGTCTAAACTAAACCAATAAAGGCATGCAAGGGAAACATTAACTTCCTGGAGAAGTCAATTCCAACCTTGTCATTGACTGAAATATGGACTGAGACCTGCTGAACAAACACTATTTTCTGAGGTTGTCATTGCTGAAGGAAGCATAATCTCCAGAAAAATTGAGTGCCTAGCACTAGTCCTGATTTACATGTGGTGCTAAACCAACTTCACAGTAACTAAAAAAGAACTTTGCCTATCATGCAGTGAAGGGGCCCATGCTATCTTCCTAATGTGAAATCCTCTCACCATAGAATATGAAATTGCATTAACTTGTAATTTCTGCCACCTTCCCTCTCTACTCCAAAGCATGCAAGGTTTAATAGCAGCGAGTACGAGAGAAGGTAAAGCAGGTGTCCTGCTCACCCACAGGCTGCTGCTGGTAGCAAACCCGCGTCACCTACCTGCACTTAGCCAGCCAGTGATAATATGGAGCAACAATGTCTGGTGATTAACTGCAAGTCCACAAAGTGCCGTCATGCTCTCACGGGGGCAGACTAATTCCCCCTTACACCACATACTCCTGTTTGGAGTGAGGAGCATGAAAGGAGAAGTAGCCCAAATATATGGACTTGACTGAAGAGGTCCCTGCATAGCCTTCCATTCATCCTTGTTTCCTCAAAAAGGAGAAAACTTCAGAATGGTCTTGGGTGCTTATGAGTTCAGCACCCTCAGGAGAAGGTTTATAGGTCTTTGTGGGGCTGAAATAATCTGGAGAGTACAACTCTCTTAGTGTTTCCAGTTTTAGGCAAAAGCCCCATGATTTTGGCCCCCCTTCTTCCCCGTGAACATACTAGATATAATATGGTCTAATTTGGAACTGGTGACATTTTATATCCTTCCAGTACAGTGTGAGCAGCTTTAAGAAATATTGAATATTATGGTGCAATTTATATTTATTTGGAAACTTTCAGTTCTTTGGCCAGCCTATGTATCTTTAAAAGTGCACATAGTAGCATGCAGTTTCTCAGAACCTGCTGTTATGTAAGTGAAGTAAGGGTAGAAATCTCCTACTAGGTATTAGAAATGTAAGTTTGAAAGGCCCTAAATTAGTTACAAACTCTTGAATATAGTGTTTTCAAAAATATGTTGTTTTTTTAAATACGGCTTATTAATTTGTAGTATTAACTATTAATTTATTATGACTCTGATCCAGCAGAAGACTTTAATATGTGAGTAAATTTATATACTTAAGTAATGCATGTAAAAATAATGCATGTATGTAAGTATGGGACTGAATCCCATCTGCATCCAAAAAGAAATTCCTTTACCCAAAGAGTGATTCCCATGATGAGCTTTCCCCCCATAGATTCGGTGATAATTGTAACCACTTAAGTACTCTCCTGTGGCATTCATTTGCGGCTACTTACATAGCTGGCAATGGAGGAAAGTTTCAATTTTCCAGTAGAATTCAAATTAAAAGTGTTTTGTGGACATGCTCTGAGATACATTCAGTTCTTCCTGCCATTCACTTGTTTTTTGAATTTCTGGCTGAAAACCTCTGTGTTACATGGGGAGTTAGCCTAAATAAGGGCATCTTTCTCACCTTAGAGCCAATGAAATTTCTCAGGTAATTCTGTAGGTTTGAATTGTGCCCTTTCACAGAATTTGGACCCAGAGGTTGAGGTGACAAATTTCCAGTATCCCACACAAGCAGAGCTTGCTCAGTATAACTCAGAGAGCTTGTCTGGGAGAGGGGTCAGCACCTTCTGTACTATTCTTTTGGGGGTTTGCCCCCAAAAACCTGAAGAATTGCTGCCTTACTGCACTGTCTGTGTGTATAATACCACAGCTCTTCATGGTGTTCTGTTGACATAAAACTGATGATAAATAAATAGGTCCAAAGTGTCATATTGTTATTTTGGAGCCAGATTCTTGGCCTCATCAGTCCAATGTTGGGCCACACCTTTGGTTGGAAGTTAACAAGTTGGCACTTTAGCAAGTGCCTTTTTAGCTTTTATAATCTGTTCACTGGTTGCTACTAATATTTTGGTAGTTCAAAGACAAAATAACTTCCTAAACAAGTTTATCTTTTTCTGCTTTCTTAATAATGTGTCTTTTATAATGACAGGAGATGCAATACTGCATTGCTTCAGTATCGGGGTTCCCCCAGCTGAAGCCATCGTTCTGTGGTTGCTTTCCAAGTGCTTAAAACACATGGTAACAGATTTACCTGGACTGCAATCTGAATCAACATTGCTTTGGACAGATTGTTTACCCCTTGTAAATTAAACTTATATCAACACATCTCAGGTTCTTCACATACTGGACTTGATTTTATGGACACTTTTATCACTTTAAAGTGCTTAGAAGATGGGCAGTCAACATCATGGTGGCAGACTTATTCTTTGGTAGAGAATTAGGACTTTGTTCCTTTTAACATCTCGTTTTAGAAATAACAGTTCAAAAAGATTTCATGAAAACATTGTCACAGAGTAGAGATATGGAGCTTTCAGTGTGGGGATAGGGTATGGCCAGGGTTCACATAATTTGTCTTCTGTACACTGAACATCACTAATACATGTTACTATGTGGCCAAAGATTTGAAAGCAGACCTGATCCTCAGGAAGGAAATTTTTCCTATCTTTTCTTCATAATTTGTTATCTAAATTAAAGAGGACAGTTAACACTACCCATGTCCTGTAGCCATATCCATGCCATATCCATTACATTAAACTAAAGCTAATACCTGTGGTTTTTACTGGTTGCCCCTCCAGTCCTTCCAACAAGCTTCTTTTTTCCCATCCCCCCAATTATTTACAGCCTTTTAAAGACTGAAGTAGCTCTGCAATTTGAAAGTAGCTCTGAAGTTTTCTTGACTTCAAGTGTTACAAAATAGATGCTTATTTATCCAGGTTCCATTCTACTATTCTAATTATTGCATTATCCATTGTATGTACTATATTTTCTTATTTTTTCAGTCTGAAAGCAGTTGTCACAATGTTATTCTGTAACAACATTTTGTTCATTATGTAGAATAGGTGAAAAGCTCTGGAATTCACAAAGGGCTACAAAAAGCATCCAAAACATTGTTCACCTTGAGAAGGGTGAGACAGCTTGATAATCTTTGGGCAAATGACTAAACAACACTGTGGTGCTAATAGGTACTGAAGTATTTTATGATGTATTCTCTCTGACTTAAATGACATATTCATGGCATGTCAAAGATACAACTGCATGTGTTTTTGTTCTTAAAGTCTGGACTGCTCCAGCAAAGACAGTGTTTGTAATTCCTGGTGGGCCAATTCCTACCTAGCTCTTCTGTGGGAAAGTAATTTCAGAAGGCAGTGTAGGATTTGGCCCAGCACTAATAGCTAAGGTCAAAGTTACACAGGCCACAGAAATCTCACACCAAATGTATTCATCCTGTTGTAGTAAATGACTTTATTTAATTACTTTGCTTAAGCAAAGGCTAAACATAAATTCTGTAGTAATGACAAGAAACACTGGGTTAAATTCTGGAACCTCTTAACCAAGCAATGTTAGTAAGTGTTTGAATTAAAATGAGCATACAGATCTGAAATACGAATGTTCTTTCATAGAATACCAGAAAGAGAGGGTAGAATAATAGCAAATTTTATCTCTAGCAATGGCAAAAGGCCAAATCTGGTTGACTTTAAGGTGAGCTATTATGAAGTAAGATACATGCAGGTACCCCCAAAAAGGCAAGACAGTGGAAAGAATCCCAGAAATTATGTTGAAGGTGAGAACACTAAAAAATTAAAAAGGAAACCCTGCACCACCTGCAAAAGTGCTGGGCTTGAGGAAAAAGCAAAAACCTCCCGTTAGTTCTAAGGCTTTGAGCCTTATCTCTCTCTTCACATACCAGAAGAGAGGGAGTCTGCACTTTCTCTGGAATGCAGAAGTGAAACGGAAAATTCCCCATCCAACCCCCTTGGAAAAGGCACTTTGCAGGCAGGAAAAGCTTCCTAAGCGACACCTGTCTCCTCAAAGTGAATTCTTCTGGCAAAAAGGCTATTTACCCTTACAGCTATGACTTAAAACAGAGGGGTTTGGGTTTACAATCTTGAAGACAAATTTTTCCCTTCCATTTTGAATTCTGAACAGTAATTATTTTGTGTTATTGTGCCTGGACTGCTCATGCAGAACAGGTATCTGTATCCTGAATAGCAGTAGTAGGACTAATTACACTTCTGACTGATGGGCCAGAAATTTCACCTCTGTAGCAAACTCTGTATTTGAAATTGTGGAGGGAAGTTTCAAAACAAAACAAACAAGACGTACAAAATGATCCGGAGCTGAGTTTCCGTAAAAAAAAGAAGAAAATAATTTTGTGTCAGTGAGATCCATGGTTGAATGAAGGCTTTCCTCAAAGAAGACCTGCTCTTTTCCCCAGGTGAGCACATGGGAGGTTCACCCTTGGCTGCAGTGCATACCTCTACCAAATGATTTATGCAGAACAGCAGCAGTCTGGGTGGTATCTTAGAAGCATGGAGTGGGCACACTGCCTGTAACTGTTTAGTTTTTAAGAAACTCATTATTGAGCAAATGTGTAGAGTATTAAGGAAATTTGTAGAGTATGTCTGACTGTATGAGTGTGTGGGTGCTGTGCCGTGGTAAAAAGAGAATAATTGGTTTATGCTGGTTTTTTTTTTTTTTTTCATACTTTAGGCTCCTGTATGGTTTTTTTTAATTGATATTTATTTCTCATCAGAGGTTAGAACAATTTTAAATTTGTATAACCCATGATTTAATGAAATCTACTGTCAGTATCTGTTGTAAACATGTGTTTACAAAACAAACTCTTGAATACTTGATACTTGGAAATAAAAAATAGCATATCATGTGTGTTTTATTTCAGACAAAAAAGAAGGCAAGAAAAAATGTACATGGCTACTGTGTAATCATTCTGAATATGGTGATGAAATACTTGGTCTTCTAGTATATTGTCAGACAAAACCAAATCTTTCCACTGAATTCAATGACCACCAAGTCACAACTAAGTACTGATTGTGCCGAATTAAATAGTAAAATTCCACCATTGTGTCTAGCACTAAATTTGACTGATATTAGTTATATGCTAAGAAATACAAATTTGAAATAGTTATTGACAGTTGGAAAAAATACATAGAGTGCAAGACTATGTGCATCTGTGCTGCTCAGTAAAAGGGGGACAGGACATGAACCCAGGGACTGGGCTGCTGATGTCCACACTGCTGAGTGCTGAGTTCACTCCTTGGCTCTGATTTGGGCCAACTATCTCCACGTGCTTTGTGGGGCAGGGCTGTACTGCAGAATGCTTCTGCATGTGGGACCTGAGCCAGGTTTGGTTCCCCCCACTTCTGCATCCATCCAACACCGCAGGCTGTGTGTGCCAGGGCCCCCTGTGTCCTCATGCAACACTGCAGGGACAGCAGTACCATGCTGTAGGAGCTCTAATGGTTGCAACATAGGCCTTGCATTCCTGCAAACATTTAAAAAAGAAAACAAATGGAAATTTGTATTTTGGGTCCACAGGAGCATCAGTACAGAGACAAGGGTAGACCCAGGGTTAAGTGCTACATGATGTGGGTGGGGCCAGCCTGGCCTACCTGTGTGGATGTGACGATGTTCATGCAGTTTGGCTTTGGAGCTAGAACTACTCTCTGGACTTTAAAGTATAGGTGGTCTCCATGGTTGGAAATTCTGTCCCAAGGCAGTCTTGTCTTTCAAGATCAAAAGAAGAACAGATTGAAGTTGAATGTATTTTTCTAGACATATTTCATTATTGAACCTTTATACTTACAGTATTTTGACCTGCAGTACATACTTCATAGCTGCGGCTTGTTTCTGTGAACTTCCTCATGCTCAGTGTACTGTGAATACTATGAGTCTCCACACCCCAGCAATGACCAAGCAAAACTTTGCTGCCATGGGGCAGTTGAATTTGCATTGATTGAGGATATGGCTTGTCTTTCTAAGGGTATCTAAGTGCATTTGCTCTCAAACTGCAGTCAGAAACTGTGGTAGTGTGCCCAGATTTAAGCCCTCAGCCAACACTGCAGCTTCAGCTGATGTGTTCAACCAGGGAGAAGCTACTGTTTCATGGACAGTAGAGAAATCTCTGGAGTACAGATCCTCTGTTATTTTCAAGTTCAAAATAAGAATTACACATTTTCATTTCCAATACATATAACCACACAAAAAAGCATCTTGCAGATCCCCCTGAATGCCACCAGTGTCCAAGACCAGAACTGTTAAACCAAGGAACGTGCTGTGGATGAAATCAGTAGATTTGTAGCACATCACGAGTACCGCTGCTAGTTGAAGACTGAATAGATAACCCACGCGGGCACTGGCTGGAGGCACAGCGAGGGGGCTGCAGGGCTCAAGGAGAGGCGCTTGTTGTGTGGCTCTGCACTGACACCTGCTGCCCGAGCGGGTGTGAAGTTACCCCGGGCAGCTCGCAGGTAGCTCAGGCTGTGACTGTGTCCCCTCAGAGGACACAAACACGTTTGTTTCAGAAAAGATTCTTTGGCTTGTACCCTATTTGCAACACATTGGTTCTCACTGATAAGTGATGTCAGAGCACAGAAACAGGACTGGTTTTTATCTGAAACTAAAGGATGTTTTGTTACAGCATCACACCTACAAAACTCTAGCCATCCACAGCTGCTCAGTCTAGTCCTGAGCAGATTCTCCCTGAACAGGGCTCTTGGTTGCAGGTCTTGGCTTCTCAGCCCTGATTGTTTTGCACACAGATCCTCTCCCACTGTGCTGAAGTGACTTCCAGGTGTCTAAAGAGATTTTGGTGGGGAGAGTGGGGTGGTTTATGCTCAGACCTGAACTCTGAAAAATCTGACACTCAACTGTTACAAAAACCTAGAGGTGACTGAAGTCCAGCACAATGCTGTGATCCAAATGTTTTTTGGTTTGGTTTGTTTTTTTGTTTGTTTGTTTTGTTTGTTTGTTTGTTTGTTTGTGTTTTGTTTGTTTGTGGTTTTTTTTTTGTTTTTTTTTTTTTTTTTTTTTTTAATTTCAGAGCTGTTACTGTGAAATAACACCTCAGGAACAACAGGACTTACCTGCTGACAACAGCCCTAAGTCATGTCCCTGCCCATGGTGGGTGGCTGGAATGAGATGATTTTTAAGGCTCGTTCCAACCCAAACCATTCTGTGATTCTTTGTCTGTAGTTCTAGAAATGAAGCATTACACATCTTTGCTTTTCTTCAGGGCTTCCAGTTGCTAGGAGGTCTCAGAAAGTGTCTCACATTGTCCAAGTGTGTGAGGGCAATACTGGCTGCCTTATTTTAAACTCTAGAAGAAGCTTTTCACATAACATTGGTATCTCCCAAAGGTGTGCAAACCTTAAAGTTCTTCCTATCCAGTTTTGGGCTAACTTCAGAAAGCAATTAAACTGCCTTTCAGAATAGAGACACCTGTCACTGCTCTGCTGAGAGAAAAAGCTATGAAGGTCCTCTTCTCAGCCCTCCCCTTGCCTGCTGTGAGGAGTGCTTGCTGATGAAGTCAGATTCAGACACTTGTTTTGTTCATGAGCCTGCAACTCCCTAATGCCTGTAAAAGCCTCCTGACAGTCAGACAATGTGCTGTCCCACGGACTCGACTGCCTCAGCTATGGGACAAGAAGTACTTTACAGAAAGAAATGCAAAAGATATTCAGACAGCAACACACTGTTTAGGATGCATACTTAGGGCTGTGACAGATTTTGCCCTCTTTAACTTGGCCTAGTTTTATGTTTGATGCATGTTTCCAAGAGAGCAAGGATCAGAACTCATTGCTCCCTGAACCTCTTGACTACAGACTCAGTGTCTTTTATACGTTCTTCACTCTCCTAGAAGAGAGCTGTAGAAAAGGCTCCCACCTAGTTTAGAAGATAGGGCACTATGTAAGCTGCTGATAGTTTGGAAGACTGAGCACTGTCCTAGAAGTTTCCATTTCCTGAGTGAGTAAGCTCTCAGTTAAGAAGAAAGGACAAGTTGGGGGAATGGGTGGACCACACTATTGAACCATACCCTTTATTTTTACCTAAGCATTAAGAGAGAAGAAATCATCTCACTTGGTTCTTGCAAACAAGTGTACTTTCAAAGAATGTAAGGCACATTGATGGTGCTTGATAGTTCCTGCAAAAGATATGAGAAGTAGTTGTATAGGACCTTGCTTCAATTTGCCTTTTTTCCTTCAAGCCCTCCCAAACTCATTGGCTCAGCCTGCTCTGCACCCTGTTTTGAAATACATCCTGTGCTTGCCAGTGTGCTTTCCAGGGCAGACATCTCACAGGGGTCTATCTGGCATTGCAATGACTGCTTTTTGAACACTTAGGTTCATCCAATTTCCTTATTCCCACAAACTTCATCTGTCACTTCATGTCAGCATCAGTGTCCAAGGACTATGTAAAAGAAGAGTTTAAGAGGCCCAGATTCAGAGGCTGAGTTTAGGTACAAAGTTAATCTTATTCACAGGGCATTGAACAAACATAGAGTGAGGGTAAGAGAGGTTAACTTTTTTGTGACAACTCTTGTACAAGGAGACACTTCTCTTGACTAAGAGATCTGTGGTGCCTTCTTGTTAAGCCCTGTGTGTCCTGTCTGCTGTGCTTTGCTGCCACAGGGAGAACTCTGCAGGGAGGAGAGAAAGCAGCAAAGTAGGACATGGCTTTATGTAACACCGCTTTACTTCTGGGAACTGCTGGTTGTGCAGCTCAGTGCATTGACAAGGAAGAAAGGGTGGGATGAATTTGTAATTAAAAAAAAATAAATCACAGCATGTCTTAAACAAAGAAATACATATTATTCAAATCTCCAGGAATAATTTATAACTCATGAAATGTTGTGTGTTATTTTGTTATCTGTTGCTTTAAATGTGGATAGATTCTTAAAGTTTGAACTGCTAATATATTTTTAAAATAAAACTTAATTAGGAGGAAAACTGGATCATCTGGACTTCTCTGAAGCAGGTAAAGTAAAACACTTTTTATTTCAAGAAATATTGCTTCTAGACTTTCCCGAAGCCAGAATTGTACTATAAAAGTATCACAGAAATATTATACAAGATTTAAAAACACAGTTTGTATCCTAGTAACTTAAAACCTATGTACAAATAGCATCATTCATGACCATAAATACGTTTTTCTATCAACCAGCCCATGACACATACATCAGATAAAGAACTAGTAATTTTAACATATTTACAGAGTCCATCAAAAAGACTGCTTCTTAAAATTATTAAAATCCTACTAAAAGAATCTCCTTTTTAAAAAGTTGCAACTTAAAATACAATGTAATGAATGTAAGTTTAACCTGCAGTGCTTGCAATAGCCAAAAAATACTCACTATGCTAAATAACATGTAACAGATAGGAAACACACCCGTGAGTTGGACACTATGGAATTATATCTGTTTGAGGTAATTCTCTTTTGTTCTTGTTGTATTAATTATATAGAAATTTATAAAAGAGCAAGGGAAACTATTAAGTTTTGAGTAATACATATTTTCAAAGTAGTTCTTGTATTATAATTCATAAAATTTAATGTTTGGTAAAGTTCAAGAAAAAATTCAGAATACAACAACAAAATTTATCTAAACTACTATTTTTTTGAGCTCATGTGCCTTTTGTATCTAAAATTGTGGAAATCTAACATGATTTTATCATTCCCTTTAATGCCTGTTTCAAATAAAGAAAGAATTTAAGACTCAAAATTATAATAATGCTTTCAAGATATTGTTCAGAATAATAAACATCAGGTGGGGTGGCAAAAGCAATTATGTATTGATGTAAACCTTGCTACCAGTATCAGCCAAAAAAAAAAAAAAAAGGAAAAAAAANAAGTCATGGTATTTTAATACTGACAATATCAACATATAGGGAAACAATCCAATTTAAACAAATCCTTCTACAGTTAACAATCATTAGCCATACCTTTCTGAGAGTAACTTTAATGAAAGTAACAGAAACATGCAATATTTTTGCTAAAATAATATTCAAAGAGTCTGTTTCCATGGTCCATGCTGTTTACCTCTTTCCTGTCAATCTATTTATTGGTTTCACAATTTCATGAGACAATGAGCAACCTAAGAACCTGTAAGGTATTAGATTCTTGGTATAGAGATTTTAAAAGTGCATTTTACTTGAAAGTGTGACATTAAGAATTGCCAGTGGTTAAAAGAATTGACGAGAAAGACATTGTGCAGGTGTAGTGGGTGAACTAAAACACTCATTTATGGTGGGATCACTTGGAAATAGAGAAAGTAACTTGACATCCTCTTCAAAGAAATAATTTTTAGCTTTTGGAGAATGTGCTACTGCATTTCAAAGTTAACACTGTTTCTTTTAACGAAAAGCTGGAAATTTTGCTTCCCAGTGGGGAGGATTACAGTGAAAGCATGTGCATGTAAATAAAAAAAATAAATGCACAGACAAATACTGAACTGGGCTCAATTTAGCTGCGAAATATGTCTACAATAAACATGGAATGTCACTTGTCATGATTACCTTTTTTAGTTTGCTAATAAGAAAAAGGAGAACTTACTTAACGGATTACAACTGGATCTAATCCAAGGAGAGTGGAGCTGAGGCACTGCCTTCTACATTTAGGATTTGTGAACTTTCTCCTGCAAGACTCTGTTCTGGTTGTTTTAAGAAAGTTCCTGCTTTCTGGGTACTGATAGGTGAATCCCTAATGGATATGTTGACAGCCTGATGAAGGAGGGGTTCATCAGACCTCATGGGAAGATACATTTGATCCTCAAATATATCTTCCACAGTGTCACTATCCTGATGAGGCTCTTTTTGAGGAATGCTGATGGGCTGTAGCATGAAGCTGTGCCTGGACTCCAACTCTATCAAACTGTTTCCACTGAAATCCATATCAAAACGGTCCGATTCTTTATCCTCCATCCATTTTTCAGCTTGATGACTATTCTTCCAGTGTGCGTCATTCAAACTACTTTTCTCAGGAATATCATTGTTTAATTCAAGTTTCCTCTCCTGACTTAAAGTCACTGTGCTCAAAGTGAGGGCTGCAATGTCTGTTGGCACAATCAGCTGCAACTCTTCTGCAGTCAGGCCACTTGATTCTTCAGCAGAAGTCATTTCCACCAAGGTAAATGGTGTGGATGATTCATCTCTGTCCCCACTGCTTCGAGCAGTGTTATCCTTGTCTGTTTTATTTTGCTGGTAGTAACTGTTCAGCAGTGCAAACATTCTATCTACATCCTTCAAGTAATTAGTCCAGTCAGCCAGACTAAGTCTAAAGTTGTATCTGTATTCATAATGACTTTCATTCACACTGTACAAGTCTTCCAGTCCTTGCCAGTCAATGTCGCCAGTGAAACTGGGCAGGTTAGCCTTCCCATCCATCCCATAACTGTCCTCTGTTGAAAGAAAGAAAAAAGCCTAATGGTGAACACTATTACAAGTGTAAGCTTCAACATGTTTCTACTTCAATTTGCTTGAAAGCACCACTGTTCATAAAGTAGGTAGTTAAAAATGTAAGACATTGCACCTCTTCTGTCATCAGATGAAGTGTTCTGACCTTGGATACGTTCACAGCTCCTGCTAAAACACACAGCAAGAACCTCCCTGTCTTCTGCTGCATCCTTGGGCTGAGTAAAATAGAACAAAACCTGGTCTAATGGGGCTTTGTGATGGCATTCAGAGATAAGTTTTTCCTTGGGTATTTCAAGGCAGGAAAGATGTTTCCATACACAAATAATCTATTTGCCTTTCCTGAACACTACAGCAAAATATGCAATAACCAAACAATGGTTAAGTATAAAAGACGGGACTAACTGAAAGCCAAGGGTGACCTGAACTTCAATGCCCATGTGAATTTGGTTTCTGGGTAGCTTAAGAAATAAGATCTACAAACTAACCAGACACATTTCATTTAATAAAGGATAGCCAAAGGTAGTTTTTATCTATTTTGTAACCAATTTTAAATTACATGGAGCAATTAGGGGAAATAAAAGCTGTAAAAAATTGGTGTGAATTTATAGGACTGCACCACTTTGTAAAATACTGTTAAAATATACACAGAGAATCTTCTTAAGGTTTTGTTTTTTATAAAAAAGCTTCTGAAGAAAATATCTAACAGCCGTATCAAATAATAAGTCTGAATAAGGGACACAGATATGAGTCTGTAAGTAGCAATGGAGCTGCATTTTTTATTGATGATAGTAAGAAAACACAAAGACACGAAGGAAACCCACTTTCAAAGTATTTTGAAAAGTCACTACAGTAACTGTAGTTACTCAGATTGTCAGCTGTGGTGTGAAGCCCATTTTATATTGACAAGTAACACTTAACAGCATTATTTCATTTAATTCACTGTGCAGACTGGGCTCAGTCCAAAGATTTTATCAACAAAGTTATCTACAAGGAAAAACTAATCAGGCAATGCAAATGTCTGTCAGGGAAAGTGACAAATTTGTCCTTACAAATGATATTGCACGCAATCTTCAGTAATTAATTCACTGGTATGATTTATTCTCCTTCTAAAAATTGTATGGGCAGGTGGGCTAGTAGCAATTACTTTAGAAGTTCAAGTGGCTATAGTACAACAGTGTGAACTGAGCTCAAATATTCATCTTGATTGAGCCTTTCATCTCTACTGGTGCTTGGCATTTCCATTAATTTGTTTGCATTTTAAATTATTCAAGTAAAACACTGTCTGTCATCAATTATATTCTTTGCTTCTTACTAGCTTGAGATTTCATAGTGCAAAGAATTTCTCCAATATTTAGTCCATCATATGGAAAGTCAGAAAAATACCAGTATGGTCAGACTAGTATGGTCTTATGATGTGGGGCCTTATTCTGCTCCCACCAAAAGGAGACCACTTTCCTTATTTGAAAATGCCTGAATCTTTGCTCTTAATTGTTATTCTTTCACTTCATGCAATTGCAAATATTTTACAACATAAAATTCAAATTCTTGGGTTTTTTTGTTTTGGAAACACGTGGAAAACTTCCTATTCCAGAAAGAAACACAAGCTTTTTGGCTTGGTAGAGCAGCTATGACAGAGTGTTTTCCTTCTTTCTTTTCCTGAAGTAGACAAGAGAAATGAAATCATGGCATGGCCACATGAGAGCCATCCTGTAAGTCAAATATGGATAATATGCTTCCTGAAACAAAAGATAATTAAATACCACACAGATTTCAAGAAAGAAGACTTACTATTCCAGTGCTGAGAGGCATAAAGGGCCCTAAAACATCACAGGGAGAGATGCTTTTTTCAGGGAATTTAGTCACCAAACCCTCTAACATGTTAACCATGCTGCGAATGTGATGATATTTAAATATTTTTCTGTTATTATTTCTATTGATAGTTGTGGGGTTGTTTTCTGTGGTGTGTCCCTCCCCGCCCCACCCCCTGCCCCATCAGAACCTATATCAGAACAAAATGCTGTAGGAACAACATTTGGCCAAAGCAATGTGGTATGTTATGCCAGAAACTGAAACAGGAGTGATGCTGTTTGACCAGTAACAGGTTTGGGGATGGACAAGGGCAGTGGAGGAGGCAAAGAAGGAGCCAGAAAGGTGTCTTGGGACCCAGAAGAGCCTCTGCTGCCTGTCCCCAGCAATGGGACAGAGGGCTGAGCAGAGCAAGCTGGGGTGGCAGGTTGGGCAGTGGGGAAGTCAGGACCAGTGAAGAGGAACAGGGTTTCTCAGGACCCTCAGCAGCAGGGCAATGGGACTGTGCTGTGGAGGAGTGAGATCAGCAAGGAGTTTGTTGTAGTCCTACAAAACAGTTGAAAGTCTGAGCCACATTGTTCTTCATGCTGGAGCTAATTTTTTCCCTCTATGCCTATGTGGCATTGAGGTTTCACTGCTGGAAAGACACTGGGAATTTTTCCATCATCTTCACATCAAGCAGAAGAAAATAGCTTGTTTGAATGCAAAGGACAGAGGTAACATATTAAACAAATAGGAAAGCGAAGTCTTAAGATCCTATAGCTGACTATGTTGATTGACTGAGCAAATTACCTCACATCTTAATCTTGCAGTAAGCATGAAATTTCCCCACTGAAATCAAAGCATATAGAGGAAAGAAGAGAGGAAATAAAAGGTTTCCCCCTGTAAGAAATTTCATTACAAATAGATTTGAAATAGGAAAGTGCAGATGAGTTGCATTTGAGTAATGGCACGGCATTTAGTTTCCTTAATCAATATTTTGGAATTTTTCAGCTATGACACAGATGCAGAAGACAGAAAAATTGTTGCTAACTGTTCACAGCAAAACTTCTTCAGGTTTTTTGGTTTTTTTTTTGTTTGTGTGTTTGTTAATCAAGCATTAGTTAAGCTCTACTCTCCATTTATCATACCCTGGAGTCCTATGATGCTATCTGTGGCTGGGTTGTTTCAAAACTAAGAAGAGATTTGATAATGTCTCCTCTGTACTAAAGACAAGTAGGTACAATCACATCCTTGGTGGCTTTGAAAACATTCAGACAAGTAGGAGAGGAGAGAGGAACGTCAAGTTCACACATCCCCTTGTCAACTATGTGTGCAGAGCCACATTCTGTCCATCAAAGGACAGAGGTGACATTAGTTCTCTGTCCTGTGTATAAAGCAAACAGCACTGTACTGGCTATCTGCAAACTGGCCTGTTGTCCCCCTGTTTTACTTGCAACATAAGCAGTGCAACTCAGGGCATTTTGAACTGCAAACAGGTCTGAATGGAGAAAGTACATGATCTGAAGGAAGCCTAAGGGGCAGTTCAGATTATTTAGCACCATAATGCTCTTCTTTTCTTATTCCATTTGTTTCTCTGAAGGTAACAAGAAAAGGATTCTCTAAGAGATTGTTTTAATGATTCCTGATTAATTGTTTTAATTTTTTTGGTTTGTTTTAGAAAAGAAAAATATATGCCACCAAGATGGCTTAAACTGAAAGGTTGAACCCAGGCATTTACATATATTAAGAAACTGGGTGTCTGGAGCAGTATCACTTGTGTTATCCCAGTGGCAAAATGTTTACTTTATGTTATCAGAAGTTAAAATGGTTTTGTTACTAAATGGTGTAGTAAGATACAATTTAAAGATTAGTCTGATGTGCTCTACTATTTCATGCAATCCTACAATTCAAAAATGCCATTTCTGCTAGATCTGTAGTTAAAATGAGGAATGCCTTCTAATTAGAGACTTTAAAGGATAATTACAGGGATTACTTTCTATCATTGTAGTAACCAGTTCCCACCAGGCTGTAACAAGCAATTCAAACAGCAGGATATAAACCAAAAGAGAGAGCTTATCATTTTCCTAGATCACAAAACTACTCAAGTGAGAAGATACAAAATTGGCTGCAAAGGAAAATTAGCTGCTTAAATTTGAGATCTATAAAACATTGAAATATATTAGCTTAATTGTTCTCTGGCAGCTGGAAGCTAATGACAAGGTTCTTTTCAGAAGACCCTCTGAAAAAAAGTTTTATGTAGACTTGTATACCCCTTGGACCCAGTTTATATCTCAGGTAGGCAATGAATATCAGGAGCTACTCCTCCAAAGAGCACAGAGATGAAAATGCATAAAACTGATAAACTGTGAAAAGGAGTCAAATCTAGTTACGACACTCGACAGATGTAAACGTGTTTTTCACCCAGAGGGTAAGTACTGCTCAATGAACAGCAAGTGCAGGACTGTTAAGACCTGCGGTTTTTCAGTCTCTTTAGGTTTTTGCTTTATGTTTGACTGGTTTCTCCAGCATCAGGCACAGGCCTCTGCATGATAAACATGTAGGTACAATAAAAACACTTGAAAGCAGAAAAATATACTTGCAAACAGCCTACTTTCATGTATTCCTCAAGTTCAAGCATCAGGTATGAAAAACCTCACCTGGTGCCCTTTCTCAGTTCAAATAATACAACCCTTTCAAGAAATTTCATTTCATGCATATCTGATCTGTTCCCAGCCCAAAGGAGCCTCATCTTTCTGCCACACTTATATTGAACAGTCTTCTGCAGGCTTCTGAGCACGTGCTGCTCATATTGAGCACTGCTTTTGCTTAAAGCAGCATCTGCCAACAGTTCCTAAAGCCAGGGATAAGATTTTACTTTACTTCCACAGGTTTGATAAAGTTCTTTGTACTGCAGAAAGCTTTTTAAGCACATTTGGTTTACATTTAAAAGGCAGCGGTACAGACTTCCTAAATAAAACCAGAAACAAACCTCCAACCCATCCAAAGTCAACCCAATAACATGAAAGCAGCCCAAAAGAGGTGATTCTTTTCGTGTCATTTTCCTCAGGTAAACATCTCAAAAATACAGGCATGAAATATGATCTGTATGAAGTCTGGCTATGACAATGAACTACGTTAAATGCAGAATGGTAGATCTAAAAAACAATGGCCAAGTTCAGTGTAGAGTAGTTAGAAAATGCATGCATCAAAAGCTATGCTGTGTGCAACATGGCAGGATACAGACATTAGTTGAAATGGACTGGAGTCATGCAATTATTTGGAAAGAAGCTGCTGAGTAGAATAAAAAAGTGTGGATACCTGTGTGGATCATAGCTTCCTCCATCTTTATTTCCTGATATAGGAAAATACAAGAGTAACTTTTGTTAGTGTTTAGAACTTGTAAAACCATTCACAATGTAGTTTTCCATGCACAGCATCTAATTCCTAAAAAGAAATGTACCGTGTTAAATAAAGACAGAGCTGCAGTCCAACAAAGATTACCTGGAAGTTTATGTAAAAGAACTGAAAAACCACAGTCTTTCAGAAATAATAAAACCCCCAAACAATCAGAGATTGTAAAAAAGAGAAATATTTGTAAATGAAGAAAGAGATACAAAGATGTAACACCATAAATTATGTAGAAGGGAATATTCCTGTAAAAAAAGAAATCACAATGTTCAATCAACCAAAGTTAAGTGCAATGAATTCCAGAGATACGAAGTAAAAATGCCTCTATTTTTGTACTCAGAGACTGTTGTAAAGAAATGTTGTTTTCTTAAAAAATGGAGGAGACTACTACTGATTAGAATTTTGCAATGTTAAGTCTCAGTTGTAGTGTAGAACCTGAAGGTGTTCACATAGGCAGGTAGCAATTGGAATAAACACAAGATTTAATACCTCACCTGATACTGGGAGGCAAAAACTAACCAAATAAACCCTGCAACAGAAAAAATAGTTATGATTATGAAGATCTGCATGTGCTTGTTATGGATTAGCTCCAAAAGCATGATATCTTTTCTGAAGCATTTTTCTTAAATGCTGTTGTTTGCCATCAATATCCATCGAAATTAACCTGTGCAAACTGGTCATGTGGTTGTGTAGGTGCATATGGATCATTCCAAACTGTTCAGAGCAACACTTAGGAGAATGACAGTTCATGCATATGATTAGTACTTAAGTAGATGAAAAACATAGGAATAAAATGGAAATAAACACTACTATTTATCTTGTACCTGTTTCAAGTCCCTTTGGCCTCGGATTGCACTGCTTATAACCTTGACAGCTGCGCAGTTCCATCAGTTGTATGTGCAATTGATTCAAAATGCCTCTTTCCACTGTGTGTACTGTGTTGGTCAGCTGAGAAAGAGGGGAGTGGAGGGAAACAATACTTGTTAACAGAGATAAAGGAAAACCCCACAGGAGTCTGGTGAACAACATTTTGTAACAGGGAATGGGGTTTACCTGATAGGGATCAGTGTTCATATCAAAATATTCCAAGAAGCCAGTTGCAAACTCACAAAAGAGAAAATTGTGGGTGTCATTAACTGTTCGCAAACACCAGTAAGTGTTGTTATTCGAGCTTGTGCAAGCACAGAAAGAGCCCACTGTAATTAAAGAAACAAGTTATTAGTTTTCAGTGAAAAATAATATGCTTGTTTCTTCTACTAGTATGTTTAGTTCCAATAATAAAATATAACCATTGCCTTATATTTTTATTTAGATTTATTTAGATTTGAGTACTGTGATTAGCTGTAACAATATCAATGTTTCGAACAAACCGTAAAAATAGTAACGGTATTATAATACATTATCTCTTCTTTAAATTATGGACTGTGTCAAAGCCCCAGAATGCACAGCAATATGACAGCTCTTTTCATAACTGTTTGTTACTCCACAGTTAAAAAGTAATTAGACAATTTAATTGCTGTCTTTAAAACAAAACTCATGCATATGACTACTTAAGGTAATTTTAAAATGTAAAATACATATTAGCAGAAATCCTAGTGCAATCAGAACAGATTATCACTAGGAGGCAATTTCTTTCTCCTAATGAAAAGTTGTTTTTAGCAAATTTTCTGCTTGGAGTCAAGTATGTTGTAACATAATCATCACCTGATCTTGAAAAAGTTTTTGAAAGTAGTTTTCAATCACTTTTTCTTTCTCTACCAGCAAAGATGAGAATGCTATTTTTTTTGTTAGTGCAGAATACTGAGAAATGTTGAAGCATGCCTCAACAGGATAGCTATCTATACACCCTTATGTTTAGAGAGACTTAAAATACCTTTTACCTCTAATATTTTGTTCATATACACCAGAGGAGCTACACAGCTGTGATTTTAAAATTATTTTAGCATACAGAAAATGGGAACAATGGGAAGAATTCATAAGGGAAACTATCTGCATTTCCTTCATGATAAGTTATTTATTATATACTTTGAAATAAAAATATTAAAATTAAAGCAGATCTTTTATGTGCTGAAATCTGTGACAGCAGTAAAGGTCAAAATAATGCTCCGATTGCATGAAGTGGAAAAATTGTAATAACAGCAGAAGATAACCTGGATCACATCTGCATGTGGATATAAGACTTACAGTTCCAGAATGGTGCTGTTTGCCAGTGGTTGTTGTCATGGGTAAAGCACGTCAGTCCAGGAAGGCTACACTCATCTCCTTTCTTCTGGCGCCTTTTCCCCTTCCTTTCCTTCTTCCTTCTCCGGTTCTCTTTGAACAGCTGCAGTTTGCCATCCACTTCCTGTGCTGCTTCTCTGTTTAGAGACAGAGTTGGGCATGACTGACTAAGAACAGTCTCTGTTTGGTTAACAACAGCACCAGCAGTTTTTGTATCTTTCTGGCTTTTTAGAGGTGTGAGGGTGAGAATATGACCTCCTAGCTCAGCTTTCACCCCAGCTGCTGTGACAAGATGTTCCCTTCAGCAAGCATGAGAAATTATGCACTGCATCTTTTTAAAAACCATTGATAAGTTTCTGATATTATTATTTTCATCCGTTTTCTATTAGCAGGTTCAAAAATTAACCATAAACTTTCACAAGTCAGTCCAAATCTACTGAACGTTTCTTGTGAGAGCTTGCTACGTGTGACCTTTACTTTCCGCACCCTTTCCCTTTCTCTATACACAAAAAAAAGCCCCAACAAAACCCAGAAGAAAACCCCACCAAATCCCAAAAACTGCATTTCTCCATCAAAAAGCCAACTGTGAGAATGAGAGGATAGTAACAATCTTACTTGAAGGGATGAAGATGGCTCTTGAGTTTCTCTTGGGCCTTCACCCCTTTCTCTTTGTTGTAATAGCTGCAGGGAAAATTATTAGGAATTATTACGTCATTACTTTCAACATAAAACCAAAGCAGAAACATACTATCTTTGACATTTTCTTAAGAAACTATACAGAATGACTTACAATTTTCAGTTCATTTAAAAAAGTCAAATCTGTGTGAATGATCCTATGCTAAGCTGTAGCAAAACTACAGCTGGATTCAAATATGTTAGTAGCATACAAAAATATTTAATCTCAAAATATTAAGATTTATCTTCTTGTGATTCACAGTAGTTTCTGCTCATAAAACTATGGAACTAAAATAGGTACCTATAGTGGTTATAAATATCAATAAAGCTTAGGTTCTTTATTTTCCATCTCAAGTCCCCTGGAAAATGTGTAAGCCTCAGAAATCAGCGTATCTTTCAGTATTGAATGCCATCTCTCTTACCTCTGTTTACTACAGTCACATTCATCTGGTTTTCTTCTTTTTAAGTGTCCTCTAACTTCCCTCAAATTCTTAATTTTGTCTTGGAGAGCTTCGATCTGCAGAGAATATTTCCAAGTCAGAATTATTCTTTGAAAAGGTAGCAGTGCAAAGACTTCACCCAGACTTTAAAATACGTCTTACCTCCTTATCAATGTAAGCCTTGTGGTCCTTCCAGGCTCTGGCAGATTGGTACAGCTCCCTCTCACAGTGAATGGTGTCATTTGGGAGAATAAAACATCTGTAGACATGAGTTTAACAAATAGAAAAAAGAAAGTCAGTGATTTCCCAATTGCCTACTTATTTTTGCCTTTTCTCCTGACATTCCTAATCAATTAATCTTTATATTCTGCTAATAAATAAATAAATAAATAATCTCTACAAGGCCCTCTTATGCTGACTTAATAATACTAATTGCATTGATCTGTTTTTGTGGGAAAAAAATACCCTTATCCATGACAGATACTCTGTGCCTGCTAATCAAAAAAATGCAATAATATTCTTAATTGATCAGAAATTAAATTGGAACTGAAGTAAAAATCTGTTCAGATTTTTAAAGCCTTTTGTTAATGAAATGAACCATTGTTTATTTAACCACCAGCTTCATCAGGACCTGTAATTTTTTGGAAGAATAGCAGAAAAAAAGATGCAGATCCCTGTCTCTTCCCACATTATCCCATTCTGTTTTTTTCTTCACTCAAAGAATTCTCAAGTTCTTACTGTATTCTGTAAAGGTCAAAGCACTTCATGGAGAAATAACAATTTTTCCTGAAAAATTATTGAAGTCTTTATTAATTCCATGGTTGGATAATTTTTACTGAGTCAAATTTCTTTCATGTTTTCCTTATTAAAAAATAAAAAAAAGGAAAGAAGAAGAAAAGAAAGATATGCTTATGTTACAATAAAAAGGATCAAATCAAGATTTTTGTTGCCTGCATCTTCCTGGCTTTTCAGACCAATCACATTAACTTTTTAAAACTAAAAAGTATTTAAAAATGTTTGGCTTTTCATTCAGATTTAGTGTAGGGCTAAAAGTTGAAGTCTAAGCATCTTCCAGGGTGGGAAAATGATTGCAGGTTTCTTCAGGATCGTAGAATCACAGAATGGTTTGGGTTGGAAGAGACCTTTAAGTTCATTTATTTCCAGCACCCTGGGGGATGCCACCCACTAGACCAGGTTGGTCATGGCTACATCCGACCTGGCCTTTACATACTGGAAAGCTGCTATAAGGTGCCCCCAGAGCCTTCTCCAGGGTGAACATCCCAACTCTCTCAGCCTGAAGAAATAGGTCTAATATATCTTAGCTAATGCTAATGGCTGCAGACATCTAAGCATTAAGAAACATGATGTAACTGATCTAATCTATCCTCATGTAGAGTGGGATTTCAGTCAGCTCAAATTTAGGGCTCCACGTTAAGCTGGTAGCCTCGGCTTTATAATGAACAACAGGAGCATCAGCTTAATGGGGTGATTAATCCATCATAAGATGCATGTTTCGATATGGAGGATGAATCTCCCTCTGGAGATGCCTACTCACCCTCAGAAATAAAATCTAAACTAGAGGCTTTCTTTTAAAATATATATACTAAATATAAATAATTCTACTTAGTAAAATATACAACTTAAGTTTATCTAAAATCTATGATGACAGTTTTAAGTTCCTAAATATTGTATGGAGAGAGAGAGAGCACAATTAGAAAATGAAGATTTCATTGTAAGAAGAAAAAAAAGCCAACATAGAAAAAGTAATCATACTTGTGAGTCACTCTGACAGAGCTGGGTTGACCTATAGCATCAGTGCCATCAGCAAACATTGCATCACCGACAGCACCAGCAATTTCCTCTGTTTCTTCCTCATTTCCAGCATTGTGACGCTTCGTGATACTTCTGGTCTTTAACACCTGTAATTCTTCTTCTTCCAGATTTATGTCATATATTTCACCTTCAAATTCCACAGACAAGGACCGGGTTTGGCGAGTGTGAACAAATCGAGGTTTGTATTCTGAAGCAGAAGAAAGAGGCATTCCCAGTTGAATATACATATCTACATGACCCATGCCATGAACACAAAACGTATCTCAAAGAGCAAGAATGATGTTCAGTAAAACCAGCTTATTTTTACTCTAACTTACAGAAACCTATTTAATGATTTTTTGATACGCTGTGGCCCACGCTTTCACAAGTAGCATGAAATTTCACTTGCTTCAAGGTTTGCATTTCATGTTAGTCTGATCTTATGCCACAGTTAGCATCTGCATCTTCAAATAAAATCAGTACCTCAGAAATCATACATCTAGAAAGAGACACTCAAAAAAATCAGAGATCACAGGATTAGAAACCACTTTAGAAAATTAAACTATTCAGTACTGTGAAACAAGGTCACCACCGATAAATTGGCATGTGACATTTGACTTATGCTTTAGAATAAAAATGACTTTTTAAACAGTTAGCACGTTTCCTTTTTAAAGGTAAGAACTAAAAAAGTAAGAATCCATCAGATACCCGTCCATATGTATATATGTACATATATTTTGACACACACGTCATCTGTATTTATGTGTGCAAGTCATAGACCACTGAAAAATTGCTGCATTGCAGAGCTACAGTGAGATTTATTATGTCACTTTCACCCCTTGAAAGCTATGAGCTTAGAGAAATTGCAGTTCTTTCAGTTAGTGTGTATGTGAGCAGGACTGACAAACACAACTAACTCTTTGAGGGGTTTTTAATGTTATGTACAGGAAAACCTGTGTCTGGGCTCAGTCTGAAAGCCCTTTACTTCTTTTGCTAAATGCACTTGACCCAAATTAAGATGATAAAACCCACAGTCAATACCATACCAAAGCATGTTCTGTCTAGCAAAACCACACACAGAGAGCTGTAGAAATACAACATTCAGTCTGTAAAAAAATCAGTTGTAGGGCATTTCCATTTATTATGTCTATGCTGAGCACACCTAACAATAATTCACGCAGCAGAAAATGGTAGCTGTAAGAAAGTCCTGCCTTTGGCAGGTAGTGTCTGTTCTACTCACAGTTTTTATGTTAGTGTCTTTAAGAGCCTCACACTGAAACTTTCCTGCAAGAATCTTTTAGAAGTGCAGATAGTGAGCCTGATTCAACTTTTCATTCAAACCACCCTGTCCTAAGCCATTTCAGCAATTGCCTGCTGTCAGGTGAAAAAAGAGGTCTCAGTCAAGGCAATGAAGACATTAAACTTCCTGAACAGAAAACCTAGTTTCAAAGCATCTTTCTGATCTATAGCCATATTAGTCTTTAATAAAATTATGCAGAAACATTCATAGGGTCAGATGAGAAAATTTCTTCCATTTAACAGCCTCTGATGATACTACTTCATAATCAAGTGACTGAAAGGACGGAATATATAAGTATCTCATCTACATGTCATCTGAAGACTGAGCCTTGAACTCCTCATTCCCTTAACAATGTCTCTTCATCATGAGTCTTTCCCTGCTCCACTCAGAGGAGTGTTAAGGCTGATTTGGAGGAGGCAGAGGAGGGAAGAGGCATAGGAATGTTGTAAAAGAGAAGAGCATAACTTTTTCTGATGCCTCCTTCAGATGTTTTCCAACCTTTCCCTACTTTCTCTCCTCAGGTAACTTCCCTTGATTGCAATGCCCATTCAGCCCTTGCTGGTGACCTGGCAACACCTCTTTCCAAGACATACAGCAGTTATCTCCCTTTGAAAATATCACTTGAGGGAACATTCCCCAGTTTGAGAATCATCCTAGTAGTCTGTGGCATGTAGGCTTTCCAGCAGAGGTCTGCTTGTACATATTGTGAGGTTCCTTAGATCATACTAAACAAATGGAAGAAATTGTATCAGGGCAGCATTTCATCTGAACAAAGAGACAACTTAAGACAGACAATATTGTTGTTGAATATACAAAGAATACCAGGGATTCTTGTTCACATTCAGACTGGAGCTCTAAACAATGAAATATTTTGAATTATATTGACATTATTTTCTTATTTCATAGACGTTTGTGCAGCATCTTCTAACTTTTGTGTTTCTCATATGACTTCACTATCTACTTGCTTTAAAGACCTGTCTTTATTTTATTCCCCAGCCTGGTATCCTAATTCAAGATCAGGAGAACACAGCCTGCTCTTGAAGCAAATCTAAAATCCAGGTCCATGTCTATTGCTACAGCTACAGAACTTCACTTTCATTGCTTGGCAGAGATAAGAAAATACTCGCTTTGTTTAAAATAATGGCTTCTTTAAACAGCCTTCTTTCGTAGAAGTCATTAGCAGAAACAAACCCAAGCGCTACCGTCCTAAAACCTCCTTTCTGTCCACGCTCCACTAGAGGACACTGCAATCTCACTCGTGTCCCTGCGGGGATCCCGCTCTGGATGTGCAGGGAAGCGAGAGCCGAGCAGTGTTTCACTCCGAGCCCCAGCACCACAGTGCCTCCTGTAACAGGTGTCTGCGGGATATCACCGAACAGCAAGTCAGCGCAGCGCTCACGATGCACGAAAACACTTGCCCTGGCCACCTTGGCAAGTAAGCAAGCACCGATTCACCTGCGGGTGCCACCGGGTTGTTATGTGTGAGCAGAGCGAGAGGTGGCACCAGAGCATCGCCGCCACAACCACCACAAAGGCAGCCTAAAGGCTGTTCCTCACTGTGACCCAAAGGATAAATATTGCTATTACTGATTAGAATCACAGAATGGTTTGCCTTGCAAAGGACCTATAAGATCGTCTAGTACTAACCCAACTGCCATGGGCAGGAAGACCTGACACTAGACCAGGTTGCTCAAAGCCCCATCTGACCCAGCTCTGAACACATCCAGGAAGCAGGCACCCACAGCTTCTCTGGACAACCAGTTCCAATGCCTCATCACCCTCACAGTACTGAATTTCTTCCTAATAGTAAATCCAAACCTACTCTCTTCAAGCTTAAAGCCATTCCCCCTTGTCCTATCACTACATAACCTTGTAAGAAGTCTCTCTCCAGCTTTAGGCCTCCTTTAGGTAGTAGTGTTACTCCTTGTTGTTGTGTAAGCCCATTAGGCTTTTACCCCTTTAGGTACTTATTACAGAGGCAATTACGTAGAACCTGACTACCAATTATGGATGTCTTCATTAGACACAGAAGTGAAAGCACAAGCACACTGGTAGAACAATGCTCTGCCAGCCATTTTCCCCTGCCCTTTGCCTCAGAGCCCAAGAGATCAAATAACACTTACTTTGCGCATTAGGGTTTCTCAAGAACTGTCTTTGATTTTTTCTTTGGGTCCTGCTGTTTCGGTAATCAGTGTCTCCACAGTTGCAGTCTTTGTCTTTACCGCTGTATCCCCGTGAGTGAATGCTGCGGGTTCTCTTTCTGATGGCAAGGATGTCACTAGACACCTTACACTTGTGAATTCGAAGTTTGCCAGAAGCATCCTCTGTGCACTGCCATTTCTGTGAGAGAGAGAAAGAGAGAAATGAAGATGATTTCCCAGCAGCGTTCCAAACCCCTGTTGCTTTCAGGTGGATTCTAAACCAAGACAGGTAAATTTCTTTAAAAATTTAAGCAGTCTCTTAAATAGCAAGCTCAGAAGGGAAACATTTTAGGACACAAATCCACTTGCATTCTTCCTAAAATCTTTCCCATGCTAGGCAAACATAAGCTTGAATGAAATCACTGCAAATCTGCATAAAAAAATATAACCCAGACAAAAGAAAAAAAAATAAAAATCAGGAATATCTAGACTAAACACATCCCTGAAAAGAGTCTTGATTTACTGAGCCAAGGAGTACAGCTGTCAGGGCTGTTTTCACCAGCTCTTTTCTTTCTTTGAAGAAAACAATTTTTTTTCTTTGTTCTGTGACTCAGAATTTCTAACAGTTCAGGGAAAAATAAAAAACCCCCACAGATGAAGAACAACTGGTTAAGCTGAGGTTTCCCTGGAAAGGACAAATTGTGGATGCAGTCTACAGAAAAATACATAAACCACTCCCTTTAGCCAGCAGGTGCAAGTGAGGGGAAGAACCTTAGGGACAGTAAACAAGAAATTATCTTGGATAAACTCCGTTGGATATATAAGTCTTGAGATTGTATCAGACTTGGAAGGAAAAGGTGCAGTCTGGAAGGAGTACCTGTAAAAAGCACTGTATGTGTGCTGAATATCAGAGCAAGTGTGGGAGAATGAGAGGAAACAGGTTTTTTTCCAGCTTGTCTGCACAATATCTGTCTGACTTAATTATCAACATCACTGAACCAGATGGAAGATTCCAGGTGGATTTTTCCAGTGGATCCACTTACCTTCACATTTCAAATTAAAAAGCAACTGGGACTTTAATTTCCTTTCCACATGACAGTGCCTTAAAAAAGCTAACTGTAATTTAAAAAAAAAATATGGGTAGGTGCTGAGAGATCAGGGGTCCTTTGCCCATGTTCAAAGCTTGCCATATACAGCACTCACAATACACTACACAAAATAAGAAGCCTGTGAAGATTTTAAGTCAGTAGTAGTCTGAATAACAATAGGGAGAATTAGAAATAGTGGTGTTTATTTATAATTTTGATACAACCATAAGTCACTATTACCCTGTGAGTTTTGTTCATTTTTTGTATCTTAAGCCACAATTACTGGAGTTTGCATACAGAGCAACTAAATTTGGCTGGATATTGTAAAGAACAAAACTCAATAATACTATTGATAACTGGAACCTTTTAGCTACAGTTTCAGTTGTTTCCCTATCATGTGTCCTTTTTCCTGTTCCCAGGACTGAATAGCGTAAGTAGCTTTCCCTTGCCTCATTAACAATAACAAGACAGCTAGATGCCTAATGGAGTCCCCAGCTTAATTTTTGAAATGGGCACTAATATCAGAGCATACACATTTCAGTAAGTTCCATTAACTAATGGCTGGTCTGGACCATTTTGGGGATGCTGTCATGCTGACTGAAGAATAAAGAAAGAAAACAAAGCCTTCAGGTAGATCTGCAGACCTGATAACCTGAGAGATGAGCTGATGCGGGTCTGAACCACAGCGCCACTCTTTGGCCTAACATGTGGGCTGAGTTAGAGATGGATTCCATGCTGAGATCTTGCCAGTGGAGTGGCATGACTCTGATCTCAGAACAGTAAGCCATGTGTAAAACGACATCAACCTAAGTCTGATGGCTGCCTGAGACATTACACTCATGCCCAGACTTTAAGTGTAAACGTATACCTGCAAGTGACAATGTGACTTTCTACAAGTAAAGGTGTCCAACAGCTTTAAAGCTTTGCAGGCTATATTCTGCAATAGCATGTGTACTCTTCCTACCACAGCAAGAGATGATTGTTACAGGATAAGAGCTGACTGCACCACTATATTTCCTGTGTTTATTGGGTACGTGTTACAGTTATAAACATATGGCACTAGTCTTTAATGAGTCTCAAAAGCACCATTTTAAAGTAGAATAAGTATTCTCTTTGTCTAGCATTAATTATAGCACGAGGTTCTAGGAGTGGCTTCAATAACCATTTAGATCATTTTAAACAGTATTATGACTAACATTGAAACAAGACTCTCTGTGTCTAGTACAAGCCAATAATAGTTCTCTATTTAAAACAAGGATTAAATGTGATTCATTTCCTCTTTTTTTTTTTTTTTTAATTTTACTTTAAAAAGTGTCATTATAAAGATGCTTTAGAGTTCTAAGATGGAATTTTCAGCCTAACTTTCCTGAATCCCTGCCCATGCCAGCACAATCAGGCACTGAGCATGCATTATGCATTAAGTTGTAATGGTCCTTCTGCTCATCTTTAGATCTATAAAATGCATTAATGCACATAAAAGAAGATTGTGACTGAATGCACTGCCCCTTCCCTTCCCCTGTTTTCTACCTTCCTTCCCGCTATGAATACCAAACCGTTCTTTGAAGTCCGGGACTATTAGGTTTGGTTTCTGGATCCCCATTCCTCCAACCATTAAAAAAACACATTGGCACATACACAAACTAAATATGCCTTCATTAGATTTTAAGTTCTATATGTTTTCTTATTTTCCCTATGTTTATCTTCTTTCTTATGGTGATATTTCACAAGACACCTAAGCCAATCTAACAATTCACTGTTGCCATAGGAATATGGGATAGTCCTTGCTTCAGACTGCATGCTGATTTAGGAACCCCTGCACTGATTTACTGTCACCTCAGTAGGAGAAAAGAGGACTAACTCAGAATTAAAAAAAACCCTAAACTAAGAGCAGAGAAAAAACAGGACTCTGCCATTTGGCTGCAACAAGCTGTTACATCGTTTCAGTCACATTGTGAAACTTAACCTGCGTCAGCCTTTTTCCCTGTCATTGACTCATCTTTTCCTTCTTTCATCTCATTTCATCACCTACCCTCCAGCAACTACTTCCCTCTCACATCAGTTCCCCACCTTCAGTTTACATTCTGCCTCAATTTAGCTTCAGAGGGGAAGCAAAGGTGAAAGGAGATCTTTAATGCTTCCACACCAATGGAATCCTGAAACCCCACACCTGAAAGCTGGTGATACTTACCCCAGTGGAAGGGGCTTTGCTGGTTTACAGCCACACTGAACCAAGTAGGGTATATTCTGCATA
Organism: Scytalopus superciliaris; assembly: GCA_013400415.1. Taxonomy (NCBI): domain Eukaryota; kingdom Metazoa; phylum Chordata; class Aves; order Passeriformes; family Rhinocryptidae; genus Scytalopus; species Scytalopus superciliaris. Next base: position 1,278,649 of record VXBX01008995.1, read on the forward strand.
TGCACTTGGAGCCTTGGCTGGATCTGTGTGTGCTGGCTGCCAGCTCCTCCCAGTGCCCTTCCTGTCCCTGGCAGCAAGTTGCAGAGGCAGCTTAGGAGAGGTAAAGGTGTAAAAGGACTGAGCAGCTAAGGATTTTGCATTTGTCCAGCTTGAAAAAAGGAGGCTGAGGGGCAACCTCACTGCTGTCCACAGCTCCCTGAGGAGGGGAAGCGAAGAAGGAGGTGTGGATCCAGTGACAGAACATGTGGAAATGGCTCCAAGTTAGTGCAGGGGAGGTTCATATATATAGGATATTAGGAAACCTTTCTTTACCGAGAGGGTGCTCAAAACCTGCTACAGGTTTCCTAGAGAGGTGGTTGAAACCCCAAGCCCATCAGTGTTCAAGAGGCACTTGGACAATACCTCTAATAACATGCTTTAACTTGTGGTCAGTCCTGGAAGTGGTCAGGCACTTGGATTCAATGATTGCTGTAGGTCCCTTCTAACAGAAGTAGTTCTATCCTATCCTATTGTGCTGGTTTTGGCTGGGGTAGAGTTAATTGTTTTCACAGTGGCTGATAGGGGGCTGTGTTTTGGATTTGTGCTGAACACAGGGCTGATAATACAGAGATGTTTTTGTTATTGCTGAGCAGGGCTTACACAGAGGCTTACACAGGCCTTTTCTGCATTTCATACTGCCATGCTGGCAAGGAAGTTGGGGGTGCGTGGGAGGTTGAGAAGAGACACAACTGGGACAGGTGACCCCAACTGACTAAAGGGATGTTCCATACCATATGACATCATGCCCAGTATATAAAGTTGGGGGAAGAAGGAGAAGGAGGGGACATTTGGAGTGATGGTGTTTGCCTTCACAAGTCACCGTCACATGTGATGGGGCCCTGCTCTCATGGGGATGGCTGGACACCTGTCTGCCCATGGGAAGCAGTGAATTAATTCTTTGTTTTGCTTTGCTTGTGTGCGTAGCTTTTGCTTACCCTATTATACTGTCTTTATATCAATCTATGAGTATCCTCACTTTTACCATTCTGATTCTCTCCCCAGTCCCACTGGTGGGAGGGTGAGTGAGCAGTTGTGTGGTGCTTGGTTGCTGGCTGGGGTTAAATCACACTTCCTATCCAATCCTATCCAATCCTATCCTATCCTAACCTAGCCTAGCCTTCAGAAGTAGAACTACTTTAATCTCTGCCAGACCTGAAGTTTAAACATGCAAGTACATGTTCCTGTGCCTCAGTGGAGAGGCAAGTACTACAGCAGTACTGCAGCAGGAACTCTTTCTTGGCTAATGGTTTTGGCATGATGCATTTTCTTCTGGGGGTAGAAGTTTGCCCTTATAAAGACATTTTAAAGACAAAGGGGAGCACACGGGCTGGTTAAAAGGTATTGTTTGTCCCTGATGTCTTTGCTTTGCACTGCTACTGGCATGGCTCCAGAGCTGCATAAGCAAGACAACGCCAATTGACTTCATAACTACCTGGGGTCCCAGTTTCCTGGTATTAACCAGTTGTGCCACAGCCTTAAAACTAAGTAAGTCTATTTCACTACTGATTGTAGTTAAGGCATAAAACTGTATATTCAGCATGAATCATTGTGATGCACTGCAGTGTAAATAGCTACCTAGGCAGAACTTAAATCAAGTTTGTGTAGTTAATAGACTGACAGCTTTGAGACAGTTGCTGCCCCCTTATATAGAGGGAAAACAAATTAGACAATTCATGAAAGATGTCTCAATAGCAGGTAAGCTAAGGGTTTCTGTGAAATGTAAACACCTCGTATTTGCAGTAGACACATCAGTGTTAAATACCTTGTCAGATTTTATCACAAAGCTATGAAACCCTGGAAAACATGCAACTGGAAATATAACACAGCAGAAATATTTTTACAGGTGCTTTTTCATTTTTGTAATGTATGACTGACTTTGAGTATTCTTGCTCAGCTTAGGGAACGTTAAGATAAGGTCTGAAAAATGAAGACTTCATTAATTTAAACATGTCCTCAAGACCTCATTTCCCTTTTTTCCTGTGTCAAAAGGTATGCTTTAAATTTGAAAACAGTTTAGATGAAAATACCATCACAGGCTGTGTATGTATGTACTGTTCTCCTCTATTAGCAGTAACCAGATCTGGGTGAGTGCCAGGGGAATTGATGTGATAATGCTGGTAAGAGAGTCTGGTTGAGGGCTGTGCTACTGCAATCAGAACTGTCTTGCTTTTGCTTCCTCTGTGCTATTCAAAGTGGCCATGCCACACAGCATATTGAAAAGTGCCCTGTAATTAGTTGGCTGTGGTAAACAGTACAGTGTAGCAGCAGTTATTTCTGCTGAACTGGACCTGAATACTGAGAAATATTTACGGGCTAAGGTCGTGTCCTCTATGAATTCCCATAGAGCAGTCACGAACCCTGGTCCTGACGAAGGCTCCGAAATGCCCCTGGAAATACTAATCTGCACCGTTACATCTCAGCACTACTTGAACATGGCACATGAGCGCAGCTGTTTAACAGGGATGGTTTGCCAGGTTCGCTCAGGGAATTTGGAATTGCTACATTTTTATGGAAAAAAGATCTCCTTCTTCATTTTAGAACGGAGTTGATGGTGTGCCTGTAAGGGCAGATCCCAGTTTCAGTACCACTCTCTCATAACTGAACCACCTCCTAGTGACTCATGCTCCAGAGTCTGCCGACGAGAATATATTCAAAGAGGGTTACATATATACAGCCTTAACCCCTGAGAAGTGTTTCTGACAAATGCAGTGGTCAGTGGTACAACAGATAGGGAAACAGTTTGTCCTATAAGAACTGCTATAATACAGGCAGAAATGCATGACAGACTTTAGAAATACATTCAGTTAAATGCACAGGAACAGAATTGAAGGAAAAAAAGAATTAAGGAATTAATCATTGTGTAACAGAAATAACTATATAAAAGTTGGCAATTTCGAGCTACTTCACAAGTTAAAGAAAAAGGAAGAAAGAAAATTGCCTAGGAAGTTAGCAGACTACACAATTTTGCATTCTTGGTGTATAGACAAGATTGATTTTAAGTGTCACAGTTACAGCGGTTCTCTAGCTATAAAAAATGCATGAACTGCTTTGTCAGCTCTAGAAGTGTAGGCACCTAGGTTGAGATGGAAAATATTTCACCTCCATAGCATTCTCTACCAAACCTATTAACTCATCTGTAGTTACAACTCAATATCACCAGACCTGCACCACAATAAACATCCACTCTCAGGTGCAAGCAAATAGGACCCCGCCCCCCCCTCCCCCCCAAAGGATAAATTTAGTGTTTTCGTTATAAATAGCAATACCAGTAATAATTTATTACCATTGGGGTCATAGGTCATATACATTTAATTTGCAGAGGACTTCATTTGTACTATATTTTACTGGATAGTTTAAAATGGAAACTCTGCAAAAAGAGAACCTCAAAGGAGTACTACAGAAAGTGCTAAAAATGATTCTTGCATAAATAATCTTTTCTCTTTAAATATTTTTGGTACATAAAATTACCTTAGGAAAGGTTTAAAAAAATTGTTTTGTCAAAAAGGTGCCATTCTACCAAAAAGTCTTTCTATTAGAGAACACTGATAAGATGATGGTGACAGCTGAACACAGCTGTGCATTGAAAGAGATGAAACCAGTGAATCCGGTGATCTTCCTGGAATATCTCTGGATTTTATCCAGAATAGAGCTGATAATTCAGATTAAGTATTGCTTAAATTTGAAGAGTTGTCAAATCTGGGAAGAGCTGACCTCTGTTTAATAAAAAAACTTAAATATTTAGGCTGAAACATGAAATATTTAGGCTGAAATATGAAATATCATGCTTTGAAAGATTATTTTTAGAGATAAAGGAGCTTATCTTCATATTTGGTTTCAACTCATAAACAGACTGGTATTTTAACTAGAGGTATCATAATTTCTGGCAATTCCTACGAATTCCTGAGCAACTAACTTGCAAGCATGTTTTTGTCAACTATGAGGGATGACTTTTCAGGATCTAAAGTGAGGAATCACTACAAGAGCTGTTCAGAAAAGCACTGAAGTATGCACTTAGTTTTAAGCACATAACTGGTCCCAAACACATATGCTTCCAGTTAAGCCTGTACATAGGTGCTCTGCTGAATTATTACTAAGAAAAGATGGTATCAATGGGCAGATGGTAAAGACGAGCCAGCTTTGAATCAATGCTCTGGTAAAACAGGTTGATCACCAGTGCTGTTTGACTTCTGCAAGCATCAGGAAAATTCTGAAATTAGGAGGATCCATGAGTGATGTTTATATGCCATATCATAATTTTAGTTGAGTTTTAGTGGGTGCTTGGGGTCTGGCTGTCAGTGGCTGGCGAGTCACCTGACACTTCTGGCCAGCTCTTACCAGCTTATGTGTTTTTATTCATACTCTGCAGCTGGTCATAAAGCTGACCTATACAAATGTATGGTCTGTTATATTTATTTTATGAGAACATAGATACTCCAGCCAAACCAGACTACACTTAATAAGCCCCATTCTAATTTCCTTTACAAGATTATCTGTAAACTGATTGATGGCAAGTGTTCTTTTAGTATGACAAATAGACATGCTTTTGACTGAACACTGATATGGTAATGTGATAAATATGAATAACAAAACTAAATTCTTATGCTAGGTTTCTAAAGGGTGAAGAATACATGTGAAATAAGAGTACAGACTACATAACGTGCTCTTTGGACCAGAGCCAGGAGAATCTCGCACATTTACCGCAGGGCTGATGTTTGGATTCAGCAACATGTCCCCAGTGACTACCTGTAAAGCCTCAGATCACTGTAAAATACATTGAGACATAACCTAAGTAAAATCTCACTGTACAGTCTTCAGGCATTTTCTCCAAACAAAACATTATTTCCTCAGGGTAGTTTTGGGATACAATTCCTCTGGAGGAAACACAATATTATGCATCTCTGAAGCTGAGGTGCATGAAGAAGAAGCACCTGGAGGGTGCGGCAACATCATACCTGTGTAGCACAGTTTGAGTTCCTGGGCTTGTGTGTCATACAGACATGGGCAGCACGAGGCATTTTTCTGCTCTGCCCACTGTCAGTGCTCACATAAGCTGGCACCAGACCACAGATCTTTACAAGTTTCAGGCATTCAATGTTCACAAACTGGCAGGTAGTGCCAACCAGATGGTAGGAGATGTATGCCCATAAAATAAACAGACCTATGTCTGGGTTTCATTGCTGAGTCATCCAATCTAAGAGCTGAAATTTTAAACATAATGCTTCACAGTCCTCATTTGGGGAGGATGGTTCTTTTTGTCCCGTTGGGAAATTTTTAAAATAAGGCTGTAGCTTGTGTAATTTTTCTAAAAGGATAAAAATGCATGTTTGGCTATGGATTTATACTGATTATAAATAATGTATTGAAAGTACACTGGAGACAGCCTATCAATTACAAGACCTGAAAAAGTAACTGTGATCTGGGAAAAAGTGTTAAGTCCCAGAAGCCAAAATTATGCCTTGGGAGAATTCCTATGACTCAGACTGATGGAGAGAAAAAGAATGAATACTTATGAATTAATTCAACTCCTTAATTACACATTTAGGTAAGGGAAGAGAGAAAGAAAATGTATAAATGAAAACACAGTTAACATGGTTTTATTTGATATTTGCTAAGTATCCAGAAGAATTTCATGGGTGAGAAGATGGAGTGAATTCAACAAAAATAACCTGCCAGAGGATTTAAGAGCAGCTTGCCTCTAAACCTCCTGAACTAACACATATTCTCCTCTCAGGTAATTCCAGTGGAAATCTGAGAAGAGATTTGTGTCATGATAAGGTCATATTAATCCAGAGAAACATTTGTTCGCATGCTATTACTTCTGCTCTATTGAAAAATTAAGAAAGCTATAGTTATAGGTTAACACAAATTGTTCCTGATTTTAAAACAAGAGCAGGGATAGCAATGCTGCAGATGAATCGATATTTCTGTACTGTGTACCTTATTGCAGTAAAGCTGAGAGGGTAAATATATACCAGTGAAACAGAAAAATATCCTGCAAACCATTTAAGTGTTAAAACTCATCAGTATCCACTGCTAAACCAATGGGACTCAATCAGGTGACCTCAGTAAGTTACACCATGTAAAGTGGTGACAAATTTGGCACAAAAACTATGAAAGAAACCTCCCATTCCCATCATAATTTCTTGAGCATTCTCTGCAATGTGCAGGGACTGCAAAAGAAACTTTTACCCTGCTCCAAGACCCAAAGCTGAGCAGACAGCCCATCTGTTGCTGCTCCCTTGGCAGGAGAAGTGAACCTGACCTGTGTGTGATGGGACAGCCTTTGCTTTGGGTGAGCAAAGGTAAACAGCTGGGTCAGGGTGGGAGCTAAACCCCAGTCTGTATCCAAGTATGATATGAGCAGGTGACCCATAACTTACAAGATGGACAAAATTAACAGCATTTCCCAAGTTATGAAGCTGAGAAGGAAGAAGGAAACATGAACTCTTCAAGTCCAGGTACTAAGCAAGCAAAAAATTAAGAATGGGTGCTGGAAGGAACATCTGGAGGTCATTTGGTTTATCCTTCCCCATTTGGTTTATCCTTCCCCTCAAAGTAACAACAAACTCACATTTTGAAAGTACCCCTGGATGGACCTCCCACAGCCCCTTTGGGTTTCAGTTCTTAATCACGCTTACAGGTAGTATTTTTTTTTGCATACATCTAGTTAAACTTTCCCTTGCTGCAACTTGTCTCTTGCTGATGACCACTTTGCTGTGCACCTCCAAGAGGTGCCTGGTGAGTCAAAGGAAACAACCAGATTCCCCCTCTGCCTTCTGTTCCCCTGGCTAAAAAATCCTCTGCCCCTCCTCAGTTCTTCCTCACCATCTCCAGGGTCCTCCACTGGACTTGCTCCAGCTTACCAAAGCCCTCCTGCTCATGGAGGTCCAAAACCGAATGCCGTGCTCCAGCTGCAGCCCACAGGTTGCACCAAGGAGGGACGAGCGCTCGCTTCCCATGACCTGCTAGCAGTGCTCTTGTGAGCGCAGCTCAGCAGGAGTGCTCCCCTCCTTGGCAGGGGCTCACTGCTGAGCCAGGCTAATGACTGCCTGAACGTAACTCAGAAAGTGAACATATCCAACACACATCTCATTTCTGATATGTTCTCAAGCAGGTGAGCAAACTTTTGGAAACTGTCATCCCATAAAGGGATTATGAAAAAATTGCAAGGACACAGTGCTCTACAATGAAACCACTGCAATTTGTCAATGGTGCTAAAAAATTTAAATACATTAAAAAATCGTGAAACCAGTTTATATTTATATTACACAGATGTTTAATATTTTCTTTTCACCTCCCCCCTCCCCTATTTTTTATCCACTTTCAGATAGACATTGGACATAAAAAAATTTAATTTAAAAATTGTCTTTACTATGCCAGGCTCTTTTCTGTGTTGGTTTTAATAGAAAATAAGATGAAGCAATTATTATCCTGAGCACCACATCCTTGGAGATTTTGAAACTAGAAGGTCTCAGGATCACACCTCATTTTAATACAGGAAAAACTAATTTTTTTCTTTTTCAACTTCCTCTTGTTCTCCATTTCAAATAAACCACATATTGACTTAAGCAAATTTAAGTTAAGAACAAGTTCTAAATGTACTAGACAGTACATTGGTGTATTAATTCCCCAAATGCTTATTCTTAGTTTCAGACATTTAGCAGCAACTTCCCACAGATCAGTAATTTCATTATTTAAAAATGTGGCAGGAATCACTCATTCCTATGAAGGCAATTTTAATTTAACTGACATTAACTGCAATTAATTAGCCTAAACATAGGAAGCATTATAAACCATCGTAATTAAAATGAAGTTTTTTCTATAGATGCATCTATGTAATTGAATTTAAATATAATAATCTCAACAGGTAAAATGAAGTTAAGCCTCACATAGTACCTTTTTATCTTTTCCAAGAGGTGAAAAATGACTAGGGCAAATCTGCTGGAGAAACTTCATATTAAACTGTGATGCCTCATAAAGGCACATTGGAACCCATCTGGACTGAAGTAAAATTTTAATTGTTTAAAGAACTTTTCTAAACGGAAAAAAATCTCACAGACACTTATTTCACACTGCAGTGCCTCACTGAAGCTCATGTTATTTCACCGTTGCTCTTTAAATTCACACCCTTACTGTTCTGTGTTGACTTCCGTGTAAGCACCTCATGTAGTCCATCCCCGACAGAGACACTGCCCTTGGTTCGCAGGGCAATGGGGTGGGAGGAGCGGGTCTGTGCACCAGGGCCTGAGTGAGCCCAGAGGATGCATCACCACCCCTCGTGATGCCCTGCCTGATGGAAGGTTTTGGTAGGCGTGTTTAACTTCAACATGCCTGGAGGAAGCCTTCAGGATGTTAGAAGTATCAGGGATGATTCTGATATACTTGTTTAAGAAAAATAGTTTATATATTCCAACGGCTAGGCTTAAAATTGGTCTTAAAGAGGTCAGTTCAGCCCTGTCTTTCATTCAGCTGTGAGGGATGGCTGATGGGCCTTGTGAAGCCAACATATCTTCTGCATTTAAAAGACCTCACGGGGAGTTTGTAGGTGGGAGACCTGCTATCAAACACAACCACCCTCATAACCTCCTTGGTGACTCAAGCCCTTCTTCCTTCACACTTTGATCAAATGAGGTTCACCAGTTTGGGATGGTCTACTGCCCTGGGCTGAGGACAGAGCTGTGAGCAGTGTTCCCTACCGCTTCAGGTGTGATATCTGGTCACAACACTTAACCTTTTCCATTTACATGTGGAAAAGTAAAGTTATTCCAAACCTGGATTTTGGCGTGAGAGGTAATAAATATAAGGAATCATTGCAAAGAAAATATTTTGGTACTTTAAAACTAAACATTTTAGCGTCTAACAGTCTAAATGACTTCATTGATCTGCTTTAGTTTCTGTAAAATGTTCAGATTTTCAAATTTAATCTCTGTTTACAATGGCAGTAGTTGAACTCCTGAAAACTTTGCCCTTGGGTGAGACTGCGATATTGTGCATATCCTGTCAAAAGTGGCTGCGTTTAAGGAACATGTATGAGGTGAGAGCAGTGACAGGGGACCTCACCGAGGATGTGCCAGCCAAAACACTACTCCAGCCCAATCTGATGAACCAAGATTTACTGTAACACCACGCTCTAATGAATGAGAAGGGGAAAGGCAGGGATGGAGCATTTATCCCAGCAAGGAAGCTCTCCCAGCGCCCTCTGGTTTGCCGTGCAGAGCTCTACCTGCACCATGGGTGGCTGTGGAGGGGAGTGGAGCACAGTAAAGTCTTTATGCCCTCGTTCAAAACAGCCTACTGATATTTCAGTGCCAGGTCTATGGCTGGCTGCAGTGGTCTGAGCAAACATCTGAGGGAAAAGTGCAAGTGCCTGCATGGGAGAAATCACCTCACACTTCTCTGGGGAGGTGTGTGGAGATGGGGATGGAGTAGGAGGATGACAAGGCAGGCACAAGCCACTGCTTGGGACCCCCTGTATGCACCCCAGCATGGTTGGTGGTGGTGTCAATGAGAAGGCATACAGATCCCTTACACATTTCCCCAGTGAATTCATCTTTATATGTTACCATAAGTATACTATTAATTCAGAACAGATTGAAGAGAATTTGGAGTCAGACTCACTTTTTCTTAATTTAGCTCTCTCCCTGTATGAACACTACAGAGATTCAGGTGTAAGCACAGTAGTCAGGGGTGCAGCAACTTCTGCTCTTATGAGCAGGCAATTAGACCTTTCTATCAGAGTCAGGCCTTATACTGAAATAATTAAGGCTACAAGAAGAAAAAGTAATTCTTTGGTATGTGTGTCACTGTCTGAATCCTTACAGTGACCTGAAACAGCAAGCACTTCTGAGCAAGGGGACCATTCTATTAAAAGTGTTTCAATAAACAACAAAGCATGATGATTACTAAGTGTATTGTTCAGTTGTTCATCCCAGCAAATGAAATCTTGTGTAACCTTTCGACTCACCAGCCTGTTTCAGTAATTCTGAACTAGCCCCAGGAGTACAAGCTTTCACTGCTCAAAAAGATTCTCTCCCTTACTTGTAATTATCACTGAATTATCTTGCATATTTAGCAATACACTGAATCAAAGAAAAAGTAGTCATTTCATAGTCATTTCATGTTATGTTTGAGCATGGGAGTTTTACCATAAGACCTGTACTGAGACAGCAAACTAAGGGCCAGTCCTTCAACACCTTAAATTGGAGCACTGCTTAGAGTACTTTGTGTCTGGATTTTTTTTCCCCCCTGAAGATATTCACAACAATGATCTTTTTGTTATCTTTCAAATGCCATATTCTTCAATTTTTTTTAATCTACAGTGTAAAATATATATTTCCCTGTGGCACCTGGTAGAGTGCAGTTACTTGTGGCTTACCTGTCCTGGTTGTTCACAGGCTGTCTGGTATCTTGCTTGTTGACATAATTCTTTTACTCTCTCATATTTTGGTAGTTGATTAGACTGCTGAGTGTTTTTGTTGGATTCCTCCTTCTTGCGTAGAAATTTGCTTAGAAAAAAATAGTTGAACGTCTTAGACACATTTTAGACTCTAAAGATGATGAACTTGGAAAGCAACGCTACTTGAAGGTTTACTGCCTTCTCAGGGAAAACAATCCACACATTTCTATTACAGACCTTCAGTGTAGGTCATGTAGTGAAAAAAAGGCTCAGGTGATTGATTGAAAATTGCCCAAAGAGAAACAAGAGTTGCTAAAATATGTCTAACTGGTACAGTTCATCACCACTCATGCAGAAATTTAGGTTCTTTCACAAGGCAAAACTCCCTGAAGCAGTACTTGCGTGGCTGAAAAACCCAGCTGAAGACACAACAAGACCTTCATACTCAGCACTTGATTGGCTGTACCTTATATATATATATACACCTAATGTCTCTTGTGTGCACTGTTTTGTAACACATTACAAAATATTTCCATAATCTGTAAAGTTATAAAGTGCCAAAAGTAAATTGCTGTAAAATTTTTACCCAGAGAAAATTTTCTCAGCAACAACTGGCAAGGTGAGAGGATCGAAGGAGATATCAGTGAAAGGAGGAGCAGTTATAGTTATAAATCTCATTTAAATATAAGTCTTTTCTTAACTGGAACAAAAATGAAGAATGCTTCCAATATGTGATGGAAAATATAAAATCAGTTGATAAGAGGATTCTGCACAGCTGGATATGAAACAGAGATTTGGTAAGAAAGTCAGATGATGGCATAAGTGGGCATGAGCACAGTGCCATGGAAATCGGGGAAGAGGGGAAAGAGGGAAAGAGGCTAGGAGAATCACCAGAAAAGCATCCTTTCAAATTTCTTCAGAGGTAATGATTTGGGACCGCACCACCTTGCAAAGGCAGTGGTGGCAAACTAGGAAAGAAGTCAGGCCTGTAAGTTTGTTTGCAAAACTTACTACTTCTCTGATGATAAAAAGGAAGACGAGGGAGCAGAAAGGAAAACACATACAAGAGAGTGTTCCCAGCAGGCATGCTCTCCCAAAACTGTCTCACCCCTAATAATTACCCTCTTTCCACCAGAAATGTGTCACGCCAAATTTTGGTCTTCTTGTTCGTTCGAAACCTGAAAGTAAAATAATAATATTTACTGCTGGCATTTATGTATAGCACTCCTAGGTTTAACAAATTATTTTTGAAAAAACAAGTCTCCACTTATAAATACCTGCAATTTTATGGATGTGCTATTTAAGAGAGTCTTCAAATGGAAAAGCTGTGGTCATTGCCATGACACAGCTCATTTTCATAGAATCTCTTTTTTTACTCAATTATTGAATTAGTCAGGTGTTTGCTTCTGAAATGGCAAAAAAAATAAATGTTGGGACCCACCTGTTTCCTGGTCTCTCCAAGTCCAGAAGCTTTAGGACAGATTTGCCATCCATATCTGGAGGTGTGTCAAGTCCTGCTATATCCAGAATTGTTGGAGCGAGATCAATATTCAGAACTATCTGAGGCATTCTGCAAATCAACAGAAAAGGTCATAGTTGTCATGTGTTCGATATGTAAGTCTTCACATTCTCTTGGAAATAGATTGATAATTAATGTTTATCAGGACTTTGAAGATGTAAAGCCCTACACAAGTGCTAAATTTAGAAAACCTCCTTTGAAGTCTACAACTCAGAACAATAGGCCAGTACTGCGGGCTGTCATCACAAAGAATAACCTAAGCACAAAGGAGATGCAGCAGCCACACTGTTCTTATCTCACTGAAAATGAGGACATGAAGCCATCCATTCTGATAAACCATAGGGTGAGCAGTAAAAATGATCACACAGTTTTTAAAAGCAAAACCCAGAGTCTAACCGTACAGCCTTCACAATTTTCTCATCTCCATTATAACTTATTCATAATATGCAAAGTCAAAGACCTGCCTCTTTATGAGACACATAGCTCTGCAATAAAAGGGTATGCTTTATGAAACAAAGCTAGACAGAGTGATAATTACATGCTTTTAGAAACATTTTACATCACGCTCAACAGTTGTGCCAGAGACATAAGAGAACGTACACTGATCCTGGCTCTACACTTGGACCACGAATAAAGAAAGGAACTCGAATATCAAAGTCATACGGCATCGACTTTCCCTTGACCAGTCCAAACTGCCCAATATGGTAACCATGGTCAGCAGTGTAAATAATGTAGGTATTCTCCAGTTCTCCCATCTCTGCAAGCATTTGGTGTAACTGCAACACAGCATAGAAAGAACTCTGAGTGAAACGTAGCAAAACATGTTTTGTGCATAATCATGAATAACCATAATTTATAATCCTTTAAGATACAGGATCAAACATGGCATCAATGAGGTTGTTGACACAGACATTCTGCAGATGGGCATTTTTACATATTGTCTTTACTGTGCTGCTAAAAAATCACCTTACAGGTTCGATTTCACATTTGGCAGAGGGGACAGCTAAACAGGTCCAGAAAATTAGAATAGAAAAAAAAGATGGTGGAGTTGCATTAGTATGTTCAGAATTCATTGTGTACTCAAAAAGAGATTGTGAAAAGAGTCCACTACAGCTTTAGGGGAAAAGGTACTCAAATTTGATTTACTGTGTTAGTCTACAACTTTCTCATTCCTTACAGTTGTGGGCTTGGGAAAAGGCTGTAAATTTTTATTAAAGTTTAAAGAAATCTCTCTAGGGGAAGATCTTTAGTCATGGGGCTTGATTTTGGAACAAAAAGTCATACAAAGTACACCTAATGGTTCATGTATCATGTTACTTGTAATTAGCTGTACACTGGATTGCCTAACTTCTGCAAACACTTGTGGACTGACACCTGAGTTGCTATGATTTGCCAGTTCCTAGATTTCAGCTGAAGGATGAACTGTGAAGGGAGTGTGTGAAATGAACAGAAGTTGTCATGTGTGCACCTGTGCCTATCCGTGGTACACACAGGTGATACATCTTCTGCTAATATCAGGCTTTATATTAGGCCCAGTGACTTTTGCCTTTAAAAAAAGTCATCAGTTTATTGACCCAGCAATTGAAAAAAGAAAGCAAGGAACTTGGCATTATATTGCAGAGAATCAGAATTAATTTCTACTGGGGGAAGTGAAGTAGTTCTTCATAGCACAATGACTTTCCCGAGAATGTGGTTGGTGAAGGTAAAAAACACGTTAATGAATTTAATTTTGTTACCAACTAGCACGATTGTATTCACAGTAGTTTCTTGAACTCACTCTTTCCATAGAGTCATCAACTGACATCAGGGTCTGAAGTCTTTTGCGCTGCAAGACATTTGTAAACTCCATGTGGATAGGCAGCATGGGCCCTGTGTACTGCATAATCCAGTGCTTATCCATGTTTGGTGCGTAGTTATAGCTGGGAGTGCTGCAGGAAAAGAATGGATCTGAAAAGTTGTGCAGCATTAAAGGCATCAGAAGAAGCTGGGAACTCTCTAGCAGATAAGTAGCCAACAAGCAGTTAAATCACAACTTCCATATGTTACCTGACAAATACCAACAAACATTACTTCAGTGGCTTCCAAGATTCACTGGTTCATGTACCACTTCCTCAAAATTTTAGGAACTCAAAACTTGCTTTCTGAGCTTTTTTTCAGACTCAAAGACCACAAAGACACATGTTAATATTTGGGATACACCAAAATGTACTCCTTAAACAAATCTGTAGTCACTGAAAAGGCTTTTCTGAATGATGCATCCCATAAGGACAAGCAGAAAAATGAAGAAAGTCAGAGATCAGATGACTGCATCTCCTTAATATTAAGGTAAGCTGCCCTGATGCTTCCAGTAGGAAAATTACCTTTAAACAAACCTCAAAGAGAGATATTTTCCAATGGGATAGAAAAATTTAATAGTCATTACTAAGAACAGCACCAATGTTATCAGTTTTCAAGACGCCCCAAAGAGTGAAAACACTGACTTTTTTCCCTTCCCCATCACCAAAGGCGAGTGCAGGCATTGCCAGGACTCTGAGTGCAGTCCCCTGAGGCTGTAGGGTCCTGACAGGAGGCCACGTGGTGGCCTTGAAGGAGAGAGTTGAGAAAGTGATGCAGCCAGCACTGGTGACTCCAGACCCATGTTCAATCTCCAGCACTTGCCCTTGGCCCTCACCTGAGCTATGTCCCAGTGATGCCTGGCAGTGTGGTAGACATGCAAATCCCACCCATACCAAAATAACAGTTAATTACACACTAAATACTGTTAAGGTACTATTTTTTCAATGTGAATGTAAAGCATGTGCATTACCAGCATAACATGAACTATGGCAACACTGCAAACACTAACAACAGAGCTAACACTGCTATCAATACCAGTACTAAGAAGAATTAAGGGCACAGTGTCCTATCCAAAGCAAAGAATGAGCCTTTAGGAGTTTGCACAAACATCAAAGGAAAGATTTAAGAGCAATGTTCTATCTACAGCCAGTGAATTTTTGAAGGATATCATATAAGAAACAGGAATATGTTCACAGATACATCACCTCAGAAGGAAAGGTACTGCAAAAAATATGCCAAGTGAATTTGTTGCACAGACAAGCATATTACGAAAGCTCTCCATCAATCCTGGTTTTATAACTAGCTTACATGACAACTAAAAGGTAAAGAGAAACCAAAGAAGATCCATATCCCGTAATGGTTTCATCTATTTAATCTATGTAGCTTTCTTCTCTAGAAAGGAATCTAGGCTTTGTCATTTTGATTAAGTTCTTCAGGCTTTAATTTTTCTGCAGTACATGGTAAATGCATTGCAGCATTACATTTGAAAAATAGATGTAAATAGAAAGTGAAAAAAAATGCAGTTGTGTGATTAGATTTATTTGAGTCTTATGATTCTCTTTTCAGTTTTCAGTAAAAATACAATTCAATATTCGTTTACTGTTTAGGTCCTGAAAATTATAATGTGTGTTAACAAAAAGTACATTTCCCCCACCAAAATATTTATGTGCAGTTGTCTCTTCTTTAGAGGTAGCACTGAACAATATCAGAATATTGCATACTGATAACCTAAAGTCACACCTTTGACCAGTCCTTCATTTTTCTTTACGTGGTTCTCTGTGGATAGTGGAAGCAGTTGATTTTACTGTATCAGATATCCTATGTATAATCTATCACTATATATTCTGAGTATAAAAATCAGCTGAAATGATAATCTAATGGACATACAGTCAACTGCAATAAGTTAATGGAGTCCACATTTTAAGTGGAGACCACTTTTTAGAATTTAGGTAGAATTTAAGAAGTATGCCTCTAGAACACACAGCTAGTTTTGACTAACCTATTTAGTCATTAGCTTCAAGGAAAAGAGAAGTGAGACAACAGTAGCACAGGATTTTTGAACCTTTGATAGATATTAAGAAGCATGAAAAGGTAAGTTTCCTACTAAGCAGACACCAGCATTCTTTTTCTGCTGGAAATGCTTTTATTTCATATTGAAAGAGCAAAGTTTTTGTGATTTCCCATGGTTGAAGTCTGATTTTTAAAATGAATACTGCCACAAAATTAATAACATTTGTCCCAGGAGCACTGCCCTCTGTGTTGTTGGCTAGCCAGCAGTCCTAGCCGAGGGACTGATGGAGCCCCTGACCTTGAAGAAACAAGTCTTAGTCATTTTGGTCACCTATCAGTTATCAGGCACATTGACAGAAGAGGATACTTCCAGTGTAAGCTTTCCTCTGTTTCTTTGGAAGTTTGTCAAACAAGACGTTTTCCCATGAAAGAGCTCAGTTTTGATTAATCAGCATTTTCTAGTAAAACCCTACTTTTTTCCAGTGGAGCCCTGAGTGCCCCTGCCAAGGAGGAATGAGGTGGCTGTGAGCTGCGCTCAGCCGGCCGCGCCGTGACAGCCTGCTGCTGTGCCAGGAAGGAGAGCCAGCTGCTGGGGCAGGCTCAGGTCTCATGTTCCCAGGCCATTGTGAGAAGCCTCCTCCACATAATGGATAGTCTTAAAAAGCAGCACTCAAGGGTTTAGCAGGGCGGTTAAAACCTTTCACAGACACTTTCCAAATGCATTTTGAATTTTCTGGGTGAGAAATGCAGCAGGCAGAGAGTGAGCAGAATATTCCTCCCAGACAATTCAAGGAACAGGGCCTTCTGTGAAACATCCAGTGTCACTGCCTGATGGAAATGTGAAACAGGGGTTCAAAGTGTCAGAGAAAGAGTACTAGGGAAGAGACAGCAATGAATTCTCAAACCGCAGAGCTTGTCTATGTTCCCTCTGCACCCCTGTTTGTTGGGCCTTTCAGAAGTCCACCAGAATAGCACTGGTTGCCAGGCACAAGATCTGACTTTGCCCTCAGATCTATGGACCTCTTCTTTGTGTAAAAACAAACAAACAAACAAACAAACACACACACACACACTGCAGAGGTGAATCCTGGGAAGAATACTTCTGATTTCTGAAAACTTTTCCAAGTAAACAGACCTTTTCCCTGTCAGTGATAACTGTTTATCACAGAATTTTTTTTCTTGAAGCAGCTGGAGATACCAACTAAATGTTCAGCTGTTGTCAGCCCTTGAAAGTCGTTATGGTACAGTCTGTCACTGTTTCTATTCTTTCATTTTTGGAAACGATTTTGCTCTGTATTGACAAGTACTGCTATAAAGTAACGCTGTCATGTACATTTCCTTGATTCCTCTTTGCACTAAGAGTATAACGTTGCAGATATGTACCATGTCTTCCATTGCCTCTTCTCAGTCATGGAGGCGACATTAGTTGATCCATGATCAGCAGATAGTGCCAGGTAGCCCACTGAGCCCACAGAGGCAGGTTGTTCATGGCCTCAGTCTGGCAAGGAGCTACTGTAGTATTTGTCATTCTTGTAGAATACATTAATTTGGGCAAATCCAGATTGCTCAATTACTCACCTACATTTGCCCAACACATACTATGCAGGACTTAATACACAGAGACTTGTTGGCACTTCATGACAGATCTGTTCTGGCACTGGGTAGGACAATTGAAGATGCCAGATTCATAAAATATTGAATTGATACCCTCAGTTTAATTAACAAAAACCCTCAAATACTTAACAATAAGAAACACTGAATATAGTCAGGCACTTTATTATAAGCACATCCTCATAATGAAAACAGCAACTCACCCTGAAGTTCTGTAATCATTCACCTACCTGTGTAAACAAAGTTGCAGAGATATCTAGCGATAATTAAATGTTCTGTAGGCTATGGAAGGAGTAAATATCTATAAACACTAGTGCACTTTTTAAAGGAAGGTTCATCACAAAATCTGTCATTTAATTATCTGTAAGCATCAGCTCAAAAAGGTATTTATCTTGAGAGAAAAGGAGTTGTTTTATCAGTCACCTCTGTGGTTAAAATGCCTCAATAACTCTTTCTGAAAACATACTTACTATATTTATATATATAAATTCAAACTTCAAAATAAAGCATGCATCTTATTTGGCTTTTAAGGTACCACAGTAACTTTAAGTTTGACAAAAAATAAAAAAGCCAGATGCAACAACTCAAAACAATGTATGCTTTTACCTGAGCATCTATTAAAATGCTCAAGCAGCAAATATTTCAGAAATTAATTTCATTGTCTTCTACTAGTAACTGAACTGAATTGTGATATCCAGTGAAGTAAGGGAAATACAGCCCTTTTGCAAATCGTTATTACAAAAAGATATTTTACAGTTTAAGAAAAGAATGGGAGATTCAACTTGACTAATGCTGTTTACACAGTTGTGGTATCTGTGTGAGAAAGAAATAAAACAGAGTACAGCATATTTTAAGAGCTTCCAGAATTCAGTACAACTTAAAATTAATGGTTGTTTTCTAAAAAAATGATCTAAATATATACAAGTCTCTAACAGATGGGCTAATGTGGAAAGAAACAAACATATTTACAAACATTTGTTCAATTGCTTGTAGTAAAAATCTGTGTTTGCCCCTACTTACCATCTCCTAATTCCCTTCTGTTTCTGTTCAACAAAAGAAAATTGTGTTCACAAAAATACTGCCTAAAAATTTTGGGGTTTGAATAATTCCACAGAGTTCTCAGGGGTTTTTATCTCAAACATGTTTGGCTAATCTGTTTGGATTGGGAGTCCTCCAATTAGTGAAAAAAATACAGTACTTAGGTGCCTCAGGAACACTGGAACATTTTTCGTCAATGAAAATAAAAGTCAACAACATTTTGAAGTAATAGCTATGGTAAAACTGATTAAGAAAAATGAACAGTTTCTGTACAGAATTAACACCTCTATTCTTCTTTGAAATATGATTAGCAAACACAGCATAAGTGGTCATGTTTCTCCAGAAGAAATGTACACATAAAAAGGAAGCAAACTCTTTGTTTCCAGGGAAAGCAGACTTCCAGGTTTAGATGCTGTTCTTGGAAAGCAGGAAGCTTAGATTCTGGGCAAAATTAAAAGTAAAAAAACCCAAACCCATGATTACTGGCTATGGCCAGTATTAACGTGAAGTTGAATTTCACTATACTGGGTCTACTTTTACTGCCTTTTAAAGGGGGAATCTTTTAAACCCATTGATATTTATAGATCTGGAGATGTGAGGTATGAAAGTTTCACTTCTGAAGAGTAACACAACTGCTATATTTCAGAATAAAGAAGTAAAAAAGTTGTTACTTGTTAAACATAACACCTTTTTATTTTAGGAAATATTATTTGTTGCTGCTGCAGAAGTCAATTGTGCAACTAGAATCTTGCATTTCTCTTTCACACCATTTCTTCTAGTCTTGTTTCAAGTCACTCCCAATGACACATGATGATTTTGATCATCAGTGCTCAGGCCAACACTGACACTACATATTGACATGTCAAGATTTATTACTGATGCAAATGGATAATTTCATTCTAATGGTCAAATGTCCACATTACAATAAATAACATTGTAATTGCCAGATGTTTGAGACTCGGCCTCAGTGACCCCAGATGCAGCCACCTTGCACCCCAAACTCCCAGTTAAGACTTCTCTGGACATCTAGAGGTGCAAGAGCATACTGTTCATACTCCTCATACTTCACTACTGCACACACACTGCTACCTCCACACCTGGTCTACCAGGACCTATCATATGATCTTTAAATGGAAATATATAAAGTGCTACCTTTCGTATCTGTCTACCTTTGCTCACATTAGCTTGGGAAGGTTTCTGATCTCTCCCAAGATACCATTTCAATCCGCTCCTCCTAAGATCCCTAGTTTGGCAATAGGATTTCTTCCAGGTAGTCATAAAATCTGCCTGTCATTCCTCCTGCCAGCCCAAGGATCTTTAACTCAGCACAGCCAGCAGTGTTTCAGATTTACATTTTTTACATTCTTCAGTAAACCTGCCTCCCGCAGATTTTTGCTTCTAATGTTTGTTTACTTCACAGCTTATAAACAGCTTAGGTCTGGTTCACAGTTCCCCTTAGACTGGTTCACACTGGAAGATAAAGGGAAGTTAAAGTGCCAGAGACCCTGTGTAGAACTGAGAATTCAGGCATCCTTTGAGTCAGAGCTTTCCTGCTCATCTGTCTGATGGAACAAGATTATGCCAGAACACAACTTCATAACTACACATTTAACAGCAACGGTCTAGCAACACTGCTCTCCAAAAGATGACATTCATTACCACAGCAAAAATCTATGTATTGCTTTCATCTCTGTTTTCTTCTTCAGTCCCATTTTCTTCCACAGAGTAATTTCTGGGCATAGCTAGAATACCTGCATTAGTATGATTTATTTTCAGAAAATATATTACTCATTATGGTGATAGCAGCCAGGATAAATGTTCAGAAATATTTGTACATGTCAGAAATAGGGCATATTTTAAGGAGAGCAGAAGTGAGAGAGTGGGAGGGAGAATGGATGTTTAAAAACAATGGAGTGTCTGCTGCTTCCAGTATGATATAGTTTGTGTTTCATTTTAAACTGGAGTTATTAAGAATTAGCAGGAATCACTTAATATTGGCAATTAAACAGCATACATATCATTGCTGTTCTTGTCCTGGTAAGACCTTTCATGCCACTCCAGCAGGCTGTTTGTGCTGAGGAGGACAGGACTGTAACGTAATGATGGTATGTAATTATTCATTTTCTTTTTGGCTTTGATATTTTTTTCATAAATCTTATGGACTTCGCTGGTACATTTATTTGATTTTCTTCTTGCCATGTTGATAAGAGAGGAAATGAGACCAATAGACGCCCACATTTGAGGGCAGAACGCTTCCTGAACTGGAGTATTTCCTACTGCAGCCACTCCCTTCTTTATATGTACCAGTGGAAAACGTCTTATAAACAAATTTCTGGGTTGTGGGTTGGTGCTTTTTTGTTTTGGGGTTTTTTTTTGTAGTTTTGTTAGATTGTTTTATAATTTATAGAAGCAGCATTTCAATCAAATGATAGGCATTTTACCAGCAAAGAGACATCATATAATTTAAGGGTCTGCTTAAGCTACTGTTCTTTCAAGCAAAACTTCCCCTCACATGTGGTTGACGGGCTATCTTAATCCTTGGTTTGTAGGTATAACCTTCCATCTCAGTTTGTTAAGCCAGCAAGCAGCTTTTGACCTGGTTTCCCTTCTTTGTTGGAGGTAGGCGTTACAGTAACATGATATAGCAACTACATTTTTAAAAACAAAATCCAAGGTCAGATGGCTGTCACCCAAGGTCAGAAAGAAAGAGATTCAAATAGTGCTTGACCACCAAGGAAGAAAACCTAAGGGTTAAATGTTCAAATTACACAAACCTTGGCAGGAGGGATTTTATTTTTCTTGTATTGTTTTCACAGGGAGCACCAAATAATTCTGTAAGAACTGAACTTCTTATGTCTTTTAGAGCATATTGCTATTATTTCTGGTAGAGAAATCAGTTGTTTGGAATCTTCAGCCACCCAAATTGACAGTTTATCTTCCTTTTGTCTCATTTCTTAGTCCAGACTGAACTTTAACACATGCAGTCAGTCAGTGCAAGAAGAAACACAAAACAACGCAGCAAGGATCTCTTGAGGTCAATAAAGAAAAAAACTCTTTGCAAGAAGGTTGCCAAGAAAGCAACAACACCAGAAGAAGAAGCACAGCCAAAGGCTCTCACAAGTAGCCTAGCAGAGCAAGGTATTTAGACCCCAGGAGTCCACACATACAAAAATAAATTTGCACACAAGTACTTAAATGAAACTAAGCCTCCAACAGGTAAGTAGGATCTTTACTTGATCTTCGCAGGTAACATGCAACCTGTACAAGGCGGAGAGGTAGTTAAAAGTCTAGAGACTAACTAAATCCATTTGTTCTAGCAGCACAAACTAGAAAACAAGTAGGCTGAAAACACCAAACAGTAGAAAGCATCAAGAACATGATAAACCAAAGCAAGTTCCTCCAAGCAGTGAGCAAGGAATCTAAAATGAGTTGCTTTGGCCTGGGGAGAGGTAGAGGGAGATTCAATGATTCCAGTGCTTTTCTCCCAGACACTGTCCCCACAGCTGAGCTGAAACAGTTGGAATCCTACCCTCCTGTATGATGGATAGTCCCCCAGCAGACAGGATGGCTTGCCTCAGGCCAGGCAGTCTGTGCCACTAAACGGGAAGCAGTCTGTTGAACAGGGTGAGAACAAGTAGAAATAACTCTCTTGCTATGAAAAGTGGCAACTGAAAGGAGACATTAAATTTGATATAGTGGATATTCATTATTCTTCACAGGATGGGAAGTAAGAGACACAGGTGGCACAACCAAGCTCCAGGTTTAGAAGGAAAGAAAAGGTGGACCTTTGCCCTCAGTGCACTGAGTGACACTGTGGAACTTGTTGCTGCAAGATGGTGGGGCTGCCACCAGAGCTGAAAAAGAGATCAGACCAATGAAAAGAGAATGGGGCACACCAGCCTGGATGCTTCACTTAAAGTGATAATTTTCAGAAGCTGGAAAAACAGGGAAAAAAGTTTGTGGGCCCAAGCGTTCCCTGCTGCTTTCTGCTGGAGCACATAATTCAGGATACCAACTTAAAAAGGTCTTTCATACAACCCAATAGGATAGGTTTTATGTGTTCATGTCTATCTTATTTGCAAACGAAAATCTTAATTTCATTAGTTCACCATATAGGTAGAAATTATTCTGAATAGCTAAATAACTACAAAAAAAGGCTGACTTGCAAAGTCTAGTCTCAGGAATGTGGGATCATTGAGAATAGAGGATTATAAAGTCAGGGAAACTGGTGTATCTAGAAAGTAACAGCCAGTAAGAGAATAAAAAAATACAAACTAACAAATATTTAACCATATGCCATGAACAGCAAATCTCTTTCTGGCCCCAACTAGTCATCAGTTTATGTATGGAGTTTATGCAGTAACTGGTACACTGCAATTTAAAAGCAGTTAATGTAACTACAAAAAACATCCTTGGGTGTGAGCTGCTGCAGTGTGAAAAATGCAATTTGTAGACCAAGAAGCTCTTCCACCGTCTTATGAAACTGATTTATCCTCATTTTGAGTGGCCAAACGAATGCTGAAATGTTTTATTAATGTGGGGCTTGATGTGCAAAGACATTGTTTAAGAACAAATGGAAAGACTGGTCTACAAACCCATAGTAGACATAAGTACAATGGAAAATTTCCATAGCATCTCACTGTAAGGAAAAGGACCCAGAATATTCAAGGTATGAAGCATGATGTGGAATACAGGACTATCCTCAGATTTTTAGCTGGAGTTGGTTTCAGTTCTAAAAACAAAGGGAATAGTTCTTTTTTTTTTTTTTATTATTATTATAGTTAAATCACCAGGAAAGATTAAGCATGTTATTTTAAAATGCAGTCCAATAGGCTATTTTGGGATTCTGCCAGTATCTAGTCTATAAACAAATCTGGTGCACTAAAAAGCTTCAAAAGGGTGTTTTTACTCTCAATGTATTCAGTTAGTTAGAGGCCAGGAAGCACATATCTTAGAGGAAAATGAAGGAAGTAATATCTTTCCAACAGATCCTGACCTGTGTCTACATATTTTCAGGGTATTGTAAGAAGCTGCCCTTACAAAGCCAAATACTGACCTTTTAATCTCCCACAACTTCCCAGGAGGAAAAGAGCTTCTCTGTGCTTTAATAATGGTCAGAGCTGTCACTCTCCCCCTCAACAGGAGCAAACACAGCAAAAAACCCCAAGCAAACATTCACTGCTTACTATGAGTTTATTATATTTAAATTTCTCTGTTCCTGTGTGGCTCCATAAACAACCACCTCACAGGAGCAGGTACAAGGAGCAGGCCCGGCAGTGTGTGATTTTTACTTACATATGTTGAGAAGCATTGGGGTAGAGCTCTGAGAACTGCGGTGCAGAATCCTCGGGGCCATGGGGTGCAGCGTGGCTGATGACCATCATTATGGGCCTATGGGGATATATCCTCTTAGACATTCTGAAGTAATTAATGCTCTCATTAGTGATTAGGTCTGTGAAGTAGTCCTGGAACATATGATTAACACAAAGCAAAAGTTACAAAGTGCATGATTAATTAGATCACATACTATCATGTTATTATGTTATTTTCAAGTCCTCATTAAAGCTCAGATCAGGAAGTAAAAACATACCATCAAAGAGATATACGATTTGAGGGAGCATGGAGGAGACTGAGCAGTAATTACTTTCTTAAACAGGCAAGGCCACAGAAAATGAGGCAGTATTTTGCAAATCAGATACAACAGAAAGCATTAAGTAAATTTGATTACCCCGTTTTGTTATATAATGCCAAGTAACATTTAAAATGACAGACTGTACTGACAAAGATATGCTTCTTGAATGTCATTGATAAAACATTTCACAAGGTACTGGCTCCCAACTAACATTGACTCTTACACTGGTTTTATGTTTACATAAACCTTTCTTGCACAATCTTTGTTCAGACTCTACTTTTGTGTATGTACAAAGTGGAACAGATTGCAAAAAATCTTTATCAAAGAAATTGCAAATGAGAATGTAGGGTGCAGTTTAAATTCCTGCAGGCTCTGTTCATTTAATTGTGCAACTTTAAGCAGTGCAGCTGCTGAGATTAAGGTTGTGACTTGCTAATAAACTGGCTTAACCCACAACCAAGGTGGCAAATGGAAGCCTACAAGGGGAAGGGAGGAAATGGAACTAAGAAAAAAAGATGAAAACTTAAATTAAACCACCTGCCACCTTAGAGTATTCACTGTTGGCCTGGAGGTCTAGTGCAAGCTTCATTGAGAAAGTGCTGAGACAATGTTTGTAATTTCAAGCACTTCCAGGCATGACTAATCTTATGTTGTGGATTCGAGGCCCCAAACAGCTGCAAAAGCAGAGCCTGAGGGACAAGGTCTGTGTCGCATGTCAGTGCTAGGACAAGCCAACCAGCTGTGACCTCCTCACTCGCCTGCTCCCTGTCCCCCTGCCCCTTCCCCTCTCCTGTAGCACACTTGGTGCACACACAGTAGCCCTGGATGCTGCAAACCCTAAAGGCATATGCAAGAGACAGTGAGTGATCTTTTAGTTTCCAAAATGGATAATGAGTGTAAGGCACTAGGGTTGTGATAATTTTTGGGTTTGTGTCCTGTTCAAATGAAATGCTTGTATGAGTGCTCTCCCAAAGCATCTGATCCCCTCCTGCTTCCCTGTTTATTCTAGCTATGTACACGGGCTGTGTAAGGAATGTATAACTAACCAATATCCTTTCTTTTCTTTTCTTCTTTTTCTTTTTTTAAACTCTCTATAAATACATAATCAGTATCATGTAATTTCTATGGATGGGAAAATCAGAAACAGGCATTGCGAGCTTCCAATAAAATCTCATTACATGGGTCAGAAACCACAGCTGCAACATCTGTATCATCTTCCTTGAGCTAGTCTGAGGAAATTCCAGATTGCTTTCTGCAGGCTGCAAGTCTGCGATCTGCACTCCTAAGCCTTTCCGAGAAACTTCATGGCAGTGGGCAGGTCATCCTGGCATGCTTTCCACACTTTGTCAAGAGCACAAACAAGCTCTGAACTTTTCCAACGGCCCTGTTCTTGTGCTTATCTATTCTTGTAGTCATATCCGGAGTCTGACACCACAGGCATACAGCCTTTCTTTGGTGTGCACTGTATCATGGAAAATAACATTAACTGAGATTTCTTCTGTGGGTAATAACTCACAACACTCAGCAAACTTTGAAGTTCAGTAGTGTAAGGGGCACAATTATTTTGGGTAAAAGCTTTTATTTACTATTTGCTCCTACCACCAAACCATCACTCTCTAGGAGAGAGGGAGCAAAGGAGGGAGGGAGGGAGGAAGGGAGGAACCACCAGGCTCCACTGAAGAGCCATGGGAAACTTTCTTCTCTTGAGTGATTAATATTCTCACATGGAAATGGATCTGCAATGCCCTGGAGAGAAAATGACATCTCAATTTCATGGTTGTAGTTGGTTAAGTAATTAATTACCTGGTTAATTAATTATCTGAAAGCTATTTTTATATGGATTAATCATGTGGCATTTATGTGTCTGGAAAATACCTTTGCATAATCAAATCCATGCTTCTCTTTGTTACCATTGCGAGAAATGGTGTAATTATAGAAGCGAGAGTTCTTCACTAATCCAACCCACTCTCTCCACCCAGGAGGGATGTAGCTGCCATTGTATTCATTGAGGTATTTCCCAAAAAAAGCTGTGAAGTAAAAAAAAAAAAGAACACACACACACACACATGAGGCTTTGCAATCCAAGTCTTTTAGTCTGAGTCAAAAGAATGCATGAATGAGGAGAAAATGTGTTAGAACGAGTCAGAGTTGCTTTACCAAAAATCTTCCTTTTATAGCTTAGAGGGTTTTGAAATTAAATAAGTTATTTCCAGAATTTTATGAGAGTTGGAAGCCTTTGTGACTCTATGTTTTATTCTTAATTTTTTTAGAATCTAATGCTCATATTTTCAAGGTGTTGTTTTTCTTTTTTTTTAAAGAAAGAGTATGTTGCTTTTGGTTTCCAGTTGAATACGGAATAAAAATTCAGAGGAAACATCTGAGAAACACCTTGTGGTTTTAAGCAAGTTCTCTGATGTTTTGAAGCTTGGCTTCTGACTTTTGAAAGTTTGGGCTTGCTATCCTGGCTACATTTTCTGGTTTGATAAAAGGTTTGGAAAGTCCAGATCTCCATCCCACTGTGATACATTTCAGTACAGCAAGAGGGAATCCCGACCCTGCTTGCTCCCACATCTTCTCTAAGGCAAAACTGACAGAGACAAAGGCTTGGAGGTCAAGCACCTCTACCTGGCCTGCCAAACTCATGAAATTTTTTCCATTAGCTCAAGGTGACAAGTCAGAACCCACTCAGACTGAAAATTTCAGCCTTTGCCGTCGGGTTTGTAAGTGTTCCTGCCAATTCCTCTGGAAGGAAGTTACAAGAAAAGCAATCTTACAGTGCAGCAGGCTCCCAGCTATTTGGGAGTGTGGACTGCCTATGCCAAGGATAGGCAGACACCATAAGCCAAGCCAATTGGCTTTGGGAGGGAGCATTAATGCTGGCATAGCACCCTGGCAAACGAAGCCACATTGCTTCTAGGGAGAGATGGATATGGAAGATCTTCAGCTGCATATGTATGGTCTGTGGCCTGGATAGACTAGTCAGTTGGATGGTTCTCCCCTGTCTTTCCATTGCCTGGGAAGTGCAGTGACAAAACACCTGATCAGGTCTACAACTTGGTTTTCTAGGGATTTATTATCTCCAGTTCAGTCCCAGCAAGTTACTCTGTAGGCATCTCAGTAACTTTGTTGTTTTCATCTTTAATTATCTTGAGGTTTACAATACCCTGGAGGTTCACCTGTGCCAGAAGTTCTGCTGCCTGTATCACCAGCAGTCTGCACACAGGTACTCCAGGTGCTCACAACATGAGAAATCGCTGAAGAGAAGGGAACAACAGAGACCTCTCCCTTTCCAGGGACCTCTCCCTTTCCAGGGAAGGAGCTCTGCTGGGTAACAGCTGCCTTGATCCCTGCATCCTCACAGTGCCCCACCTCTTGCCCTCAGTGCCAGACCCAACTCAACAGCCAGGCCTGACCTCAAAGAGTTGCTGCCCAGAGGTGCCGTCCCTCAGCTGGGCCATGGGACACACCTCGAACTCCTGTACTTGTTTCCTACTAGGAAATGAAGTCACATTGGAAAACCTTACATCCAACCTAGACACATTCAATCTAACCAAAAAAGCACATTTGTGGAAGGCCTTAAATTATCCAGATTTGATTGATGTGGGCATGGTGAACTTCTTGGGAAAACTAGCGGAAAAATGAAAATGTTCACAATTAAGACTTGCCTGAGGCAAGATAAATATGATGCAATACAATTGTGGAACTGCCAAATGTCACTAACCAGAGATTACAGTCATATATAATGTTACTTTCCTATACCATGTGGAATGTGACATATAAACAAGTCCTACAGACACTAGACCAGGCTTCCAGCTCTTCCTCCCACAGCCACCAAGAATGCAATCCAGCCCGTCTCCTTTTTACTCCTGAGGCCAACCAGACGTCGAGAACTGTGAGGTGAAGAGGGTGACAGTGGGCAGGAAATATGTGCCCAGCACTGTTTTCTCCTGAAATGGAAACCATACCTCTCTCTAAGGCAGTCAAACCGGGTTAAACTTTCAGTCAGAAGTCATGGGAAAGCGTAAGTGTAAAGGCTAAATACTGTGAGAAGGGAAGCCAAGGAAAGAGTAAAAGAGGAAGAGAAGTCAGAGAGACAACAGTGAAGAAAAGTATGGGAGTGACGTGACTGAGAGAGAGGAAGCATTGTCGAGCCAAGCAAAATCAAGAACAGTCTGTGGTTACAGGGGAAATCTGAGGTCAGCCCTCCCGAGTGCCATTCCAGATTCACCAGCAGCTACTGCATGACATTGGGGAACCCCTGAGTGCCAGGCTCATCGGTAGAAGGCTCTACTGCCAACCTGCCTCCCACAAACATCAGAAGCTTTCAAGCTGTTAAATGGAAGTTATGGCAATTTATTATATAGGATGGTTTGATCACCCCATCTATTATTAAGATTGACTCATACAGAGACCTAGATTCTGCTATTTACAGTCTTGCCAAACTTCAATCCTTAGTGATGATAGTTTCCATGCTATATCTGACTCAGGCTGCATTTTGTTCTCTGGAACCTTTTAGCCAAACAGTTCAGTGATTTCCAAGAAAAAGGCTACAGAAAAATAAATGGATTTGCTCATTTAAAAATCAGTGTCAAGCTTTTCTCTTAAAAGTTCTAGTGTTTGTAGGTTTTGATGCAGTGCCTTTGTAAATAACAGAGGTGGCTATGAAAATCTGTTACAAAATGACCAAGCTCTGAAAAACTGCAGCACACAGATGATGAGGAAAGTCTTACTCCAGCTTCTCAGTTTAACATCACCATGGGGTGTTCCCTTATGGACCTGAGAAGGTTGCCACAGTTTCAGTTTTGGCACTAAAACACAAAGCCATCAGCTTCTTTCTCTCCTTCTCTCCTCTCTCTTTTGATATTCATTACCTTAGAGAAAGTCACCAGCACAAAAAGCAGAGATGAAATGACCTGGAGCATATGGATGAGAACTGAAAAACTGAATTTAGAAAAGGAAAGGGTGGCTTGGAGCTGGTGGGGGTCAATTCATCCCGGAATTTCCTTGCTTTAGATTACTTAATTTTCTAACTTTAATAATGTTTTGTTAGCTCCCTTTTGGCCCCCTGAATCCCATAATTTGGTGCATGTCATGAGACTTTGGATTGACAGCCTGAACCATTCACCTTTGTGTTGGCAATGATTTAGTATTTTATCATAAAAATAATCTCAGTGCTGTCAAGTTTTAAGCAGCTCCCTGAAGGACAGTTTGCAGAAATAGATGTTTCCCCCTGTTGCAGAGTAAACCAGTTCCCATGTCAGACGTGTAGCAAAGCCCTGAATACCAGCAGAAGCAGCAGTGGCTGTGATAATGGATCGCATTTGCCAAATTGCTTTAACCAGAACTGGTTTGTTGGTCAAAAGCTCAGAAGGATATGAGTAATTAGACAGATGAAGGGAAAAACCAGGCTTTTATTGATATACAAGAGTTCAGGCCCTGCACCGTGTAGTTTTCTGAGTACCACTGAATATAGGATAGGGTGAGTGAGTCAGAGCTGGGGCCCAGTGCCAGCAGTTGGTGTCTGGCTCTTCACGCTCCGAATGAAGACAAGTGTCAGAGTAAAAGGGAAGCACAGTAGTGTCCATGGGGCCAAATAGCAATCAGCAAGTAATCACAATGGGTGTCCTAGTGTAACCAGAGGATTGTAAACAACTAAAGCACTATGAAATATGTCACAGAACTGCCCAGGAACTGACACTGGCATGTGCAAATGTTCTTGCTCGGTCTTTACATGCTTGACTTGTAGAGTCAACTCCCATCCTTAACTCAGGTAAAATCCAACACTTCTTGAGTTGTCCATGTCTGAGTACCAACTGAGAAGGCTCAGCTTTAGAAGCTGCTCGTGCTCAGCAGTTAGAGGGCTTAGGAGGCCATTGCTGCGTGTAATTAGTAAAATGGAGATTATGACTCAATGGGTAAAAGCCTCATTAAAAAGTAATGCCATTGCAAGAGACATCTTTTCATTATTGAATGTAATGGCCCCCATAGGGATAACAGAATAGATAAATGCCCACTTTTGCATTTTAATAGCATTCTGGCAGTTTTGCTAACTGTTCCCAGGATACATTGTTATTTTTTAATCACATGTAGTGTAGTTTAATATATCAGAATAATTGTATTTGGTGTGAGCATGTTCAGTTAAGGTTATGCAAACAATAACATGTGGCATGGTGAACAGTTATACAGACATCTATGTATGCCTAGAGGGGCTGCAGAATATACATGCTTAGTACCTAACAAGAATAGATGCCTTAATACAAATTTTTGTTTTCCTTTTAACAATTAGCTAATGATTTCTCAACTGGACTGAGAGATCCAGGCAGTTGCAATGGGTGCAATACAAAGAGAATTTGACTCAGGGGATCTCTGGAATTTGAAACCAGAATACTTAGAACTGAATGTGATCCAAATTCTCATAATTCCTAGGATTTTTTTCCCCAGCATTTTTTACAAGCAATTATGACTAATGTTTACAGTGTTACACAATAGGGTTAGGCCTCTAAGTCCTGTCAGCATTAGTGGTACAGGTGAACCAGGCTACATCTACTAGCGAGACAACTCTGCGCTTCCACAGATCAAAAGACATATATTATGCTCTATACCCTTGCTATTTGTTGAGACTTACAGGACTGTTTCCGATTTAAACCAAACCCAAACCTTTAGAAAGGCATGCTGCAGAAAGGTTTAGTCACCGTGAACCAGACAAGAGCTTTAAGTAGACAGCCCACTTCCTTTAACAAAGCCAGGAAACCACTTGCAGGAGTTGCAAAGCACTGTTTATATGACATTTCAGGGCTGACACACAATGATTCTGTGCTTCTGGGGACAGAGCCCAACATAACTCCAACTTCCAGATTATTCCAGTAAATTCCTCCTTGCTTTCTCCCCATTAAGCAAGCCATAGATTCAAACCTGAGCAGTTTGACCTTTCCCTTCTGTTGAAAAATTACAGAGGATTACTGTATCATGTCATTGAAGTGCAGAAAGCCAGCTCAGTATGCCAGCACCGCCTAGGAAATTAAATAAGCATTGTCCCAACAAATATGGTGAGGAAACCGAGGCACCAAAAGGTTAACCTTCAGCTAAACCTAAGTTGCACAGGAAGCCTGTGGCATTGCCAAGAAGATAATTCAGATTTCTCAGTTCCCAGTCTTGTAACTTAAATGCAGCAGAAAACCTCAGGTATTCTACTTTTCCTCCAGCTTTGTGGGTCTTTCCCAGTTGCTGCCAGGTTTACCACTGCAATCTTTAAAATCATTAAAGATTTTATAACTCAGCAGTTGCAAAAGGCATTAGCCTATAACTTGATACAGCAATTGTTAGCCTGGGTGATGTCTTTAACAAAGCCTATATTATGGCCAAGCTGGTAGTAGTTTCCAGTATTGATATTGTCTGACATTTCTCATTGTAAGACCCTGTTTTCAGCTGCTTGTAACTCTCTTATAGTTGGACATAAATTTTCCACACTGGATGTCTGCCTCAGGCTGAATTTTTTGAAACTTCTTAGCCCAAACGGTAGCCATCTTTGAGAACCACAGTAATGGAAAAGGAATTAAGCTTAACATCTGAAAAAAATTACATGAGATTTCATTTGATAGCACTTACATGCTCTGCACTGAGAGCAGGAACTCTGTCAAAGACATGATGGACTCCCTGCCAAGGAGGCATCTATTAGAATTCTTTGAAAAAACCCTGCAATTTGCATGTGCTGGAGATCAGGACACCTCAGGACATTATTCCCTGCCCACCTGTGAGTGGTGTCAGTAGGTGGGAGAAAGTTGATTGAAATGCAGAGGGCAGGAGGTGACCAGATAAGGACAAGCAGTCTGGGGAATGGCAGGAAATCCAGCAAAGGAGCTGAGGGGGAAAAAAGCAGTGGGGAGTTGGGGGCCCACGACTTGCAATGTCAACCAAGAAACTGGACAATGAGTGCAGAAAGGAGAAAAAAGCTGACTGACAAGGGGGGTGGGAGAAGCAGATTTGCTGATCAGGCTGGGAAAGGAGATCACTAATGGTAAGCAGTGGGAACAGGACACGTCTGTCAAGAACTGACTGGACCTGGGAGAGGAGGGAGAGGTGGAATGACCTGAGGACAGACAAGCAGGGGGACAAGGCTCAGAGCAGAGGCCAAGGTAATCTTTTCCTGGGCCAGAAAACTGGGACAAGAAAACTGAGGAGTGGACACTGTTCTGCCTAACAGGATAGGTGAAGGGAGACAGAAGTGCTTCAGGACAGCAGGAAGGACACAACAATATCTGAAAGGACTCCTGAGTCTCACTGGTACCTTCTTTTCATCAGACATCTGAAAACCCATAGCTGTGTCTCCAGCCCCATATATGTGATAAAATCCCACTTTGCTTAGTTTCCCAGCAAGTGAGCAGTTGAGTGTTGCAGAGGGGATCTGAGACCCCCATCCTTGCGGATGACAGCATCATGCCTCTTAATAGAAATAGTGTCTCTTTTCAAACTGAGGAAATTTCATCCTCCAAGAAGTGGTACATTATTACGTAGTTAAAGCCTATAATTTGGCCATGTGAACAAGAGATGAAATGGTTCCACAGATAATGTTCTACCCAGATTTTCCTAAATGAAGCACTTGAATATGTAAACTTGTTAAAAGTCTTTTAGTGTATGGTTTTCTGTGTGATATTTAATAGCATAGAATTCTGCTTTAAGCATAAGTAGGCAGATATGCTGTGGTTTTTGATGAGGTCCTGGACAGAAACCAAAAAAAGTTTCACTTCACATGATACCATAGAACTT
Source organism: Scytalopus superciliaris (assembly GCA_013400415.1). Classification (NCBI taxonomy): domain Eukaryota; kingdom Metazoa; phylum Chordata; class Aves; order Passeriformes; family Rhinocryptidae; genus Scytalopus; species Scytalopus superciliaris. The sequence continues at coordinate 1,311,493 of VXBX01008995.1, forward strand.
GAAAATCCTGCATGTTATCTTTTTTGTATTTTTAACTCTTCTACATTTCACTTTTTGTGGACTATGTGCATTTATTCAGCATATTTCACTTTTATTTACTGAAAGTTCAAATTATTCTGAAAAGTGTGGCATATTTTTTATTATTTAAATATATAGAAATTTAAATATATAGAGATTAAATTATGTTTGATACTTC
>VXBX01008995.1:1311714-1417575 GCA_013400415.1 Scytalopus superciliaris
GATTAAATTATGTTTGATACTTCCCAGACACTTTTATATGAATTAAGGAAGAACCTGGAAGCTCAGAGTACTCTCTCTTTTTATTTTCACTTTAGAAATAATCTGAAAACCAGGACTCATTCTCTGCTCACTCATTCCCACCTCTCTATCATATTCTGCCACCCTCTCTTGCTTTGAAAGGGTGCATGAGGCAGGATACAAATTAGGTCACTGAAATGATGCAGATTAAAAATAGCATGTGCTGGCAGTGATTTGTGCTGTAGGGCTGTGAACAGGAAACACACTGGTTTTGCCTTCAGAGGAAACGTATTGTCTGCCCACACCTTCAGGAGGCATAGCTTTTGCTCCCTTTATGAAAGATTAACTTGTCCCAGTGTGTCAGAAGGGAATGGTGCAGAGTTTAAATACTCCTTAGCTTTCAGTGTCCTGTCATCTTGTATTTTATTAGTTCTTTGGTCATTAGACTAAGAAATGTACCCAGATGTCAATGGACACACTGATGTGTACTGCTGAACACATTAGCACACCAAGTGACCATTTCTGTTCATCACTACACAGAAGTCTGTGACTAATGTCAACACATGCCAGATAGGGGCATCTTGGTGTCCAGTCACTTCCCGAGTTCTGAGTTTTGCAAATGCAGCCATTTAGGAATTAAGCTTGAGCTGCTTAACTTTGCTACACTAACATTTTTGTTCCACAAAAGGTGGAGAATGACATCAGAACACTCACATGCTATACTGATCAGTTGATACAGCAGAGCAAGAAATAAAATACTGGGAAATACATCTTCCCAAAGACAATTTTGAAAAGTATAAACAAATAAGTTCCCAATTTGGTGATCCCTGCTCTTTCAGGTGGGATTCCATAAAGGGAGAGCCTGGTCCTGCAGCTGGCACGATGTTGTGAGGCTGTCAGCAGCTGCTGAGCCAACACAGACTCCCATTCTCTCCTGCACAGTTACACTGGCTGTGAAGGGCTAAGAGGAGCGAGGATTAGAAGGTAGTAATTCTACAGAGTAACATTAAGCAGAGGGCTTTGAATGTGTAGGTATGTTAAGCCAGGCTAAGAATTTTAAACTTACATTTCTTTTCATATTTGCAAAGGGATGAAAATTAAGCTTGTAAAAATGTAAAATCCTGTAGAATACAGAGCGTGACACACTGTTTACGGATAAAATATTTGTTATATTTACATCTTCTGGATATTGGATGTTCTCATGTGATGATTTTGTCTTCTAAAATATAAGATTATGCTTGGCTACCTCTCAGTTATTAAGACATAGCACAATTCTCCTCTCCTACTGGAGGAAGCCAAGGTTGAGGTAGTGCACTCCTGGGATTTTCCTTTGTGTTTGTGTAGGTGAGTGGCAGTGGGAACCAGCAACAGTAAAGGGCACTCCTGAGAGGCAAGGCTACATGTTGTAGGACTGGGACAGAGCAGAACAGGATAGCAGAAGGTGAAAAAAGTGTAAGACTGAAAAAAACAGGAAATAAGCAGCCAGTACTTTGGAAAGAGCAGAACAAAATCTCTAACTCCTGCATCGAATAATCTTACTAATTAAATTTCTAAATCTAAATAGATGAAGGGATACCTACTGACATTTAAAACTATGAAATGAAAGAAAACTTCTTAAGCTTTTCTCACAATTTCCAGAAAATTTGAAAGTGATTTGACTCTTTTACCTCTTTAGTATGAATAGCTGGAACCTATGAAATTAAAACAAATGTGTCATCTCTCTGAAGCTCTCCAGAGTTGCTTTGTTCTCTCTTTCTACATAATTACTGTGTCTTCCCTGCTATTTCCAAAAAATTCTCATTTAATATTTCCAATTTCGTGGACTTTCAACAATGAAGAAGCTGTGCAGTTGGCTCATTGCTGCATTAACATACAGCTTGCGAATAAGGGAAACTGTAAACACTGAAAAATCCTTAATTATTTAGGGATTTTAAAAAATGATAATTAGAAGCAAAAGTGATTTTGGTTTGGCAGTGCGGTTTCTGAATATTACCTGCTCTGCTAGTGCCCATCACAGTTCCTGCCTATGATCTATGATTTATCACTGATGTATAATCTTCAAAAAGGGACATTTCCATGATATCCAACATTACCATTAGGTCACATCAGAGTAGAACAGTAAAAAAGAAAAGGGGAAAAAACCAACATTCTGTTCTTTGCCAGGTTTTCCCAGTGGACTCTAATTATAACCGCAGTTTATTAGAGCACATTTCAGGCCTCTCTTTAAATGGCCTGCTGTGCTTGTGTGGACTCCTCATGGCTTCAGTAGGACTCCCCTCATAACAGTCCGCCCACATGTGATCAACTGCAATACAAGGGTTTAGTTAATGCCACAGCAGATTTAGACAGTGGGTGCTTTGTAGATACCGAAAACTATTTGGAGTGAACAGAAGTGAGGAAATTATACAAACACTCCCCCACCCCACTGACTTATATAAAAATTTGGTCCTATGCAAAAAATGAGAGTTAAATTCTCATGATGTCAGAGTAGGTTGGAGGTATTGTACACTGTCTCATCCAGACAAGCTCTCTGGTCAAGTGCCTTATAAGGACTGGCACCAAACTCTGACTGGCCTGGGTCATTCACTTTTCTGTCTCAGTTTCCCATTGAGGGGGTTACTGATTTACTCTCAAAACATGTAGAAATGCACAGGGTCAGTGCCCATAATACCTGCAACATCAAAACAGGGTCATGACTAGCCTGTGTGGGGTGTAGCCACTCTCTCTCCACAATTCCTTCATTTTCACTCCCAATTATTTTTGACTCCCAGGTATTCTTGAGTCATTATAATTTTACTAACTTTCTAGCTGTGAAGTGTAGATTATTACTTGGCTAGAACACTTTTGATGACTTTTTAATAAGGCAACAGTAGCCTTGAAAAATATATCATAAGATTCGCTGCTAATTAAGCTACCACCTCAAAAAAGTAATTGTGGCTTAATTAGAGGGTAGGCTTATCTTACAAGGAATAAAAAGATAAATCTTTGGGGCCATACTATTTTGGGTCAATGTACCTTGGAGATTCATACAAGTATTTTCATTTGTTTCCATTTTCCTTTACTTCTTCCTACTCTTTGTTAAAACTCACCTACTCTGCCTGACTTTGGAAAAGGACTTTTTTCCTTTTCCTTTTTTTTTTGACCCCTTTTTCCTTTCTATGTAAGAGAGCCAAGTCTGTATTTAGTAGACATCTTCACATGCCTTAATAATACAAGGCTGTGTGAAAGATATGCCCAAAGCAGCTTTTACCCCCAGAAGGGCAGAGAGGGCTAGTGACAGAGCTTTGCCACCATCTCCATCCAGCTTATGTGTGAAGCACTTAGTTGTGCAACGATTAGATCACAAACCTATAAGATACTAATTTTTCAAGAACATGAAAGTTGGGTATTGCATTAAGCAGCCATACATCAAGCAGAAAGGATTTCTGAGACAAAAATCATGAGACAAAGCTTGTCTTTTAGGTCAAACTCAGCACCTTTTCTTGCTGTAATTGTCAATTCTCTCTTCCCTCCTTTTCTTCTTCAAAGCCTTGATGCTGACTCTTATGCAGGTTCAGCAGTGCTGTACTCAGATGGCAAGTTCACTGAGACCAGATTAATAGAGACTGCAGTACTATTCAGCACATGGGTCAGAGCCAACACCACGTCCAAACAAGTTAAAGATTTGTCTGGTTTTGCTTTTTACACATGAAGTAGAAGGTCTCCAGAAGTACAGATGCAGAGAGATGGAAGAAAGAAGCGAACTGTCTGTGTGGTGAAGAAAAGATGGCAAACAGGCAGATGAGTTTGAGGCATCGGATATAACAGCATTGAGAGATTTAGGACGAGCAGACAGCATGGAGACATTCACCAGCTATAAGTTTTGAAAGCAATCCATTCTTGCGCCTAAGACACTGATAGAAACAAATCTCTTTGCTGCCAGTTACATTGTAAGGAAGGCAGTTGGCACCCAAATGTGCCTCATCGGTCCTGTAAAGGGGAGTCTTTGTAGCCGAACGACATGTCTGGACAAATTGCAGTCTGATGACCTCGCACAACTTCAGTAACCTTGTGAAGGGGAAGTCAGGCTGGAGCCTAACATGTCTACAGATTGAATCTTAGGGGATAGGTGATGCAGAAATGAATCGGGTTTTACATCAAGCCAAAGCACAGACGAGAGGAATAAGAAGAGTTCTTTGTAGACAGGAAAGGGATCTCCTGACTACGGAAAACCACCAGGAATTTACAAGAAAACTATCAAATCTTATTGGTGCAAAGTAGAACAATCCTTCTTAAAGGCATGTTTCTACTCCTTTTCAGAAAATGCAAATGAAATATAGCCCCATGGCAAAGTTTAAATTATACCATTCACCTTGTTTCTCTCCCATGACAGGCACTCCACTCCTGTGAGGTCTTTGGCACCAGTCCCCAGCCTGGCCCTGACATCTTCTTCCATAACTGTTAGCAGCTGTCCACAAGCAGGCCATAATACTAACCATAATCACGGCTGGAACTGCCAGTTCAGATCCACAATGCCACTAAAATGCACCTCTTTCACAGTAGGTATAACTGCCCATCAGTTTATTTCCCACCTGGGACATCCAAAAGTGAAAGTGTGCTGCTTCATTGCAAGTGAGTTTCTTTACATGGCTGTTACTGCAGATGTGGACCAGCAGGCAGTACTACCCTTCCTCTCCACAACATTCAACCTCTGCTCTGTGTAGCCAGTTTAGGACAGTAGTTGCTTCTGTTGTGATTTAACCCCAGCCAGGAACTAAGTATGATTCAGTTGCTCGCTCACTCCCCACCTCCCATCTCAGTTGGATGTGGAAAGTGGGTAAAATTCATGGACTGAGATAAGAATAGTTTAACAATTGAAATAAAACATAACAATGACAATGAAAAGGGAGACAATGAAAAAAAGAAAGAGAAATAAACCCCACAAAACCCCCCGAACCACTAAGTGATGCACAATACAATTGTTCACCACTGATTTATCAACATCCAGCCAGTTTCCAAGCAGCAGCCACTGGCCAGCCTTCCCCACAGTTTATGTATGGAACATGATGCCATATCGTATGGAATGTCCCTTTGGCTGGTTCAGATCAGCTACCCTAGCTGTGTCCCCTCCCAGATTCTTGTGTTTCTCTAGCCTTCCTGCTGTCAGCTGAAAAGTTCTTGGCTTAGTATAAACACTACTTAGCAACAACTAAAAACTTCAGTGAACACACTGAATCAAGATTCAGTGATCAAGATTATTCTCATGCTAAATCCAAAACACATTATACCAGCTATACCAGCTACTAGGAAGAAAATGAAGTCTATCTCAGCCACAACCCAGACAGTTTCATTTTAGGCAGTGGTTTGAGACTGACTGCTCAATATGTCATCTTCAGTTTAAACGAAGAACTACTGTTGATTTGTCTCTTACCTGTTCTATACCCAGTGTTATTGAGATACACGGCAAAGGTACGTGGCTCATGAGTAGCCTGCCATGAGGGAGAAGAGCAGTTTTCGTTGTTGGTGTATATGTTGTGATTGTGCACGTACTTCCCAGTCAGCATTGAGGAACGTGATGGGCAGCACATCGGGGTTGTTACGAATGCATTGATAAAAGAGGCCCCTCCATTCTCCATAATCCTTCTGGTTTTATTCATCACTTGCAAGGACCCTGAAAAGAGAGGTACTCATCATCACTGTGTTGTAAAACATTGTGTGAATATACTGGCTGTTACAATGCCATTAAAGTATCAGTGATTAGCTTGCCTTTGAACAGTTAGTGTGTGCTACTCTAGGTTGGGTAATTTTAGGAGAAAAGATCAGATTTGTATTATATCACCAGAAATATTTTACAGGATTCAGGAAAGAATGATTTTTTTTTCCTCAGGCTTCAAAACAGAGTTAAAATATGGATTAATCTAGAAATAGTGTTAAAGCTGTATCAAATTTATAGGTCAATAGTTCTTCCAATGCAACTGTAGGAAAACAGTATGTTACACAGACTGAATTATTAGTCCATGTACCAGTAAAATATGTAGAATGCTGAGACTATCAAAGAATATGTTAATATTCTTTCCATTTTATCAGTTGACCAAAGAGAGAGAGAGAAAGAGAGAGGAATGGGGTAAAGGAGGGAGTGAGAGATGGAGGGAGGAGAAAGGGAGAATTCAGTGGCAATTTTTCTAAAGGAAAGTTCCTGTGGACACAGGATCAGCATGTGTGGCTCTGATACTAAAGCACAGTGCTCAAAATCAGTTTCTGGGAATAAATATGTATGGAAAAACATTGGCAAAATACAGAATCTTTGTCAAAAAATTGCATTGATACTGTTTAAAGAACAAAGACTTTTTTTTTTTATCCTTCAAAACATCTTTGTGAACAGCAAGGTGAGAGAGGCAGAGATTGCAGATTTCTGATTGCAGAAAGGCTGAGCAGCCCCATATAGGGTCTGTCAGTATTTCCTGACAGCTGTCAAAGTCTGTTCTTTCTGTTATTCAACAGAGCAGAGATTGAAGGGTGAGGGTCAACTGTGGATATATCAGTATGTGCTCAGGAAACAAGTTTGTGAATTGTAATGCTTGCACAATTTTGGTGGTAATAAAAAGGTTTCTGGAATTCTACTTTTTCTTTTTCTTTGGTTTTAAAATTCATTTTGCACAGTTGTCAGTCATTGTTTTACATTTAAATCCATGGATTCCACTGAAACAACAAGAGTTCTCCTTGATAGTTCTGTTTGTGTTGCCTTAAAATCAAATTCAAAAAATGTTTAAAAGCAATTAATGGCTGTAAAACCATAAAATTCCCAAGGAAGCTCAACTTTAGGTGTAAGCAGTAAAATAATACAAATTATCTTACTAGTCAAAGCTAAACATGCTCTCTGTTGGTTTTGGGCTAAGGAGTCAGTGCTGAATATGAAATCCTTTTCATAAAAAAAAATTGTTTAAAAGGGGAAGAAGCAGTAGGCTCTTCAGCATTTCACTGTGAAATGCTAGGGCCTGCGTCCTTAAGGACAAATTTAATGCTGTTCATATAAGTCACCATCATTTTAGACTCTTCCTTGTTCACAGCCCTTATTTTCCAAATGCAGAACATCTCCATTTCTGCTTTCCTGAACCCCACGTACTTAGGGATATAGAGAAGTAGGAGAGTAACTAAGAGGTCCCTGAACACAAAGGTCTCCATTTATGTGAGTGGGAGCATTTCACTGAGTTGTTGAGTAAAAGACAAATGAAAGACCGTGTTTTACATTTCTTTATCTTGGACTCCAGGCTGACTTTCTCTTTTTTTGTTTTTGTTGTGTTTTGTTTTTGCCATAGCTCTTCCATTTTTGAAAAATCACAGTTTATGACTGAGAACTCAGCTGTAAAGTGTTTTGTGATGCTCAGATAGAAAGTGCACTATTCAGGTACCCTAATGCATGGTAACTGCAGCAGAGTTGATCTGCGCTTTCCTGCCTCCATGTAGTATAAATGAGTAGCTGTTAGAGCACTTCCTTATTCCTCCAGCTTGTCAGCCCTTTGCTCTTGCAAACTTGCTGTTTATGACTACGTTTTCCCTCCAGGTATGCACTTACTGACACCAATAATAGACTTAGTCTCTCTGGAAATTTTGGAATAGGCACTTCAAAGCAGGTGAGACTTCCTCATTTGGAAAACAAAACACTAGTAGGAGATAAAACTTGCTGATATAAGTCATAATCCTTTACTGTAGCTTTCCTCACAGCTTGTGCTCTTTACCATCTGGCCCAGTCTTCAGGGCATATGTACTCATGCACTGTCTGTCAGCAGGACACTCACACTCTCCATGACTGATTGGGGAGCACCTGAGGGGAACCAGATAACTAGGAATGGCCGCTTTGGACACAGAAGTTAGTAGGTTTGTTAGCCAAGAAATTCAGTGACACTTCTCAGTCTATCCTGAGATAGATATGCTAGTCTATCTTCTATCAAGAAACATGTTTGGTAACCAAGGTTTCACATCAAGTATCAAAGTTGTTACGCATTTTCATCACAGGTGGGCATCTCTTCAAAGGGATAGCTAGGAGCACCTTGTCTTTATATGTGTTGTATGCAAAGCCCCAGGAAAGTAATGGACTTTCTCATATCCCCATTTTTTCAGCCTATGCTTTTTAGTGCTTCAGTTCCAGTGAAGCTGGAAAGCAAACCAGGCAAATTATGACTGATGTGATGTATCTAGATGATGCTGTGATTTCTTCACCTAGTGCTCTATTCAGTGGATGTTTATATAGATTTCACTGGGCGGTGCATTATGCTGTAAACAAGGATTAGAGACACCAGAATTACCAACATATTAATTAGTTTTTACTTCTTTCTGACATTATGCAATGTATTTGTTACAGTGAGGATTATAAGAGTGATTGGGGGGTCATGTTTTGAGGTACTGATGTGTGCAAATGATAAGAATCTGGAGGACATGGGAAGAGATTAAAGAATGAACAAAATGTTGGACTGAACAGAGTGCAGCCCTGACATGAAGAGGAGCTGGGGTCACTGCCCTAAAAGCCTCAATATGCTGTCTCCATCAGGGAAGGAGTTCTGGGTTCTGGGAGCTGGTGCTTTGCCTTGAGCAAGATGCCAATTTGGCTCAGTATTGGGCAGTTTTTTCTCTACCCTCCGGATATTGGTGGGGGAAAGAAAGTGCACAGTGGCACAATTTAAGATGTAATTTCCCAGCTTTAGAGCCCAAGTAATTGTTGAGTTTCTTCAAGAGCTGTGGGCCAGGCTGCTTCACACCACTTAAGTTGTCATCCACCAGTCGATATACAATAGCCTTCCTCTGTGACACATTTCTCCTAGCATAGATAGGAAGTGACTGGAGTTATGGAGCAATTTATGGGTTTTATCTGATAAGTAGAATGAGACAGCAACTCTGTTGAACTTCTTTGCACACAGAATGCAAAACTCAGTGGGGTGATGCAGATCAATAGGAAGATGTGCATACTCCTATGCTTGGAGCAGTAACTTAATGTAAGCTCCCTGTGTCTTGCAAATTTTACTCTGAATAACTCCTCTGTATATCATTTGCACTCAGACAGATGAGTATTTTGGTTCAATGTTTATACACGCTCTGGAGACAAATCCTTCCTGATTGAAGTCTATAATGTACCTTATATGCTTTTATGTTAAGGCATTCATTTAGAACAGCTTTTAGAAATGTTCATGCTGGGAATATAACAGCAAATAATCCATATTGAGAGACTTTCAGTCTTGTGATTTTCGGATACCAGTTCCTAAGTTTTATTCTGTTTGTGGCAGAAAGTGCTACTTCCTATTGACCTTTGGGAAATTTAAGATTTTTCTCAGGAATCAGTGAAGAGCAAGTGGAAAATTCACACATGGAAAACAGTTTGCCTTTATTTTTCAAATAAGCAGAATGATTTATTATCATAAGTGTGAATAATGCAGTACAGTAAATCTTGGGGCTGAATCCTGTTTCCTGTGAAATGATCTATGAAAAGGGGAAACCTGTGTCTCTATTCAATGCAGTGAGAATGCATGCACACCCAGGCTATTGCTCAGCTGCCTGCTAATAGGAGCCAGAGTGCCCCGTGAACATTCAGAGCAGCTTTCAAAGAGAGGAGCTCCCAGGATGAACAAAGTGACTTGCCACATCCTTCCTCCTCTTTCACCACTTGCAAACCTCCTCACAAGACTGAAGACAGCCAGTTGGTAACACCGTTCAGAGATGTGTGTCTCCTGACCTACCTTCCCCAGAGCCCTGAAGAAAGTAAGGTCTTTCAGACCACAGAAAAGGAAGATGTGACTTGACCCTTTTAAAGAAATTTTTCAGAACGACTCTAACAAGAAGAAGTGCATTCCTATTGTAATAGCTGTAATTTAGGCCAAAAATAGAGCTGGGAACAGCTATTCATTATGCAGCACGGCTAAACAGAGCAGACAGTTGAAAGAGTGAGAAAAAAAAAAAGATAGGATGCACTCAGATCTTAAGGACTAGTTTTGGAGCTCTGCTGCATAAAGGCAGCAACACTGAGTCACAAAATACAGTTTATTAATTATATTCTCAGAACCCTGAAGGGCTGTGAAATTATTATTGCATCATGACAAATACAAAAATGCTAGCAACTAAAGAATTGCTTTTAGATCCAGACCACTTTTTGTCTACAACCGTCTGTTGTAGTATGTGATTTTAGATTCTAAGTTTCCTGGAATGAAGCATTTTTAATTTTCAATGTCATATGGCATGTTGTTTAGAAATTCACTATACTTCTGTTAAAAGTACGACTTTCATTGAATAAAAAGCTAAGAATGCAGGATTTAATTCCAAAATAACTTGCCATTTTTTCACCTTCTTGATCTCACATCCCACCCTCAAACCCAAAATATTTGCTTGGGGGTAGCCTAAAACGATCCTCTTTCTCTCCTTGATTTTTCATTTTGGGCAGTGAACCAAAAAATCAGCTATATGCCTAACTACCATTAATATCTTTCTAACTTACTTAATGGAAAACATTCAAAGGCCTCCTGGAACATCATCCAAGTGTTTTAACTTTTTCCACCCTAAGAAAAATATGTGAAAATCACTTCTGGCTAGTATGTCCAGGTTGTGCTCAGATATTTAGTATATTTCTGAAAGCAAAACTAGCATATTTTATACATTTATAGTTTCAAAGCAGATGGATTTTAAACAGTCAATGATATGTAATACTTCATATAATGCATAGAAATCTTATGGCCTGAAACCAGACCTGTTTTCTGTGTGCATAAACATGTCAGATGACACACATGCCTGTGACAAATATGTGAAGATAGAGATACCTATGCAGCACTGAGGGAAAGGCTGACCTCATAAGGCTCAAATTTTTAAACGCTATGGAAGGTCATAAAGTGAGAAAGGGCTTTTGATGCAAGTTTTTTACCTGTATGTCCATGCATGCATTATTAAATCCTTCTGTGGCAGTGATTAAAGCCTTCCATGGTAGATTTTGATAAGCGCGTATTTCCTAAAGTCTATAACTAAATGTGATGAATACTATTAAATAATATTTATTAACTCATTTTCCAAACTTGTCCCACACTCTGATATTGTTCCAGGAAGATCAGCATCCCTGAATTTAAAGTACTTTTTGTTTAGCAGAAATTACTGTAAGACACATGACAAAATGTAGTAGCAAGTAACAATTATTTCTCACCTAGCTCCACATCTTGATCATCTGTGAGTACAAGGATGATATTTGGTCTGATATTTTTTCGCTCCTGCTGCACACGTCCTCTGAACCTTGGGGACTTGATGGTGGAAGAGTGACTTGTTAGCAATTCAGTACTGAGCACTGCCAAGATGAGTGCAAACCAAGCAGACTTCATAGTAGTTCCAGTATTTCAATGAAAAGACTGATCCAGAAGTGTCTGAGCTCTACTTTTCAAGCCTGTAGGGAGGAAAAAGAAATTCAGTTCAAGCAATAAATAAACTTCCAGTCATACAGTGAAAGGATGACGCTTAGCGAAGTCAAGCCTGACACATACCATTTAACATGATTATAAGCCATATTGTTGAATAAGAGCTTTATTCTGTCATTTTCTAAGAATAAACTCGGTCATTCTGCAACTATGCTTTCTCAAAAAATTTTTACTTGAAGTCATGCCATTGCCTGCATTTAGTAGGCATGACTTCTGGTATACTCCTCACAGTGCTCCTTCTCCTACACCCCACGCTTCTTTTTATGCAGCTTGTTCCCTATATTCAGTACCTGGGCACAGTAAAGAATTGCTGGGATGCAGACGTGTTCAGAACATCTGTAGGAGGAGCCCTGTGAAAAGGAGAAAACAGTAGGCTTGTCAGTCAAAGACCTTAGTACTGTGGCTGTGCTTCAAAGTTTCCAGAATTGTTTGTTATACCTTCTTTCTCTGTCCTGAAAGAAAAGAGTAGAAAAAAATTTGCATTTCCCCTAGCCCCCTTACTTAATTTAATACCATACCTACGCAGGGGCTAGATGGCACCTTGGCTGCTAGAGATAAAGGACACAGAGCTCACATCATCAGGCACAGGTGCTTTTCCAACATTTATAGTCCGATTTATAGCGAGATTCTGAGAATAAGGGTTAATTCCAGCATATGGCACCTGCTAAGCAATTGAGCTATTTTAACTCACCTGCACGAGCGACTAAACCCTTAAAAAGCAGAGGGGAGAGCATGGCTCTCATTTGAAATCTGCATTGGATCACTACATGAAAAGTCATCTTCCCACTGACAAGAAAGCTCATATTAAGTGACAGTCCATACGATCTTACCCAGCATTGTGCAAGAGCATAACCATCCCTCGGTCAATCAACGACAGACCTGAGTGCCTCATCCATAATGCACAGTACCTCTGCCACAGCCTTGTCCTCGATACTCTGCTTCCAGACTTGGCTCAGTACGTTATCAGAACCCTCACTCCGTGCCTGTCACTCAAACAGCCTTGCTTTTGTAAGACCTGCTGCAAGCAAAGAGGCTTGGCTTTGCTGCAGCAGATTCAAACCTGTGACTGAAAATGACTGATTGGTCTGGGAAGGAAGGGGTAGCCACTTAAACTTTAACATTTTTGGCATTGCTGACTGAAGCTCTGCAAAGCTGTCCCGTAACACAAGGGAAGGGAGGGAATATCTGGGGGCAAAAAGGAAGGGGGTGGGAAAGCAACCACAGAGTCATGCCTATTCCCTCCAGGGTAATTGACCTGCCACATATGTTTCTTCTGTTTTTATTCTGGGACTTTGGGGATAAGGCACAGTGATATCAGTCAATTAAAAAAACGTCACGAAACCACCCAAGCCCGAGAACAATCAAGAAGTCTGCCCAAGGGGAAGACTGCGTGGGAACTGGGGTGTGCCTTATATAATTAACATAATGGAGCATAAATCATGAGATCTGTGCACCCACACCTGAGACTTCATATTCAGACACACAACAAGAACTACAAACAGATTAATAAGCAGAAATAATTTAATGAGAGCAAGACAGAAGACAAAAAGAGCCCCATCACTCACCTAAAAATGCACTAATAGGAAGATGTTCTAAATTTCAGGGGGAGAAGCCATGAGAGAAGGAGGGGATAGGACTTGATGCTGGACTGCTAGAAAAAGGATTGTGTTCTTGTTTCCACATACACCTTTTATTTTAAGCTTCGCAAGCTAAACAGTTTCATGCTCCTCACCCTGGCAGGCTGTAATTACACCAGAAGAGTGTGAATGTCTTTAAAAGGAAAATCCAAGCGTCTGTGGCAGAGAAATCCTGTCTTTCATTGTCTCTGAACCAACAAACATTCCAGCCTTCCACTAACATTACAGCACTACAAAGTCAATACAAGGAATCACCATCTAACATTAAATGCTATTTCAGTGATTACACAACATTCAGATAAGTAACTGGAAGTCTGCAGTTCGTCTGGAGGGACTTTTAAAAATTGTTCAGTTTCCATGTATTTGTTCTTAAGTCACATAAAAACTGACAAAAGCCCTGAAGACCAGGGTTACCGGAGAAGTCAGCTTTCTTCTGACAGACACCAGATACCACATGCTCTTGGTGCAAAAGCAGAAATACAATGTCTCTAGATGTCTGATCTTTAAATAGCAAAACTTTGACTCACATCACAAAGCACAAAAGGCTACGTGAAGTGAGACTCAATGTTTAGTTTCTTACCTCAGCTGTACCATACAGCAAACTTTTCAGGCAATACTGACCCAGAAAGTGTAGTCATCCTGACTGTGTTGAGCAAACACTGACACCAACATGTTTGAATAATCCCCCACTCTACAAAACTCCAAGTTTCTGACAATTATATCTCAGTGCTAATAAAATTAACACTAATCCAAACGGACACTAACAAGTATTTTTCATTTTATCCTCTGTGGTCTATATTACTTAGTTTTTAAAAAAGCCTTTTTCTGTAACAAGCTAGAGCCACCTTTAGCAAGTCTTTTCTAGAAATAACGATATGCAGGTTTCTTTTCGAACTCTTAACTTTTTCTTATTGATGGATAAAGGAAAATATCAGGCTGGATCTACACATATAAAATTAATTATTCAAGTTTCATTGAATGGTTCTTGCACAAGAATACAGTAATGACACATTTTGTTTCTCATATTTCAGTTTTGATTATGGCAAATCTTTATTAAAAGCTGATCTTTGACAACTTGTTCTTTTACAGCCTGTTTCCCAGTCCTAGAAGGAAATGAAGTAAAGAAAACTGTCAAAATAGAGACTTGATAGGGAAGACAAGGCTGCAGTGTTTGTGTTTGTGTTGGATACTGACTGGTAGCCTGTAAATGCCCCCAAGACACTGCAATTTGTCTTGAGAAACGGACAAAAACAGAAGAAATTCTAAAAAAGACCTTTTGAAATTTACATGGGGAAGCAAACTTAAATTTTTTTGTGTGTGGTGTTCAGAAGTCAAGATGGTACTATAAAACGCTTTTCTCTAGCCAAATAAACAAGTGCTATTGGTGAAATTTAAAGTATCCTTTTCCTACAGAAGATATCTATGACAACTGAAATGTAGTCAGTAAAAAAATGAAACCAGAGAAATCCAAAGAAACTACTTTTTGTCATCTGGATATAATATTTTCTTTCTGTCTTTTTTTTTTCCCCACAGGAGCAGAAATTCATAGTTTACAATCACCTTCTGAGGGATAAAATCAGAAAACTTGAATCTTTAGTTGTTTCTATCCTGCTAGTATTATAACAGGCAGTTCAAGGACTTGTTGGCATGGAGGATTAATTACTCATGAAACTTAAATTACATTGGGAGGGCACTCCAAAGAAAGGTTACAATGCCACTTTGTGTGATGCGGCATAAAAACTATGAGGACTTTATTTCTAGGTCTCTTAAGAGAGTATTGTGCAGTGACTAAGACGAGCATTTTCCACTTTGTTTTCATGTCCACATTTTTTACTTTGTTCACTTAAAATGCCATTTTGTGTTTGGTCAATAAAAATATGTCCAGAGTCATACACTTAGTTTATGAAACAGGGCACTGAATATCCACAAGCATACTCCATTATAGTCTTTAAAGATATGTGGACTTATTCATATTTAATAGTCTATAAATGCGGCTTTCACATGCCCTTGTACAGGGAATATGGCTTACAAGAACATATTTCTTGTTTGTAAATCTGAAATCAAACGTCAGGATAATGAATAAGGATACTGAACGTATGTCCATCCCCAGTTCCATGTGCTGTGCAATGCCCCACACCAGTAATTCATGACCAAGTGGTAACAGAGGGCAAATAACTTTGTTTTCTCTATACCACAGCACTGGTGTTTTCTTTGGAGCATGAACATTAAGGATATTACATTACTCAGAGTCATAGGTTAAGGCCCACTGTTCTAGTGGCCTTTCCCTAGAAGAAAAAATGGATCAACTATGACCAATAAAAGAAACAGTGTTAATAATAGTAATGGCAATAACATGGACTGTGATTGTGGAGCTTAAGGATCACAGACTCATAGAATCACAGAATCATTAGGGTTGGAAGGGACCATCTGGAGAACATCCTGCCAAGGCAGCACAACCTTCAGGGCTATCAGTCACTACCACCAGTTTTGTATCATTAGCAAACATAAGAATGAGAATACAGGTTTCTATTCCCCAGATAATACCAATAAATGTGCCCAGTGAATGGAGAGTGTAAAGTATCAGAGGGGTCCTAAATCGAGACACTCCTAATGCAGCAGCGATTTGTGTTGTGTTTTGCTCCTCGTTGCTATTCAGTATCCTACAGATTTTATCTCTGTAGTTAGATTTCCCTGCCTTCAAAAATTGACATGGTTGTATGTAATTAAGATATAGTCCAAAACCAGATGTTTTGCAACTTAGGACATTTTTTAGATTCTCTGACAAGTGCTAGGAGCTTGCACAAAAATATATTAAACACGTGGAAAAGAAGCAGAAGGCCTTGTCAGTGCAAGTGTCAAGTTGCCTCATTTCCTTTATGCAAAAGATAATCTTGGATAATTTCTTCTTACAGGTTTCTCTGATAAATAAACAGATATAATTTCTCAAAGAAACAAAACCTCAGATATCAATCACCACAAGAAAATGAGCTTTCTTTTCTCATCCCAAGAAGAAGAGCATCTTCCTATGTGTTTCACTTATGACCTGCTGACTTGACAGTTTTGGTTTTAATGAGCACTTTTTACAGGAATATGACCCCACTGTTCTCTGTTTCCTTAAAATCAGACTTTCCATAAGAAAAATAGAAAGGCAAAGGACAACTAGAAGAATTTTCTTAATTCAGAATTGGGATTCTGCTACTGTCAGTATTTTGTAATTTCCAATATGACCTCGGAGGTTGGTCACATTGGTGGGCACGTGGTGACCATAACTTCAAAAACCTGCCAGTCTGCCTGTAGTGTTGGAAATCACTGTCATTTGCATCATGTTAACTGGAGGTAGCTTCATCCACCCATGACTCTACAAATGTCAGATTTAGTGGTTTACAGCTACCATTTTCAGTTCTTTATATTGAAAAGTGTCCACCTGGCAACACTGGTGCACTCAAGAACATTTTGCACACATGGAAACTCCAAGGCGAAAGAGAGCAAAGGGGATTTTCTTGGCCATAGAAACAGCTTCTGTGAATCTTTGATGTTTATGTCAAAGGGTGGATGGACCGTTTAAAGTCTCACATAGTCTATGCTATGAATCATAACAGGGGTGTGGTTACAGACCAACAAAATTAGTAACTTCATGAGATTAGTAATTGCATGAAGATTGTGCAGACAGATTGAAACTATATAATAAAAGGTCAGGGAGGCGAGATGTTGATCTGCACCACAGCATCCCAGCAGTTCAGAGGTCTTAAATCTCTCCCTTAAATCACACTGCCTTGACAACTAGAGGGTTGTGACACACTACAACAACAATAACAACTCTCACTTTCACTAATACAGTGAAGCACTTCAGCGGAAAAAGCTGTTGACAGATGACTGTTTTAAGTTTAGTAATGTTAATGCTCTTCTCACATCTTACTCTTCTGGCTTGTATTTAAAAGGCAAACGCTGCAATCTCAGACTACCAGGCACGACCGCGTAAATCTACAGGTCAGTTTCCTGTGGGAATATTGAGCCTGCAGCCATGGGAAACACATTTACAGTACAGCAGAAGTCAGGAAAAAGCCAGACCTACCATTTCTTTTTAAAGGTTAATCCCCTAATCTAGGTTGTAAAGTATAGGATTTACAGTGAACACAAAGAATGTAGTTCCTATCTGGGTTTAATCTAATCCTTATCTATTGGATTTCCAACACACTTTACTAATCAATCAGCTATCTGCTCCCCTTTCAAATATAATCTGTGTATTCTAATGATGCATCCTCAGTGCCTCAGGCTAGATTAATTTCAAGTAACTATAATTTAAAGTAATTGCAGGTAGGGAGAATCATAACCTTATATTACGTTTTTACATTGTAATTTTGCAAGCAGTTACAGACAGGAAAGGAAAAAGCTTGCAGTGACTTGAAAGTATAATGCACACTTGTTAAGCCACTTTTATAACCTTGTACAGGTTAAGGGATATTCTTAGTAGGTAGAAGTTTCCAACATTTCATCTGTTCGGGTGAAACAACAAACTCTAGTAACATTTTAAAAGTACATAACTGTGGAAGAAATTATCTGCCTTTGAGAAAAGAAAAATATGCCTTTGATTTTAATGCTGTTAATATAGCTGAATGGAACATTAAAGAAAATTAAAATTAATGTTTTTATATTAACCTCCAATCTGCGAACGTTTTAAAAGAAAATTCCCACATTTTTCAGTAAGAAGAATGTCTTCTGCTAAGTTACAAACTTCTAATAATATACAGTTACTTAAATTTATTTCTCACCATCTGATTTACTTTATTTTAGAATTTCATATTTCAACACAGCCAAGAAGCGCACTTGTAATACAAAAGAGCCTGGTATAATTGAGCCAGATGACGTGCCCCACAAGTAAAATCAGCCATTCATGAAAGCTGGTCACCAGAGGCCATTTCAAACAATGCACATTTCAAAGTAATCTAAAGTAATCCCTTTTTTCTACTGATTTGGTTTCCAGGCAGTCTTAAGCACATGTGTGCAGCAAACAGGAGGCTTATTAAAACCTGATGTTATATTGGAGGTTATAATGCCATTGCCTTGAGATTGAATTCCATGTCTGTTAGTCTTCAAAGAGAGGGGAAAAAAATCAATTAAATTTATATGCTTATTAAACATGAGTGTCATGATACGTGCAGTTTATTAGCACTTGCTAAATAATTAAGACTGAGAGAGATAATTAGACGTGTTCTAGGCTCCAAGCAGGCTTCTGATATCAGATTTTTTTATCTTTAAAGAAAGTGGCTTTCCAGCTTGAGATACTATAATTGCTAAAAGACGCCACGTATTTTTCAAATATAAATAATAAACTCTATGTATGAAGGGATCTCAGGTAATTTTAAAATTCCATTTTAAAACCACGTATCTTTGCTATACTCCTGCTCACTTCAGCAGTGCAGGGCATTACGAAAATATACTATATAATAACACACTGTCAATTCAGTGATTCAGTAAGTAGTCTTGCATTGGGAGATCATATCGCAGAAGTTAACAACAGCAATATAGTTTGCACATTTCTTTAAATTCCTGTTTAAGTCCACTGGCTTTAGAAACTGCAAGAGTGTAGCTTTCCACATCTCCTTTAGATAGAAAACTCTTAATTTTAAAAGGTTGGTGTCTAGATATTTTACCTCCCCTCAAATGCCTGAAACTCTCTTTGAAAGATGGAGTTTTGATTTTTGATCTTGGAAACAGTTTGCTTTCCTAAATAAATGGACATGATTAATTTGATTACAAATACAGTATCTTTAGGACAGAGTGCCTAAGGATATACATATATATTTGAGAAGACAGAGAACGTGCCCATTTCCTCATGGCAATGTACACACCTCAGTTATCAACAGGAGAGGTTAGAGCAGGTTGTGCCATCATGCAGGTGGGTGGTCTTGAGTGGAAACTGAGCCTAATGCATGGCTGCTCTGGCCACTCTCCTTGCTGACCACGCAGGGGAAGCAACAGGCACTTACAGGGACCAGAAGAGTCTATGTAAGGACTGAAGGGTGAGGAAGTGCCAGTAGGGCTTTAGATAGGTGCCATCCCCTGGCTAACCAGGTGAGTCAGGCAGTTCCTCTAAGTGCTTTCGGAAAACTTTAATACTACAGTGCAGAAAGTGAACTTATTTGTAGCATCAGCACTTTGTGTGCTTACATGCACTGTGTGTGCTCATGTGAATGTAGAGCCATTACAGACTGCATGTGGTGTCTGTTGACTTTTTCTTTCACTTTCAGGTCTAAACCCCAAGGCTAATATATTTTTTTAAAATAATCTCACTATATTCAAGTGAGTTTTACTTTCAGTAAGTTCAAACTGAATTTAATAGGACTACTAAGATAGACTCAGTGGATCAGGTCCTGAGTACTGTTTGTAAAGTGCAATGTCTCTTAGTAGGCTACTGCTTTTTGCCATGCAGTTTTTCCAGTCCTGGCACAGTAAAAATTCTATCTTCACTGATATAAATGTAAAGGCTCCTTGACAGACCAAGAAATGCATTTGCAAATAAGTTCCTCCCTGACAAACCTGTACTAAGGAGAAAGAAGCCTACTAATAATAGTAAACAGACAGTCAGACCAAACAAAACAGTCTGTTACAAAAAACAGATGCTTCATATCCTTTCCCATATAGACTAGTCAGTAAGGGAGTTGCACTGACTTGAGGCACTGGTGAGAAGAACACCACCCTGCCATCAATCTCACTTTTAATTGTCTTTGTAATCAGGAAGCTCCTGGTGTTCCCCAAGCTGTGTCACCTGGTGGGGCACAAGGCAGAGCCCCAGCCCAGGAACACTGGGACTTCTGTCTGCTATCACAGTGATCCTTCCAGACCACTCACATCCCATCATCTCACTGTCCCACACTCCCCGCTCTAGGAATCCCCCACTGTGTACACTTCTGGAGGATTCCCAGAGTGACCTGTGACTGACTCATCACAGGGAAACTGAAAGTCACCTTCACATGGCCATGTTCTGTCAGGTGAAAACAGTTTTGTGCAGGAATAGAGCGAATATGAACAAGGAGTACAACTGATGGATTTTACTGCCAAATCAGGTGTCCAAGACAAACTTAGACCCCGATATATACGTTCTGCTATGCAAACTAAATACATGTTGGATTCAATAGGACTGCTCATCACCTGCAGGGTCTTCAATACATTCCTGGTGCAAAGACATTTTAAGCTCTTTGGTACTATTTCAGAAAAAAGCTAAGCACCAACGGCACATGAGGAAAGGCCAAATGTACAAAGTATCTGAATACTGAATTTCACCTGAAAATTAGTATTCCTATCAAAAAAGTCAGAAATTAGAGTCACATTTGCCTGTTCAAGGACAGAATATATCATATACAGCTTCTCTGTCTGAGGAATACCAGCCTGAATTTTGAAAATCAGTTCTCAAAGAGCTGTTTGAAAATAACCCTCAGTCTGAGATCTAAAAGACACAAGACTGACTTGCTGAAATTATTCTGTGAATAACTTTATCTCAGAAAACATTTAGAAAGGGTAGCACATATAAATGCACCTTCATTTTCCAAGTGAAAATGCCTGCAGAAACACTTTCTTCATCTTTCAAGTGCACATACAGGTATTTCAATTTCACAGTACTGACTTCTGTAGATGAGAGAGCAGTTTTAAAGCATGAAAGATGAAGCTGAATACATTGAGGCAAAGCAATTTTTTTATTTCCAAAGCACTTTTTATTAAGCAGAGTTCCTATTTGGCAATGAAGAGACATTATTTTATACCATCTTTATAAATTTTGCATACATATATATATAATATCTTTATATATAGTTAATTGCAAACCTGCTCATGAGCCAAGATTCTACAAAGATGCTTGACACAGCATGTAATGAATTATTTTCTCTAGCAGTAATGGAGCAGGCAGTCAGCCTTATGTCACAGCACCTCACTGCGTGTTACACACAAAGAAGGGAAGACAGGAATGGAAATCGGTAATCATTAGGTAGAAACTTCTGAATAATACAGCATGGATCAGGAATGGCAAGGACCAAGACACACAGGAAATCACTCCCAGAGAACAGAGATAAGATAAAAGGCAAAAGACAGAACTGTAGTGTTTTTCTTCATTTTGTGTAGGAAGGAATTTGGGAGGCATCCCAGTTTACAGTGATTATTGTGGGGAAATCATCAATGCTTGCTTTAGTAGGTGGTTGGTTTTTTCCCCTAAATGTAGATGAGCTGTTCTTATATAAAAGGTGTCTCATAAACTGTGTCAATGAACCAATTCAGAAATGTTTAGACCAACATACAGAGAATCCAATTCTCTGTCTTTAGTCGGCTCAGTTGTGAGGTCAGACCTGGCTGCTCAGCGTTTTACCAAGTCAGGTTTGAAAACCCCAAGGGTGGACACTGCTCAAATGCTCTGGGGCCCTGTTTGCTGCTTGACTGGTCTGAGGGTGAAATTCGTTTTTCCTTATATCTAGTCAGAATCTCTTATATTTCAAGTTATGTCCATTGTCTCTTATCTTATCCTCCTGCCATGCATGACTGTCAAGAAGGAGGCTCCATCTTCTCAATGACCTCTCTTTAGGCACTGTGGTGCTACTGTGAGACCCCCCAAAAAGCCCTCTTTGCTCCAGACTGAACAACCCTGCTCCCATAGTTTCCTCACACAGGACAAGAACTTCAACCCCCAACCATCTTGATGGCAATCAACTGAACATAGTCCAGTTCATTGATGTCTTTCCCATATTGATGACTTAGAGCAGGACATTTTATATTAGTTAACCCTAGAATTTAGTATATAGTGGCATCATGGAGCAACATCTATGCCTGTCATTGCCCATAAGTCTGAGATCCTTTTTATCGACTTCCTGTTCCACTTATTTCATCACTGTACACAGTTCATAAGAAATCCCTGGTACCTGTCCCCCCATTTAAGATTCTTCAGGGTTAAAGACCAAATTTTGTTCCCCAGTCAAAGGAATCAGCCAAAATTTCAGAGTTTATCCAAAGTCCTTTGAACCGGGAAGAAGTCTTCCAATTATTTCAGTCATCATTGCTTCAACAGAATTGAAAGCTGGTTTAGAAATCTTCTTTGTTTGTTTGTCATGTTGATAAAAAAGTTAAAGCAGTTGGGACTTGGGAAAAAAGTGCAACTCTATTATGAGAAAAGAGAGACTTGAAATACCCTCTGTCCCAGGTCCCATGTAAATGTAAAGAGCACAGTTGGAAAAAAACAAATGATCTCACCGGTTTCTGATGAGCTGGGTGGTGTAAATGTTTCACACTAACCACACTGCATGCTCATAATATAGGAGCTAATTCATCTGCCATGAATACATTCCTGTGTATGTTGTCCTTTAAAATAAACAAGCAAAAATGAGTAATTTATTGAGTTAAACGAATAGTTTTCCAGAGGGACCACTTTCTGTCCCATATGACTGATTTTAAAGTCTGAATGAAGGCAGCTCAAATGCTACATCCTCTGTCTCAATATGTGACACAGTTACTGCTTTAAAATATAGAAATTCAAATTTTTAACAGTATCAACAAGTTCCAATTGTGCCTGAAAATATCATTCAGGCTGCTTGTTCCTTACAAGACTGGAAAACTCTACACACAGGGCTGCAAATGGTGAATCACGACAATTTTCCAAAGCCTCTATTTACAATGGCATTGCATTTGCAAAATGTGTCTGTTTCTAGATTTAATTCAAGAAATTTTGATGGAAGGTTTATAACCATGACAAAGCAGTTTTTATAGGATAAGTCTCCAGGAAAAGAAGGCAAACCATAACCAGCCCTGCCTGTATTAAATTTTACAAATCCTTTTTATTTCTCAATATCTTAAAAGTTATCAAAAACTTATTATTCTTGAGAAAACAATATGATCTGTTAACTTCACAATGATTAATGTGTTTCCCAGAGTTTTTCTACACTAGAAATGAGGTTATTAACTTGCATTTGTTCCCATAGAATCCCCCCAATAGTAAGGGTTACTCATGTAGGCAGCTCAGATCATAAGCTCTTATTAATGGATAATCTGAGACTGAGGATCATAGGTTTCTTAGACTAACAGAGACTCGTAATAACTTCCTTCCAAAATTAAAGGTGCTTTCCATGGCTTACAGTGAAGAGCAACCAATGCCTCTTGGACAGAAGTTTCAGAAAAAGTCTGCAAGGAGATTGAGGCATAACCACCATTTTCTGCTCAAACATCTTCCTTTGTTGCAGAAGAATTCAACAATGTACATTAATATAGAAAAACTTCCAAATTGAAAATATTCATGTTTAGTGTCCTGGTACATATCTGGAAACTATAATTTGCACGTAAAGAAAAGCATTAACACTCTTTGGGAAAACCACTTATGGTGGTGATGGTGTTAAACAGAGAGGCAGTGCAAAAGACTTCCACATCTCTCTGTTCTTCTATTCACGTTTATATGCTTCTATAAAATTACTGGCTCTCCTTTGCACCTCCCTTAAAAGCAGGGTGGTTTCAAGCAGATGACACACCCCAAATCCCCTCCCTTGACCTTCAGCATGTGGATCATGGCACTCACACAGTACAGAGAGTAGCCCACTGCTTGCATTACCCCACCTTGGTTTTCCATTTTATTGAAAGTTCCTAGAAGCTTACCTTTTCCCTAACTGGTAAGATATGTTTAGCTAATGGACATGTTTAAATCTGGTCAAAAAGATACCAAGCATTTCAGGGTATGAAGAGGGAGAAAAGACCTGAAATGAAAAATGCATTGTGCTAAAGTATCGTATGGCACTGGCTTATCTCCTGCATTTAAAAAGCTATGTTGACCCCTGTAAAAGGCATTTATCTTAACATTGCAGTGATTTGTAAAACTTTTGCACATTTCTTTGCATGATTTTATTTACCAAAGCTAGGCCTTTACTACAATATTGAGTTATATATTCCACTTCTCATGGAATAGAACTGGGAAAGAGATACAGCAAAATGCCTGGGCATTGGCATCTGTTTCCTACACCTGCTAATGTAATTTTGATGTATCTGCAAATGAAATCCTCCTGTGTTTCCAGTAACACCTACAAGCATGTTTTCAGGACACAGTGTGGGGCCTGTCAGCCGTGGCCAGGAGCAGCCGGGCAGGATCTGGCAGCCTGTCCCATCTTACCCCCCAGCCAGCAGCTGGGCACAGGAACAGACCCAGCTCCACACACTGGGCACCTCCCTGGGGATCAGGGCAGGCCCAGGCCAGGCTGGAAAAGGCCTGGCAGGGCTGGGGGGAACCCAAAGGGCTGAAATGGGGTCCTGGGCCATAAGCAGGGAAATGAAGGCCCTGGAGGGGGCAGGGGCTGGCAGAGTCAGAAGTGCCTGATGGTCATGACACACATAGACAGCAACAGCACCAGTTGTAAATGACTGAATAAGTACCTATCCAGCTCAGTAAGAATCAAAACCATTGCAGGTAACTGCAGGAAAGTTGCCCTAAAAGTCGTAATGGGCAAGTACGCCTCACCAGAAAATTGTTACGAATAAAACTGCAGAATCAGCTATTGTGCCAGGAAGGGCATAACAAGAAGCAACAATTGTGACACAGCAGAATGTCACAAATCATCACCTTTACTAGCATGATAAAGAGGGGCCTACTTATTATAAATTAACCTATCTTCTATGGTTTAACATTCAGTTCAGCATCTATGCAAAATACATATCCACTGTCAACAGTCAAATGATACAGGTTTTAGCTTACAGGTGAGGACACAGTGGGAAAGCAATTTTAGGAAGCAAATAACCATAACCAAATAGCAAAGAGCTATTGCTAATAGATTTTCTTTTTAGCATGAAATTGCTTAAAACCAAGGCAGCTGACTGACTAGTGTGAATCAGATGGATCTCCTAAACAGTGTGATGAATGTCATAACTTAGCATCTAATACCTGCCTAAGGCTTGAAAAACTACTCTGTATGCCATCTGTTATGGAAATACCCTGTTGAATAGGACTTTTGGACAAATTTTTAGTCTGTCATTGTCTCTGATGTAAATGGTATATGGAATATAACACTTTCAGTATTTTGTCATACATAATGTCTTTCATATAAGTTCCTTGATTCACTGTGCAAAGAATTAGCTAATTGATTATCACTGGTATCAATGAAATGGCATTGAAACTAAAACAAAGAAGGATTAGCTTGACTACTCCAAGTCCAGACTAAGCTTTCTGCTTACTCTCAATACTGTTTCATGCTGGGGAAAGAAAAAAACCAAAAAACACTGGAAGGCTTTTGTCTTCTTTGCAGTGTGAAATGAAAAAATCTGAATCCTTGACAACTAAACTGACATCCTCCACCTTTAATGAAAGACATAGTGAAGATTATACATCCCTGTGATATTAAATGACAAGAGTTGTAAGCACAAGGCCTTCCCTAAAACCCAATGATATTACTACTGGGCATGCTATACCAGAGGGAGTTTCCAAAACCAACACCATTCTGTAATTCATTATGGATGATGACATGTCAAGCTAGACTAGATCATAAACTTGGATCTTTAATGATCACCTAGATAAGACTCCTTGAAGATGTATTTCTGAACTTCTTTCCATTCATCAAGCTTGCATATGAGCTAATACTGTCTTACATTTAATTAATCTCTTTACTTGCAAACTGATCACACACTTCAGAAATTATTAAGAGAAATGATAAGCTGACAATGTCATATCTGGGTCAATATTCAAAGTAAAACCATTATTCCACTTACTTGTCTATAGTGCAGGAATATAAGATAGACTGTATGTCCTGGTTTTCATCTGGGATAGAGTTAATATTCTTCCTAGTAGCTGGTACAGTGTTGTGTTTTGGATTTAGCACCAGAATAAGGTCGATAGCACACTGATGTTTTCAGTTGTTGCTAAGTAGTGTTTATATTAAGTCAAGGGCTTTTCAGCTTCTCATGCCCTGATAGTGAGAAGGCTGGAGGGGCATAAGAAGTTGGGAGGGCACACAGCCTGGACGACTGACCCAAACTGACCAAAGTGATATTCCACAAGATATGGTGTCATGCTCTGTATATAAACTGGGGGGAAAGCTGGCTGGAGGCTGGTGCTTGGAAACTGGCTGGACATTGGTCATAGAGTGGTGAGCAATTCCATCACTTGTGTATTCTAATCCTATTATTATTATTGTTAGTAGTATTATTGTTGTTATCTTCCTTTATTGACCCACTATCTTTATCTTGGCCCACAAATTTTCTCACTTTTACTCTTTGGACTCTCTCCCTCATCCTGTTGGCTGGGAAGCAAGCAAGTGGCTGTGTCGGGCTGAGTTCTTGGCCAGGGTTAATGGTGTGTGTTACCTTAGGAGCTAAGTAAGGGAACTTGGAAAGATTTACTGATAGTGACCTACCTAGTAATACAAAATTTATTTTGTATAGACAGGTTTATTTTACAATTTTCATCTGTGTTGGCTCTCTGCCATATATAAATATGCAGCCATCAGACATTCCACATTTAAATAACCGTGTCTTTTCTCTCTTTGAAGATAAAGGGCATTTAAACTGCCTAATCCACAGGGCATTTAGACTTCAGTAATGAAAATAACAATAAGGACTAAAATATGCCTGCTGCTGTGTTGTGGACTATCATGGCAGATGCATCATCTGTTAACTGAGCATGTCACCTGTTCCAGAAGTGCAGCACATCTTGAACAAGTGTAAGATAGCACAGTTAGACCAGCAGATGAACTCGCTGATCCCACAGTCAGGTTATTGGTATTATTTTGACACTGTTCATAGGTCCCTACACTGTGTGCTGTCACAGAGAAAAGTCCTCACAACATGCTTGTGCCTTAAGGAAAAACCCTTGCTAATATTTGAACAGTAGTCACCATCTGTTGTTGTTTTGGTTCCTTAATGGTGCAGATACAGGTAAGATGTCCTGTTTCATCCACCATTTTGTTTGACTCTATCTCACAATATCAACTGGCATCTAAACCTAATTTTTTCCAAGCACCTTTTCCTTGCGCTGGAGCAGGAAAGGAGCTTAAAATGACTGTCAGTATAGAGACAAGGTCCCTTACCAGAAAGGAAGCAATATCGCAGATGAGAAGAACCAAGAATGGCTATTCTAGTGGAAATGCTTGTGAAGTACCATTTCCTATTTTCTTTTCTATACATGTAACACACCAAAACTTCAGTAAAAGGAGACTTTTATAGACTAGTGATCAAAGTTTCCTCTACTTCCACAGCCAGCTATTACTCTCTTGTCATCTGTATTCACAGTGAAGCATCTCCCTCACAGTTTGGGAATTAATCTGTCTTGCACTAACCAATGATTATGATTCTTCTTATTCTCCTTATTTTTTTCTATTAACCAGCCTTCTAGGAAATGACATTGACAGCTCAAGATAGAATACAGGCATTAGCAAGCCTTCTTTATTTACAAATACTTCCTGAATTCTTCAATTTTTCTCTGATGCTAGGCGGTTATGCATTTAGTGAATATTTCCAGCCTTTTCCATCCCTCCAAGAAAATCACATAATGTAAGCACAACAAAGCTGTTTGCTATGAGGAATCAGCAAGGGAGCACCCTGTGGATGGTCTCTCTACTAATAAGGTAATAAGTATGGAAGTTTCCTCAATATGTAATTGCTTACTCTTCATCTCAGCAGGTTTTTCTTTACCCAATCATCAGCAAAATAACCTATGTAAGTCACAGAATAGTCTAGTTGTTTGATCAGTCCCTTTCTTTGTGTTAGCCCTTTGATATTTAACCTCCCATTTTAGCCGGCTTTACAAGGATGTTTTCCAGAGAAACAGTATGTCTCACTGGATGCTGTATTAATCATTTGGAGCGAACGTGTATGTTGCTAGGCTGGCAGTAAGTGTATGCATATGAAAGTAGGGCCAGCCCTGGGCGACAATGAGTTTCTTCTGCAAGACCAAGAGCCCTTCATCTCTATTGACCTAGGGAGCAGGTCAGATATGATGGCTGCTATAACAACATTTCTTCAATACAAAAATGCCTTTGCAGTCACACAGCTAGGCAGTCTGAAAATCTCAATTTTATTTGTCTCTAAAATACTTCAAGATAACAGTACAATATGACTGACACGCTAGAAAAAAGGCTAATATGTAATCTTTTCCAAGCCGTGACAGACATGCAAATTAACACCTGACTGGAGAAGGCAAGCCTTTTGGCAAACTCTAAGTTAAACTTTTCACCTACTAACTAAAGCAAGGGATAACTCCAGAAGAAAGTATCTTCACCAGATAAATAAAACACTTGCAGCTCTATTACAAAAACAAAACCCAGAAAAAGTTGGTTGTGTTAAGCAATGGGCAATATTACCTCTTTTTTCTCTGCAAACATTTTTCTTTTCACCCAGCTTGTGAGAGAGCAAGTACACTGCATGCTAACTATAGCACATTTACCTGTTATTTCCTATGATCAAGCAGATGACAGTGAACTGTGTGCAAGTGGATATTGAAAACTACTAACTTAGGATCCACTTGGATTCAGGTAAATAATAGAAACTTTCATGCAGATCACAAAAAAAGAAGGATAATTCTTTAACCGTTTTCCTATCCTGGAGCACCTTATCCAGCCTGCCCTGAAGAATAAAACTTCTATGGTCACCATCATGGAAAAATAATGCCCTTACATTTATGTGTATGTTACATTGGAAGTAAAAACTTAATACTTAAAAAAAATAATTAAAATTTAGTTTTATATGACAATTTCAAAAGAAGAAAAACCTAACAGAATTAATAATCTTTTCAACAACAGAATAAGCTCTTCTCCATAGAGTTATATGACAGTCTGTAAAACTGCTCAGAGATTAAGGTTCATAAGTTGTGTGGCAAATATTATAGGGATCTTAGTTTCTATCCTGCTTCATGGGATGAAAAGGAGCGTTTAACTGCTTGGCTCCTGCTGTTTTTGAATGAAAATCCAATGCTTCATTAATATTTATCCCTTTTTCTTCTAACTCTACTATACATGCTCTCTTTCGGGAGTTTCAGGAAAACCAGCAATTATCACATCAAAGGTCATCAGTCCACCAGGGAAACTTCAATCCTTAACTGATGAAGAATTGCTGCAGCTTTTGCAAACAACTCAGATCAGGCAAGAAAGTGTTTTCCCTCCTCCCTTCCCTCCTGTTACTCTTGTTGGTTTTATTTAATCAGCTTAGAAGACCTCCTTAGTTTTCCTGTGATGACATACCCTATCCTAGACATCAAACAGACTTTTATACTGCTGTTATATTTATACAGAGGGAATAAAAGACTAACAATAGTTTAACCATCATGCACAATAGATCCAGTCTGAAACAGTCTGAAGGACTCTGCTTAAATTTCCAAAAATACATTTTTGTTAAGATCTGTTCTGAAGTTATTTGCAACACTCTCACTTCAACAGCAACAGTAGCATTAAAGAAAGAAAGAGGTCCATGCAGATGAAAATGATGTTCAAGTTACTGAACTACAGAAATCAGAAGAATCACTGAAAAATTCAGACTCTACTTCTGCCATCAGCAAGCATTAAATAAAAAAGGTCTGAGTCAAACCCCCAAGATAAATCAAGAAACTGTTTTCAAAACTGTGTTATTTTAAAAAATAGTAAATGTGTTCATGTTACTTATCTTCTGGCTTCATAGTCTCTATGATAGTCCATTTTGAAAGTTTTTGTGGCAATCCTAAGTACTAAAGAACATTTTTTTTTCTTCCAAATGAGAGATACATTTTCCTAGACTCACATGATGCCAAAAATGAGATGTCTGAAAAAGCAAAGGGAGCTGGCAATGCTAAAAAGGTGTTTTTTTTCAGGACTAAGAAAGACAGATCTGATAACATGCAATGCAAAGGGTACCACATTCGTGTTTCCAACCTCACTGGAGAATGGATGACCAAACATCACTCATTCTGAGTATTACTTTTTTGGCTCTTCTACCTTTGCACAATGAATTGATTTAGGTATTTAGGAATCTTGATGTTAATCAAAACATGACTTCAGTGTCATGTAGACTGCTAGCTTGGGCAGGTTGCTTCCACTTAAACAAAGTATCATTTGGTGTTAAAAAAATAATAAAAATAAATCAACAAATTTGGCAGAACTGTCAGGGAATACTGCACTACTTTGTCTGAAATATCATTTCTTTCTGACCACTCTTCCTGCCTCTGATTCTCTGCACAACTCCTGTGGTCAAGTCCCATTAAAAAAGCCTTTTCTACTTTATGTGTGAAGCTGTGCAGGGAATTTTTGTTCATGACATTATAAAGCAAATCTGAATAATTCTGTTCAACTTACTGCTTTAATGTAATTAGTTAATTGATTTAAGTTAAGAATTTAATCCATTCTCCCCAGTGCCTCCTTTAATGACAGAGTAGGAGAGACCACTCCTGTGTACCAAGCTAAATCAGCTATATGTTTCTGAAGCATGGTTTTAATTTTTGATAGAATTAAAAGTTTTTGATTCCCCATTTCTTTTCTTTACAATAAACTAATCTCACATCTCTGAGAGTGGGGACCCAGAGAAGAAGCCACAGAACCACATGAATCTGAAATTTCAGCCCTTCTCAGCTCTGCATATTTACCAAGATATGAACTGGTATGTCACTCCTGCATGAGAGACTTCTCATCATGTAACTGTTTTGGTGAGGATTCTGTCCTTGCACTCATTTTGACAGGGCAGGAGATGAGTAGTGGGAGACATGCAGAAGAGTTATTTCTTCCTCTAGACAAAAGAAAAAGCTGTTGTCTTTTTACTGTGTGCTGGCAAGGCTGCGAACATCAGTATTGCTACTACAGCTTTACATCACATAATTGCCTTAAATTCCTTGGTTACTCTGCTAATGCAGAGCCTTCCCTGCAATTAATTTGCTTGGGTGAATATAATGATGTGTTTTTATTGTACTTTCATATTACCACACCTACTCCTTGGGTATTCAAGAGTTAAGTGTGGTTGGCCTAGCAAAGTAAACTCAAGAATTAGCTAGGAGCATTTTTTTGTATATAAAATGGACTTTGTTAAAAAGTGACTTGAAATGTTAAACAGTTGGTTTGTTCAAATAGCTAAAGTGACTAAACATTTGAACTTGACTTCAGAACATGAATACTCTCACAGCAAAATATAGTGTGCTGAGGAATTTTGCCTCTGGCTATGGTATGAATGAACTAAATCATCCCCTGAAAATGAGACATTTCTTCGATCTTCCACTGCGCATGCAAAATAAAGGAATCGGTGTAGTATAGCAACAAGCTTTTATTCGAGCAGTGAAACTTTACTGTTTTGTTTTATGATTAGTACATTTGACCATTCTGGTATTACCAGCTTCATAATTCCTAGTTACTGCTCTGGTTTTAGCCCTGCTAACTTTGGTACAATTCAGACAGCTAAGAGAGTTTCACTCTCATTGACTTAAAGTCCACTCATGTGAGCTGAAAGGAGCTTCCCAGGTAGGGAACTGTTGGTGAGAGATGAGGGACACGTCACAGGTCTGCCATGTGAAAGCTGAGTATGCTGAACTGCCCTTAAGCAAGATCCTTCAAGGTGAAAATGACAGCTGAGACGACAAAGGCTTTTTTAAAGCTTTCTGTTACAAAAGCAGTGACACTGTTCCTCTTGGACAAAAATCCACTATCAATATGAAAATCCTTGTCCCATCAACACTCAGCTATAGTACTATATCAGGCACGGCCATCAGCTTTTAGAAACACACTAAGGCTCTGAAGCTACTGCAGAACTGGCAGAACTCTGGGAGAGTTACAGAGCAGAAATGATGCACTAACAAAGGCTGCTCTGGTTAGCTGTTCTGATGGTGTGATAAGCACTGAATTTCATCTACAAAGAAATGGTTCTGAGCACTGTACCCAACAGATTATCCTTTTTTTCTGAATTACAGTTCTGCAACAGAGACGTCTTGAAGGCAGATTAGTTTGCCTGTTGGATACACTAAAAGTTTCTGAAGCTTTAGGGAAACATGGATTTTTGTGAAGGAGAATAGAACAGTCAGTGTGCTTGTGGCACAGGGACTCCCGTATTTGTGACTTTCCAACAGGCTGAGGAAACTCAGCTGAAGAATACAGTATCTGGATTATACCACTGTAAATGCAAAGGTTATATGAAATACATCCACTTTTGCACTTAAACCAATTTATAGTGTCTATATGCTACCACCATGCAAGTGAAATAAAAGCTTCGTGTGAGATACATATTCTTACCTACTGGCCCGAGGGACTGCATATTGCAAGACTGCAGCTTGTCTAGACACAAGGCCGTGACTAACTGATGATTAATTAGCTTAACTTATACTCTCATCAAATTCATTACTTTCGTAAGTAATTTCTTAAATTACTTAACTCATGTAGGCAAACTTGGGCAATTATTGACATAGTTCAAATAATTAAACACTTGTAGCAGAAAGGCTCAAAGAAATACAAACTGAAGTCTTACCAAATGTGAAGTTTTCTCTGGGGTCACAGGCAACAGATTTTTCTGACTCCACAGAGGTTTTTTTTTTATTTCAGAATCTGTTCCACATGGTGTGTCTTTGGTCCTTGTTTTGATAGGAAAAGATTAAGGGACTTGCCCAGGCAAATAGCAAGGAATGGTTGGAACTACCTGTATTTATGGCAGTTCCCAAAGCATTTAACAGACAATACCAACACTAGTTCCCTTCTAAGTTTAAGTGGTGTCTTAATTCTGCCACTGCTTAGGAAGTTTGGGTCAGAATCTTGATTATAATTATAATCTAGAAATACTTGCTAGATGTGATTGTTCCCATCTGGATCAACAGGGCTGTATTTTGTCAAATATCAATCACAAATGATCAGACTGTACTCTAGAGATAAGTGGACCATCCCAATATAACCCTTATTCATCTTTCAAATTGTGAGGCTCTATTAATTCATATTTTTAGAAAGTTCTTGATAATAAGTTGCTATAGAAATCAAAAATAATTGCAACCCATAGAAAATTTTCTTCAGTATAATTAAGACACTTTCCTTGTTACATTTTCTCTAATTATGTTTCAGTCTTGCCGTGGATCTAAGTTTTTCCTTGTCTAACAGAATGTTTCTGGTTCCTGGATTCATTTATACACAAGCTGACATTATAGTTTTAGAACTTCTATTACTTGAAATAGTACTGTTGAAGACAAAAGTGAAAATATAGACATCAACACAGAATCATAAAGAAGCTGATGGAATATCACAGTCACCATAAACCACTAAGATTTTAATAAATCTGAGGCTAGGCTTTCAGGCCTAGAACATCTCATTGTCATATGAAGAAACTACCTATGTACAAATGTTAAAAGTTTGGAGAAAGAATTAGTGCTGGAGTGCTATTTCATTGAGCTGGCTGGGTCATAGTGCAAATGTCAGTCTAGAATTGATGCACTGGAGTCTCCTGATGTGAAGTACAATTTGAAGATGAATATACAACCTTAAAATTGATCACTTTCTGGCAACTTCAAAACATCTATCCTACTAAAACTAAGTAAGAACTAAAATCCCCTCAATCTATAGATTTCTAGAGTGGACTTCTCTGACTGAACACAGGTCTATGCAAGTCCCCCTGTTACTTCAAAAATATGTTTTAGTTGAAATTAAAAACAACACGTAAAAAAAGAACAAACTGTCTGAAATCTTGTGGCACTGTGCCTCCATTAATAAATTGCAAACTCCCCTTTTAGAAAAATGGACCATGGTACAGAAGCAATTGCTTCACTTCCTCCACCCCTTGTCACCTGTCAGCATCAGGATTGCCACCAATGCCAGCTCCACTGTGGGTTTGTCAGAGCAGCATTGAGCCCAAATTAATAAATCCCAGCTGGTTACAGGTTGACGCCATTAAGAGTCTCTGTGTTTCCCAGGGAACTGGCTTACCATGGAGCCAGCTAAGATTTACATGGGCTTATTAACTCCAGCTCTGTGTAATGCAAAAGCAGCTGTACTGATTATGGAGTTGAGATGCTCCTGGAAGGAGTGTAGAAACATTCATATGGCTCTGAGCTTCAGCTAAAATCTGTGGCATGAATAATCTGCAACACATGGATATCAAGTGCTGAATGTATTCTGCTTCTGAATGGGTGCACAAACAACATATCCAGTGAGGCAGTGCTGAGACAGAAGAATTTAAGAGCTCTGAGCCTAAAAGAAATTCAAACCTTTCTTTATTTCTAGGCTGTCAGCAACTTGCTTTGCACAGAAAAACAAGACTGAATCTTATTATTTAAAGGAAGGTCAGAGAGTCAGATTCACCTTCATGCATGGGACTAAGCACAAAAATCTGTGAATCACTTCAGGTCTCTTTTGACCACTTCAGTGCTTTTTAGGTCCTGGGCTGAGCCTCTCTTTGGTATGAACATGCCCTTGAGGCCTTCATCCTGCTTAGTGCTAAACAACTTCTGAAAGTGACAAGTGTGCTTACTTTATGGTGCTAATTATTATCTGGAATTGTTCAGACTCTATAGGACTAGCTGCCTAACTTCTGGTTTTCATATTTTCATTGGAAATGAGTAAGTGTAATTGACTTATGTAATGCTTACTGGGAGTTAACATTACTAAAAACTTACTGAACATCCTGAATCTTAAACATGAAAAAAATAATCTAGAGTTACTTGCCTCATGAATACAGGCATATATACCCCTCCTCTGATAGGTGAATGCATCTAAAAGCAAGTTAGCCATACACTGGATTTTAATTATCCCTGAGGGCCACATAACAGAATAGGCTGTAATTCATTCATGTTAAAATCATATTAGTTTTAATTTCATCACTGTCTTTACTTCACACATACATATGCACTACTTAAATAATTTCACTGGGTGGGATTCACCTTTACATCGTAGAAACCAAGATTTAATTCTCAAAATGTTGGTGTCACTACATGAGGTAGGTGTCTAAGCTCCCACAGCATTCAGAGAGGAATCTCGTTTGTACAGTTAGGGGAACCTGGAAACTATCTGACTGTCCAGGTGCAGTCCTCCAAGCTCCCCTGGCTGTATTGACTCAAATGCTATTTCCTATAATGGTAGTCCAGATATTCACACACTGGCACCTACATCTAGATGTCTGGATCCTGTACAATAGATGAGGTAATTGGTATAATTTTTGAGCTATTGCCCAACCCTTTTAACTGAAAAGATATTGAAAAGTACAAATTTGAAAGTTTTAGGAGATAATCAACATACTGTACATATATGGATTAAAATCTCCCTGGTGATGCTCCTTTAAGTTGTATGCAAGGCACAACTGTTGTACAATTACAAAATTACAGAGGAAGAGGAAGAAAATGAAAAAGTCACGCTGGGGACAGTTTCTTAAATTTTCATGATTTCACAGCTTGTGCCTGGAGAATCAATAATCACCACTACAAAACAAGGCTAGAAATGACACCTATGTCTTTATCTGTATCTACCTACAGGTTCATAAACACACACACACACACACACACACACACGGATGCATGACTTCCCATTCTTGTGGATGTATTTAAAATGTAGTGCACTTATTTCCTCATAAGAGGGAGAAAGCATATTAATGTCCTGTAATCTGCAGATGGGAGGAAAAATATAGCCTTGTGCTCAGAAACAACAATTGTAATTCTGAATTTTATCAGTATAAGCCAATAAAATACTGTTGCCTTTGGAAAAGTGACACTGGCATAAGACTACACCTGCAGTACTAAAAATACTGCCTTTTCTGTATGTTTTAGGGAAGCTGTGCCTGAGTACCCAGTGCCACCATGAGGGAAAGCATGGCCAGTTTTGCCCTCTAATGCCTGAAAAGGCTTTCTCCTGAATCCTAACTTACCAGAATACTCAAAAGTGCCTTGTTACCCTTCCTCTGCTCAGCTGTGCAAGCAGGCTAAGGGAAATGTCCAGATGCCAATTTTGCTGTGAAAAGCTTGGGGGCAAATGGCATTGCATTTTCAAACTTTATTTACTCTCATCTGCCATTTTTACATCTTCTGCAGCTTTCTACAAAGACAAAAAGCCAACTGGGAAGAAAATAAAAAGGAAAAGGTTCAGGGAAGTGTTAAAGTTAGGGAAACGTTGATGAGGAAAAATTTGACAAGAGAAAAAAGAGAAAAGAAGCAGTGAAACAAATGGCACAGACGTGAGAAAGGCATGTCCACGTACAGGTCTGTGCTGATAAAGCTAATCAGGTTCAGTTAAACCCTTATATAGACACTTCTAGGAACTGTGACACACATACAAACAAATTAACAATGTCTAACAGTATAGGTCACTATAGCATGAACCCATGTGCTTTTCAGCAAGCATCAAACAAATCACATCAGTGCCCTTTCAGAGAAACTTAGAAGCTTAACTTCACAAAAGCAATTAAAATAATCCATACCTATCATGCTGCACAGCTTAAGATACCTAAAGTTCCTTGGAGACCTAATGGTAGGCTTCTGGGTCTGCTCAGTTGTCACCTTGTCTGTGTTGAACTAATTGCTTAAGATCCTGCGTTTTAGCTGAAGCTGTTTGGGAGATGCAAAACAGGCAGAATTCTTGAAAGGAGCCAAATTTGTGAGGCACACATCAGCCATGGAAAATTCATGGGATGTTGGGGATCCATCAGAAATTGGAAGTCTGAGGTGCAAGCACTCCTCCTCATGATGACATCTGGAGCTCCAGCTCCAGTCTCAGGACTGCTCCTCAGTCATCACGCAATGGTGATAAAAGGTTCAGTCTTCCTATCCTGGGAAAGTTGCTCCATGCAAGATCCATATGCTAGGGACAAGGAGGGGCAGAGCTTCATTCTGCATCTTAGATCACTTGATGTGGGGACAGACTGCTGGCATTCTTGAGACATTTCTGCTGTTTATCAAATGACAATTTTGTGATAATGTAGAAAGAGTTTAGGAGCAAGCACTGAGATTGAGGACATGACTTCAGGCTCCAAGTATCTACTTCACAGAGAAGCCTGGCTGTAGCCTTGACCTAGATACCTGTGCAAGAGACAGCTATCTGGGACATCCATTCCATTGTCATCCACCATAAACTTTTTCCATTTCCCCTTGCTCAGAGCTCAGTCTGGGCGGAAAAAAAAACCTATCCCAGAGATTGCAGGTGTCTGATAATACCTAGCAAATTCTATTCTCAGAACATTCTAACCTAAACTGTCTTTACTGCCTTTTGCCCTAGGGAACAAAGCTTTTCTCTGAGCATTCTTCACCACTCAAATATACAGCAGAAGTCATGTGTACTCTGTAACTGTTTGGGAAGTTTCAGGCTCCCATCTGAGTGGCTCAATGCACTTTCTGATTACCTGTTAAAGATGACTCACAACATTGTGTAAACCTTGCTATTGTTACACGACTTACTTTGTCACTCAACAGCCCAGGAAGGAGCCAGGAAAGCAGCACTTCAGCGCTGCTCCTGAGTTTCAGCTATTTCATCAGGCTTCCTTCCTTAAGATGGATGCTTGCAAGTTTCACAGAAGCTGTTGTTTTTTATAACTGCAATTTTAAGGCTAGTTTGACCTACTGCACCTAAATATATTTAAACAAAAAATGTGCTTAAAAAGGACTAAATATATAAATGGTTCTTTCTATTTCTTTTTATGATCAAGAAGAAATTTTCTACATAGATAAAGCCAGCTTCAAAATTGTTTGCTATTTAGCTAAGGGCATAAAAATTCCTTTGGGAGATCTGAACTAAATGAAGCTATAGATTTCATAACTGGAGGTTTAATAATTCCCCCATTTGTATGCTCAAAGGCACAGGGCCCTCTTGGGCAGAGACTACAGTTTGCCAAATTCATTGAACAGAGCTAAAAAGACCTGATCTCCTCAAACACGGAAACAACTTGTCATTACTTGCACTGTCAATACCTGAAAACATGTGACCTTTGCTGCTGGCACAGTAACATCTTATAGCCCAGAGGTACATTAAATGAGCTTAACATAGAATCAGTTTGACACTAACATTAATCTAGGGCTTGTGGACTTAGGAGAATCACAAATCTTCCTTTACAGCTTGAAGCAGGTCAAACATCTTCCTGTATTGAAACAGTTTTCGACTCCACACAGCTAAAGAAAATACCCATCATTTAAAACAAAAAACATCTCTGAGACAAATGCAAAATATTTTAAGTAGCTGCAATCTATCCCAATTATCTTTTCTCTGCACTTTTAACAGCATATATTATTCCACTGCTCACTAAATACTTGTTTGGTTTGCTAGCATCCATAAAATTACACATCACTGAAATGGCTGCATTTCAGTGATGGGTGAAATGATCCCTCTTGTTTTCTTTATATAGTGAAGTGACACTGCTATTTGAAAATGGTTTTCTCTATTTGTACTTACAGAAAGGACAAGTCTACAAAAAGAAAAAAAAAGTGAAACATAAAAGCCAGAAATCTCTTACATTATTATTTAGACAGAAGGTGCACCCATTTCAGGTTTGCATTTTACAGCTCTGGTCTATAGAAGTATTTTGTTGCTATTCAATATCAGATCAAGAATGCACATAAATTGTTGCCCTGCATAGAAAATTCAACTTGCAAGGTGATACCTTCTTATTCAACAATATTTGCTTAGTGAATAGGAAACTTCAGAAAAAATCCAACAGCAAAAAGAGAAGTCCTCCAGAGACAGATGTCTTGTTCAGATATTAAAATAATGATAGTCTAATGAGCAACTCTATATTGGGCATCTTACCTTCATAGCCAGTAAATCTTTGCTACAGGAATATGTCTAATGTAGCCTATATACCTTTAGTAACAGTGATTTGTAAGATAGAAGTTATGTTTGTAAAGTTGCTTTCAGAAGCTGTTATAACTTTAACACAATCACTGTAACCATCATGAACCACAAAAGACATAGAAAACTCATTATATTGCTCTTATGACAGTTACACACTAATGAAAATTGTTGCAAGTTTTTCAGAAGTCAGTAGAACAGTAGAATTGGTCTACTTTTGATATGTTCCTGGAACGACACAGATCCACTCAACTGTCTTACCATGATTTTTTTCCAGCTAATGACTATAAGTATTCCTGTGTTGTCTACTCCAGTTAATATCCTTTGAGTTAACAGTTAGATCTTTGCTGCTGCTGTATTTCAGCATCATGCTTCACCTCAACTGCTGTATCACCTCTATTTTAATCCCAGCCTGTGTCATGTGTGTGATACAATATTCAAATTAGGACAGAAGTCTCAACAGAGATCCAACAGAAAATTACTATGCACCTGAGCTTCAGACAATACATTCTGAAGGTGGTACAACACTTGGTAGTGAATAGAAGGTAAATCATGAGAAAAAAAATTAAAATCACAACCTCCACCCCAAAATATTCTTAAAATATCTTTCCTCTTTAATGATGTTAAAAATTCACGATGATCCTGCTGAGTAGTACCTTGGCGTGTAAAGTACATCCACTATGTTCTGAACATCACAGAATATAATCCTTGTAGAATTTTAAGTGTAACCTAAGCATGAGGGCATGCAAACACGGTTCACCACTTCCATGGCATCATGGCCACTAGTTGTGATATTTATGAATTTATCTAAATCACAACTGAAATTCAAAGTTCAAGTTTCCATAGAAAAACTGTTTTCTGTTGTTGCTTTGTGGTATTCTGGATTATTTCAACAGTTATGCACAGTTTTAAATATTCAGGAACACACAGTGTACATGATGGTTTAATTTGGTACCATTTAAACTATGAAGAGTTGTGGGGAAGGCCTCCTAAATGAAAAAGTTAATGTGTGTAGAAGAATTTAAAAACGCTGGTGAAGAATGCTTTCATTTCAGTTACAATTACTGTGTCACTGTATCTTTATTTGTTTTCAATTAGTTGCATGGTTGAACATCATCACTCAGTCATGTCTCTGACTATTTATAAATATAGAATTAATGGCTGTAAAGACCTGCTTTGTTAACCAGTGGTTATATTTTATTGCCTTAGTCATCTTAATTTACATCTCATAGGATTTCAAAATCCCATAGAAGCTCTGGATGCAATCATCAAGGGGTCTGAGAATGCCTTCAGTGGGAACTGGCGTGGCCTGCAGCTTCCAGGATCAGTTCCTAGAGATAAACATGCTCACTGCGCAATACACAGCTGCTGAGTCGTGAAGCCTGGGATTTCTCTACGGCATTTATGAGCATCCCATTACTGCATTATTCAAGTACTCCATAATCTTAAATGTATCTGTCCCTGTGAGATGGTGAAGTAATATTTTCTCTATGTCATTTAGGAAGTCTTGCCTGGAGCAAGGAGGTGAGACTCCATTTCTCTAAATACCAGCTTAATCAGCTAACAAGTAAAACAGTTTTCTCACTGCAGTGTAGCACCAAAGGAGCTGAGAAGGGCATGATTA
Organism: Scytalopus superciliaris; assembly: GCA_013400415.1. Taxonomy (NCBI): domain Eukaryota; kingdom Metazoa; phylum Chordata; class Aves; order Passeriformes; family Rhinocryptidae; genus Scytalopus; species Scytalopus superciliaris. Next base: position 1,352,084 of record VXBX01008995.1, read on the forward strand.
CTTAGAGAATCTCTCATGCCCACCTCTTCTCTCCTCTGTACACACTCCTATATATTAAGAACTGCAAAACTGGCTGGAAAACCATAATTTTTTCTTCCATATGAGGAATAAAGTGTGAAACATGGTTGAATTCTTCCCCAAAAGTAGTATCTTCATTCTCATTATTTCTTTAGGTGAGAGCCTGCACTTCACTTGCACATAATCTGGTTTCATGTCAAGACAAAAACCCACCAGACCTTCATGTGACACAGATAATAAGCCATTTTCTTCTTCCTTCTGGTAACAGATTGGGGAGGCGGTAGGGAAAATGATTACAACTTGAGGCAACAATGAGAAAGAAATGTTGTCTTAGATCTGTAAAACTGCAAGGCAACAACAAATGCTGGAAAGTTTTCCCATTAGTGTTTCTTGGCCCCAAGTCAGTAAGCTGCTTCATTGCTATGTCAATAGCACATATACTTATATAAACACATGTCCAAGTGCTTTTCTTACTGCAAGTAGATTTAAGCAGTTGCAGATATGCCATTTTTTTCCCTAGATGTCCAAAAAAAAGTCCTCTGTGAGGGAATGTCAATCTCATCCATATACCTCACTCAAAAACTATTTACAGTTTTAATATTGCTTTATCTTGCCACTGATGTCATATTAGGCAGTTCTGCTTGTTTGTATGGTTTTGCTTTAACTTTAAATTTTTTAAATTCTTTTGTCATTCTGGTCCTAATACACAAAGTTCAGAAAAGAGTTTCCTTTCTAGTATTCTTTTTTTCCATTCTCTGACTGTATCATGTGATATAGTTCCTGTGTGAACCTCCTGAAGCTCAACAAGACCAAGTATAAGGTCCTGTGTGTGGGTCAAGCACAAATATGGGCTGGGCAGAGAATGGATGCAGAGCAGCTGTGAGGAGAAGGACTTGGGGGTGTTGGTTGACAAGAAGCTCAACACTGACCTGGCAATATGCACTTGCAGCCCAGAAAGCCAACTGTGTCCTGGGCTGCATCACAAGAAGCGTGACCAGGAGTTTGAAGGAGGCGATTCTGCCCTTCCACTCTGCTCTCATGAGACCCCACCTGGAGTACTGCATCCTGCTCTGGGGCACTCAGCATGAGAAGGACTTTTGGAACTGTTGGAGCATATCCAGAGGATGGCCATTAAGATACTCAGAGGGTTGGAATACGTCTCCTATTAAGATGGGATGGTAAAGACTGTTCAGTCTGGAGAAGTTTCCAAAAAGACCTTAGAGAAGCCTTCCCAGTACCTAAAGGGGGCCTACAAAAAGCCAAAGAGCTTTCACAAGCACATGTAGTGACAGGACAAAGGGGAATGGTGTTCAACTGAAAAAGGATAGATTTAGGTTAGATATTAGGAAGAAATTCTTTACTGTCAGAGTGGTGAGGCACTGCAACAGGTTGCCCAAAGAAGCTGTGGATGTCACAACCCTGGAAGTATTCAAGGCCAGGTTGGATGGAGCACTGAGCAATCTGGTGTAGTGGAAGGTGTCCCTGTTCGTGATGGGGAACTAGATGATCTTTAAGGTCCCTTCCAACCCAAATCATTCTATGACTCTATGATTCTATGATAATTACAATCTTAGTGCTATAGTGTCTATAGGTCTACTTCCTAATAAAGATATTTTGTATTTTTGCAAAAAACCCAGTGAGATACTTCTGGATCAAGTTACTGGCAGTAGAAGTGTAGGCCTAAAAAAAATCTCAATTCTTCTTGTATGCTCACCTCAATGGAAATATTTGAAAGGGGTAGAGGAAATAATGACACATACAATTCTTTTACAAAATCCACCTTAAAAACATTTCTTACATGAAATATTAGAAGGATTTTTATCAGACTACACATGTCTTATTTTGATGACCTTGCATGGCATTATTTCTACAGTAAGACACAGTAATATGACTGATACTGGATAGGAAGAAGTGACTTTTACAGGAAAAAAACCACCACCAAAATGTAGGAAAAGGTTCATAAATACTTCCAGAGATGGGCAATTTGACAGGTTGATCTTGAAATTTTCAGAGTACACTTATACAAAAGTTCCTGCCTTCATTGTGGTGCAGGTTAGAAAGGAAGCTATTTGGATCTATTATCCTCTTGCCTGTCTCTCTTTTCCTGAGCGTACGCTCAGCATACTGCCCACCAAACTGCTGACCGCCTGTTCCTCATTAAGGCATGTGGTGCAGAGAAACATGCCAGCAAGAAAACCAGTGAAGCAACATAATCAGCAGCTGAGAACCCCTTCCCACTGAGTAGCAGGAGGAAACGAAGGAGAAAAGCCTCATCCTTTCTCTTTGGAGCTCTACTGGTGTGAACTAATTTAATAGGGATGAGCAGCCACAAAGGCAAACAAGTTAAGTGACATGTGGTAGGTTACAGATATGCTAAAAGCAAATCCCAGAATCTTCATTTTCACAGCTTGTAGAGGGAGAAGTCCAAGATCACAGACTTTCTACTGTATTGACAGTCTGTAAAAAAACCCTCCCTTTAGATCTTAATCAACACTGTATATGGGAAAACAGAAAAGGTTTATGTATGAGAGAGTGATGGAAAAGAAAACCAAATGTAAAGGGCACTTGTTTACCAGGTCAGATCAGCAATGTGATGTGGACAAGAAAGTCCCAAAATAGAGAGGAAATGAAGGGGCAAAGTTGTGTCTTCTTCAAATGTCTGATTTTATCAGCTGTAACTATTGCAGTTAAAAATCACTTATCCTAATGGATTTAGGGGGAATCCCCCTTATCTTTCAGCTAATAATCCCCTTCTATATAATCCTCTTTTCCAAACTGAGAAACTTGAAAACATGAGAGGAAAAAGAGTTGAGAATGAACCGGTTTCTTTGCAAAAGTGTAATATACTGGTGAGAACTTAAGTCATTGATGGCAGAGATCACTTGGGAGGGATGCAGAAGCAAATAGCTTCTTAGCATGCTTGTTAGCAGATAGTCTGTCTGTGGGTTCGTGTCTGAACATGTATGTGCAGGCAACACAGAGATGCACCTCTGTCAGAGAATTTTTCCTGAGGGACTTCCCTAATTTTGGTAGGTACTTCCTTGTCACGTTATATCAGAAGACAAAGAAAAAGCCTCTAGATAAGGAGATGAAGATGCTTGACAAGATTCTGGCTAGAGAAAGGCTGCCTGATCGCAGATTCAGCAAAACTTGGCTGCATGCTGTGTAGACAGTTAGTAACAATGAAACATCACAGCACAGAAAGACTGCAATTCTGCTGTACACCTTCTAGCAGGATATTCAGCAATACCTTTGCCAGTAGACCAGTGATTGTGCCCTCAGTGCACATACACTAAAATGCAGGGTGATGGAGTGAACTGCAAGAAAATGCTACATGTTCTATGTCTCTGCTTCTCAGTTTCCCAACTTCTCTAACAACTTGCTGCCTGTTGAGATTTTTGCAAATTATTCTGACCATATACCTAGGTTTCTTGCTTGGAGACACCGCTGGTCAGCTCAGTACTTTTAACCTCATGCAGACTCACTATCTTAAGTTCTGTAACGTGCAAACCTCTCCAGTCCTTGTTTCAAGATCATGCTCATTTCAGGTGAATTGAAATGGGTTTTTTAAGTTCTTATACTTCCCCAAAATAAACGGGAAACCATATAAATATATGTTTGGAACTGGGACTGAGATATGTGTGTGTGCAGTAATGAAACTACATTTCTAAAAAATCTGACCCCAAGGGTTAAGTTGTATGCAATTTAATTAACTGAAGTTGGCTCTTGGAATGTCAGCAGATAATGTGCCAGGAAAGTCTTTGCGCTGAGTGTGTCATTAATAGATTATATACATAAGAGACAAGATGTTTAAGCTTCAGGTCAAAAAGCCGCCTTTTCATTTTTCTTGAAACTTTTCAACTATTTTATCCACGGTGCCAGTGATAACACTTTATTTCATAATAAATATTCTAAAGACATTCCTAATACTGACAAATATGAATTACATTTATGCATACTTCACAGTTATAGGTTCATTGTATGAGATACTATGACCCTAAATCTGTAGAGAAAAAGTATGTTTATAAACTTTTCCTGCAAAATCTCTCTAGAACAGCAGATGATGTAGCCAATAAAGAGCAAACCACTAAAGTTTCAGGTTAGATAAATAATGTCCAAGCTTTAAAAAAATAAAAATTAAACTCTGGATCTGCAAAAATTGCTAGGAAATCTTCCAATGTAACATCTTTCGTAAGATTATTTGTGCTTCCTGACTTTGGTAGACTGGGAACATGACCAAAATGTTCACTTGTCATTTCATTGAATAGATCTGGAAGGTATGGCAAATAATAATCCAATGCATTCTCTTAATCAAAAGCAAGATTACTCATTAAAATTATATCATTTCATAACTTTCACTTCTGTGGAAATCTAAGGTATGCATTTTCTTGGCCCTAGTCCAGCCAACCTCTTTAAGAGCAACCTAGGAAAAAATAAGATAAACTAGAAAAAACTTAGATAAAGTTTGGAGACAACATTAAGATGGAATTAAGTTAATGACTAGATCATTGGTATAGGACAGCCTGGATATCCTGATATGCTGTATGGAAGAAAATGATACGTGCTTTATATGGTACCAGTATACAGCCACACATCTGGAGGGAAAATAAAGAAGATTGAATAATCTTACTTTAATTCCAACCATTATGAAACATTATCTAAAGATCTGGAAACTTAAATATTCTGTAATTAAAATAAACTATGAGCTAACATGTCAAAGCGTAACTGGTTCCAACAAAATTCCATACAAAAACTTGCACGTGAAATAAACTTGATGTATACCAGCTGTCTTTCACTGCTAGTAATATCTTAATTTTAAATCCAAATTTACCTCTGCCACACATATACCTGCTATTAAATCACATGTATTTGCGAATTGTTTAACCAGAAATACTTTATGTAAATGAGGTGACAGAAAATAATACACTTAAGGGAAAAAATGAATCTCAGAGCATTTCAAACTTCCTGCTCTGTGTTCTGTCACGCGGCTTTATATTTTTATTTGTTAAGCTTAGACGTATGATTTGATACTGTCTAGTGCCGTAATTCCCACATCACGAGATCACCACACAACTTGCTATGACCTCCTAATTCCACCTAAAAGTCAGTCAGACCTTGAAGGCACATAACTACTGCACATAGTTTGGAATTGCTTTGGCAGAGTCAAATACAACAGCTTGCATAATGCTTTTTCTTTACCATGACCAGCTGCAAACAGTGGGGTTAGGTTCAAGTTTTCATAATCGTCATGTTCACATAAACAAGGGAAAATTCCAAACCATTACTTTTCACTTAATGTATATCTTTCCCTGCAGGAAAAGCACACTTTTATCTTGACATAACTGAAGCCTATAAAATATTCCTTTTTGTAAACTCAAGAAAGGCTTATATTTTGCTCACAGGATATTATTCAATAACCACAAAACATACAATTCCTGGATGTCTTAAAAAATAGAAACTTAATAGTAGCAAACTTTGGATTGAAAAGCTATCTGCGTAATCATTTACTGGCTTACTAAAATATTAAGGGTCCTTGGGTTAGTCTTGAGCCTTTAAAGTTTGGCAGGATAGAACCTCCAGAAGATTTACTACAGCTTAATTATTGACCTGACATAATACTTAGGCTATGTAGCACATGGTGATGGCTTATTTGGTTTAATTAATTACTGAATAAGCACTATATTTTTGTACCTTTGAAGAATTCCTGAAATAAATGTGCCTTGGTTAATTTTCATAGCATTGGATAGAAGTCTGTATGTCTTGCTCAGTGAATTTATTATAGGCAAAACCTGCAAAAAGGGTAGAACACATTAATACTTAAAACTGCTAGGAATCACACAGTTTTAACATAAGCTTTGCTCATACTGGATTTAGAATTTGTTTGCAAAACTAAACTAAATAAAATAAACTAAATTCCTGTTTACTTTGCAGAATCACTTTGCAGAACCAAGTTTATCCATGTATAATTACTTTGCTTACAAGTTAGCAAACTGCCATAGTTAAAATAATTGAAACTTTAGAGACCATACATTAATTTTTAAAGATCCTGACTTCCATGTGTTTCGTTCATTATTCAGCTACCTATCAATGTGTACTTGCTTTTTCAGAGCCTTAATCCAGCCAGGGTAATTTAGGGCAGATGTTATTCTACATAAGAAAAAACCAAAAAGAGCAATTTCTACTATTGTAAAATAACTGTACAGAAAGGACAAGGTATATTTTATTTGGCTATTAAAATCAAATGCAAGTGCTTTCCTTTTGCACTTTCTGCGGGAAAGCTCTAGCAATGATAGTTTAACAGAACTATAGGTCTTCAAGTTCAGTGTAGCTTTACTGTTTGACTAACAAAATGTTTGTATCTCCAGACTCAGATTCTAATGAACAGTTCAAAAACCTAGAAGTTCATTATTAAGTTCTATAACTTGTTGAGACATTTTTTGAGAATATTTGTAATATTTGAATAGAAATTTCAGTTTTGGAGATACTTGCCTTGGCTTCCATAATTGTTCATTTATTTATTTGTTCTTTACTAAAATGAGGTAATACTGAATCACATATAAATTAGCACCAAGTAGCCCATTTTGTCTTTAAAGAACTGAAAGGTAGCTACCGGTACCTACTACATTAATCTAAATTCTTCACTCATCTGCTTCTTGTGATAAGAACCAACTGGTTTATATCTACTTTCTCCTTTTCTGACCTGAACTATTATTAATATTCAAGATCTCGTAGGTGACTCTAGTCAGGACAGTTTCACTGACAGAAAAAAGAGTTTTGCTTCATTTATTTTGACTAACACAGGAAATATTTTGTCATGAGCTTCAGCTTCAGGCTCGACTAGTCACAGGCTTCTGACAGAAGAGTCATCACCTGCCACTGTCCTGCCAGTGAGTTTCTCCAGCATATGCCCACACACAGACTCCTGGAGCACAGGAGAGCCAGGTGAAAGAACTAATCTATCCAAGTACTAATTGTGCCAGCCAAAACTATAACAGCAAACCAGCAAGCAAGATCAGGTTTCGGTTGGGTCAGCTCTATCACCTGCTTCCCTGTGTTGTCACATCGCTTCCAGTGCTGTCACAAGAAACGAGGAGAACCAGGGGCCACCCCTCCAGCAGTTGGCACATACAACATGGTTCCTCACCTTGAACATGGGGACACTAAAGCTATCAGACAGTGTTTTCCTACCTAAGTCAGCCTGTCAGTCAAAAGGGCCACTCTTTAGTTTCGTCTGTTGTGAAGTCTTTTTGTCTGTCAGTCTGTCTGCTCTCGTTCTTCAGATCTCTCTGCGTCTGGTGCACCACCCTTCTGGGAAGGCGCAACCAGACCCTGGCTGCCTAATGCTTGCACACTCCTGAACAGTTCTGAGGCCTGGCTTTGGTTTTGGAACAATGATACTTTACTGTTTCTTACAGCTGTTTATAAGGGCAGTGGCAAGGAAGTCTATCTCTTTTCAGGCTGATGAGTGCAGTTAGATTCTTCATTTGAGAACTTGTGAAAGGTCAAACCCAACCGTATTAGGAAAATTCTGGTGACTTGCACAGACACCAGCAATGAGAACAATGAACACATATGGGGACCATTATTTCATTCACAGCTGGGTACCTGGGACCAAAAAAAAAAAAAAAAGAGAAATCCTAGGAAAAACTGGGGCATTTATAGCTTCCAGGGAATGGAGTGGAAGAAAAAAAAAAGAACCTTTGCTTCAACAAACCCAAACTGGAGATAGTGTAAATTGAGGAACCTGAAATACATAGAACCCCAATACCCAAAATTAAATGTAACCTTTTCTTCTCTAATGCAGAACAGGTTAAATACAGTGGCATAAACAGTGGACTCATTGTCTCAGTTAATTGGAAAGGATTGTGAATTTTAAACCAACAGTTCTTAGGCAGCCAAGACTATGAAGGTCTGAATAAGTTTAAATCAAAAGCTGCCAGCATTTGGGATCTTAAAAAATTACCTCATTGCTATTATTATGCAATAAATAAGTACTTGCAGTATTATGGTCCTCTAAATCTTACCTTTTTCTTATGCAGGAAAGAAATATTATCATTATTTTTCCACTCTTCCTCAGTTCAGTCTTTTTTTTCCTGTAATAAATAAACCAGTAGAAAATGATAACAATTTCTAAGCAATAAATTTAATAACATTTAAAGAAAAAACCCCAAACAAATCACTTTATCTATACATTATTTCTAGGAATAAATCACAGCACAAAAAGAAAAACACTGCATAGAGGAATGTTTTTTTGGGCTACCCCATAAGCCTCACAGGGACTATTGCCTCAAGCAGGGAATGGGTATAGCAAAGCACATTGGTACTGCGATTTTCTCCATTTATCAACAATTCTCTTTCGTACTTAATATTTTCTTGAGAAGATTATACTGATAGTATACAGTATCTACAGAGGGCAGTAGCTCTCTAAAGCTGCTTCTTCAGGTGAAAGCAAGAATCTAGTAAGACTTATTTAGATTCCAGCCAGTAAGTTCAGTTAAGACTCTTTCTACTAAGTCAAAATACAAACCAGTGTGGTGTTAGGTCTTCAAGTTGGCAGTGGCTGTGAAAACCAACAGATCTTTTGTGATTTCATCTTAAAAATCCAAGCCCAGAATCTGGACTGAACACTCTTAATGTTCAAAAATACATGAATATGAAATAACTGGAGAAGTGAAAATTAATGTTACTACTGTAATTACCTAATATGTGGTTTTGGCTCTCTTTATTTGAAAGATTAGTCTGTGCATTTTAATAATGTTTCTTTTCTGTTGATTGGTTTCCAATTTTTTTTTAGCAGGGCAGTAATACCTAACATAATCAGACTGAAGTGTTTCTTTGACATGGTCACTATCTACTATTGAATCTTTGTGTTCACCATTAATGTCATATAAAGTTATGGACAACTAATGAAGACTTGCCTTTCTCTCTGGATACCCTTAGCACTCATGGGCATGTATATTGCTTGGGCCAAGAGGTTAGGAATTAAAAAAAAGCACTTTCATAGTCAATCACCCTCAACACAACTTATCTGTCCCAGTGGCCACATAAGCTCTCCTTTGACCACATCATAGGAGCCAGCAACACTCTGCTGACCTTCTGAGTGCAATAACTCTTGGGTGACCAGCACTAGGGATGGGTGAGTGCACCAGGCCACCTCCCACAGGAGCTGGTCAAATTAACAGTAGTGTTAGAACAATTTTTTTCCCACAGCATAATCTGCAATATAATGAAAGACCACAAAGTCGTGACACATTTTTTCCACTTACTGTATTAGCTAGATCAAGTCTTAAGCACATGATGCACTGAAAGATTAGCCATCAGACACAGTACAAGAGGATGTGAAGGAAGGATAGGTATGCAAACACTGGAAGATGATTAACCATACTATTCCCTCCATTTTGAAGGATAAATGAAGTCTCACCCTGTTTTATTACAGTTCCTTGTTGTAGTTACATGGAGGGGTAAGCTGTGATGCACAAGGCCGAATTTCTAGCTTTAACAATGTGAGTGCAAATCCCACTGAAAGAGTGACTGCATATAAGAACCAAAAGATGAACTGAATTGCTATTAAAGGGAGTATTTTTTCCTATGATTGTTGTTGTTGTTACGGGAAACAAATTGGGCGAAGAACTTTTGGAAGGAAAGAGATTTCTAATAGCCAAGTATGTAACAGCAGAGAAAACAAAGAAAAGAAATTATCAAGTTGAAACTCAGCTATTGAAGAAACAATGGTTAGAACAGTGAATTAAACAGAGGGAAGGTGCTTAAAAACAATCCTCATATCACTCCTGTTCACAGTCAGCAAGCTGACCGCATAAGGACAACAAAAGCTCTTTTTTTCTTAACTTTTAAAAGAAGTTCCCTGTTTCAGTGTGAGAGATCTATGATTTTTAATTTTTCTTTCTTGCCCACTACTGCACTGAAGCTGCCAATTTCAAGTACATATCATGAGACAGAATCACAAATCACCTAATTGCAACAGCTGGAGTGAAACATTGATATTAGGAATCTCCTTATCTACACATACAAAAGAGTAAGAACATCAGATGATGAAGGAGAGTGATGATGAATGAAGCCCTTGAATTATATACAGAAGAATGAGTCCAAGAGCACTGGAATCAACAGAAATCTTTCCATTTACCTTAGCAGGCACTGAACAAGTCCATACAGAGTAGAAAAATACACATGGAGGTGGTAGCTACCATTGTCAAAATTTCCAGATTCCTGTTTTCCACATTCATGAGCATATGAAAATATAATACTTTCCAGTAGGTGCACAAAAGAGTTCATTATGACCTAACTTTAGAGAGGATGTTATGCCATAATTTGATTCTATGGAAAAACTACCCATTCCTTTCTTTAAATGCTGCTGTGTTTAAAGGAATTGCAGGAGAATTTTAATTTTTCTTCTTCAGGTTTCTGGACACCATTTACTATCAAAATTCTGAATACAGCCTTAGTCAGGAACCTTGCCATAACACATTTCCAACCTGTGGTACAGATGGAGAGTTAACAGCATTTCAGGATGAGAAAGGCTTACAGCATGCTGTAATGCAAGACTAGTATTTATTGTTTCTGCCTTTGAACAGCAGGAGTTTAGATACTGCTGGATGGCATACTGTTTGGGAATTTGGGGGAAGGTAGGTGTATGTGTGACACTGAGAGAAATCTTCCCTGTGTGACACAGGTAACCAATAAAACATAGGAGGGGTTACTCTGTCCAGGACTTTTTCCATAGCTGGGACACCTTGGTGATAAAACATTTCCCAAACCATTCCAGAAGTGGCAATACATGGCTGTTACCATCTCCTGGGGCTGCTGTGATCTTATTTCACAAAAGAAATATTGTCACAAAGCCTCCAAGGAAGAACGGAGGGACTGCAGGGAGTGTTGTGTGAGATTCACTTCATCTCAGACAGACCTAAATTTATGCAGTCAGTTTCACGCCAGAAGGGAGGTCTTTCAGAAAACAGGAAAATACTAGAGCACATCTTTCTACAGACTCAGCCAGAGACATGTTCATTAGTTCCTCCAACCAATGATGTATAAAGACTATCCTTATGCAGCAGCTTCCAGTTTCACTCAGGAACAACTTTATTCCAGTGAACTCAGTGATTTCTGCATGCATAAAGTACCTTTGCATTTCCAAGGCTTAAATACTCTATACACAAGTTAGAAGTGCAGATGATGGCAATTCTAACTCACTGAAAACGGAATGACCCAGAAAATATTTTGGTGGCTGACTTCACAGTTTCCGGTGAGTGGACAGGAGAATCCAATTCCAGTTATCCAACATTTTTTCTGCTGGACCATCTATAAGAATGATCACAGAGCATTCTGAGCAATTACAATTTATTCAAGCATTCAACTGTCCTCTGGCTTTGTCTTTCTCACTGCCTCCAGCAGGCACTGTAAAAAGTATTTCTAGATAAGGATATATCCTAGTATTTCTCAGAACTGCAGCTCCATTATTGACATATAAGGGACCTCCAGTGTACTTGGATCTCTCCCACTGCCCGGCACTGCTATCATGCCATCTAGCATTGCTCATAATAGATTCAGGATACAGAGCAGTAAAAAGGCACCAAACTTATGTACCTTACTGACTTCACCACTCATTCAGCAGTAATGCAGTAACATCTACAGTTTAAAAAAACAATTGAGCAGCCTATGCAGACCAATAGAATATCTATTTCTATATGCAAAACAGTGACTCATAACTAATCTCATACACTTCTAGATATTCATAACTCAGTAGGATTATTTCAGTGGACTAATTTTGAAAGGGTTTCAGTCATTTACTGCTAAAGATTACTGGCTAGGGGCAATTCAGCATCAGTCTTAAAATGATCCCTGAACTCCATTTCTGTGTGAGAAGGTGCAGAAAAAAAAATTTTGCTATTATGTTTTAGGAGAGCAAATACTGCTTTTAACAGTCATTAGCAAGCCCCTTACATTAAATAAAACTGAGCTATATACGTTTTTTTTTTCCTGAGACAACAAAATCTGCTAATTTAATTTTTCCTCGTGGTTTTGGTGGATATAACTAAAAATTACTGTAGTAGTTGATCGTTCATTTGGAAAAATGTGTTAGCCTGACAGGAATCTATTTTGCTAGATTTTGAAAAAAACACTGCCTAGAGGATTCAAGTCTGCTTCCCAGTGCTTAGCTAGCTAGCTGGTGCCAAAACTAGACACAGCTCTTAACTTCAAAAGACCAAAGGGCAAATTCTGCTTTCTAACATTAACACAGAAAACCAAAATAAAAATTCAAACATGAAGAGAAGTAAAAAATACAATAAAGCCAACATAGTAGGTGATAGAAACATATTAAGCAGTCTAAAATAATAGAAAAGATTCCATTCAGCTCTAATACAGCAAGCCATTTTACATATAACTTGCCATTTTTCCTCCTTTGATTTAACCAGAGGGGTTACAGGGTTGGTGGATGAGGGAAAAGCAACCAACACCCTTCACCTGGATTTGTGTAAAGCATTTCACAACGTCTCGCATGACACCCTTGTCTCTAAACTGGAGACACATGGATTTGATGAATGGACTACTTGCTGGATAAGGAATTGGCTGGATGGTCACACTAAAAGGGTTGGGGTCAACAGCCTGATGTCCAAATGGAGAGCAGTGAGAAGTGGTGTTTTTCAGGGGTCAGTTTTGGGACTGGCACATTTAATATCTTTGTTGGTGACATGGACAGTGGGATCAAAGGCACCCTCAGCAATCTGCCAAAGACACTAGGCTAAGTGGTGTGGCTGACACGCTGGAGGGAGGGGATGCCATGCAGACAGACACTGACAGGCTTGAAGCAGGTTTGAGTGAACTTCAAGAAGTTCAGTAAAGCGAAGTGGAAAGTGCTATGTCTTGGTGGAGGCAATTATGGGCACAAATACAGGTTAGGTGGAGAATGAATTGAGAACAGCCCTGGGTGGAAGGACTTGGGGGCCTTGTTTCCCAAGCTCAACATGATCCAGCAATGTGCGCTGGCAGCCCAGAAAGCCAACTGTGTCCTGGGCTGCATTACAAGAAGCATTGCCAGTGGGTCAAGCAAAGTGATTCTCCCCTTCCACTCTGCTCTCATGAGACCCCACCTGGAGTGCTGCATTCAGCTCTGGGACCTCCAACACAAGAAGGATGTGGAACTGTTGGAGCACATCCAGAGGATGGCCATTAAGATACTCAGCAGGCTGAAGCACCTCTCCTGTTAAGATGGGATGGTAAAACTAGGATTGTTCAGTCTGGAAAAAAGGTTTCCGAAAAGACCTTAGAGAAGCCTTCCCAGTACCTAAAGGGGGCCTACAAAAAGCCAAAGAGGGACATTTCACAAGCACATGTAGTGACAGGACAAAGGGGAATGGTGTTCAACTGAAAAAGGATAGATTTAGATTAGATATTAGGAAGAAATTTCTTTACTGTCAGAGTGGTGAGGCACTGCAACAGGTTGCCCAAAGAAGCTGTGGATGTCACATCCCTGGAAGTATTCAAGGCCAGGTTGGATGGAGCACTGAGCAATCTGGTGTAGTGGAAGGTGTCCCTGAGCATGGTGGGGGGTTGGAACTACACGATCTTTAAGGTCCCTTCCAACCCAAACCATTCTATAACTCTATGATTGGTTTTATTTGGCAAGTGTACCAATACTGGATAGAAAGCTATTCTGGGGGAATATTCCCATTATCATTGTTCTGATGACATCACTCACTGAGGAAAATGGAAGTAAGTAAGTCTTAGCTTAGAAACACCACAAAGTCAGCAAAATCTCCTTAAAACAGACTGAACCTGACAGGCACTTATTCCTCAAAAGTGGCTTCTATACAAACTGTTACAATTTCTCAGCATGTAAGGTATTCCCAAGTTTCTGATATGCAATCAGGAGAAGAAAACTAATAACATACATTTAAAAGGATGGCTACCCCAGCTTAGCTATTTGGAAGCCACAAAACAGACTTACCATGTTAACTGATACTCAAAATACACGAAGGGGGAGGTGGAGTAGGACATTTTTCAGATGTGACTTGAGGAGAGTTAATGAGCTCCCAGTTATGTGTGTGTTTTCTTAGTTGATAAAATATCAGCATCTTCCTCTGCCTTACTGTTCTGGCAGATTTTTCAGCAGACAAATACAGCCTTTTGTTTAGCAAGAAACACAAACCACTAACAACAGATAGAAAAATAACTCTGGGTTTTAATAAAGTAGACTTTTCCTAAATTTCAGCACTTAAAATAACAAAGTCAGTGTGACTGGAAACCTGACCACTCCTTATCACCTTCTGAACATAAAGAACAAGGTCACTACAAATCAGTGAGTCAAAAAACAAGATGGCCTTTATTTAAATATTTAAAGACCAATTTAAGAAAGTAAAACACAAAGGCAAAGAAGGAGGGAAGGAAGCCTACTTGCTGGAAATTTGCCTGATTTAGAGAAAGCACAAATTTACCAGAAAAAAAAGAGAGAAAGAAAAATAATTGTAAGTAATACATCTTTTATGTCAGCTTGTTAATGTCTGTGCTTTTTAAAATTTTTATTAGCTTTTTTTTTTTGAGAAATATGGAACCATTCCATAGACACAACTGAGCTCTGCCTTCTGTTAAGGGTTGCAGCACCATTGAAGTTTGAAATAATTTAAGCAGTTCTGTTGGGCTTTCAATTCCCCCTACCTTCTTTTTTTCTTTCAGTGGATTGAAATGTGACCAAATAGCAGCATGACTGTGAATGGAAAAGATAATTCTCACACGACATTCTTCTCAGTGCTTTGGGGAAAACACACACACAAAAACACATTTGTTCACATCTGATTCAAGATGTGAAAAAAAAAAAAAAAAAAAAAACAAATCTATACCAATACCTACAGACAAGACTTGTCCTGGTAGCTCTAATTAACATGCACACATATACACTATCAGGCCATGAGCACAAATNAAGACTTCTGCTTTATGTTGCCACAATAGACACTAAACATTTGCAATACATTTACTGAGGTTTAAGGAATTATGGGATTAATTTGTATCTATTACACCATTATCCTTAAGCAACACAGCTTTAGTAATCAGTGTGAATATATTTTTAAGAGTCAAGGAGGTGACTTATCCGTCTAACCAGATATTTTGCATTCTCAGAACATTACATAATAAAAGTGCTAGGAAATTTTGTTTCTCAGGAGAAACATCCTCTTTTGTTGAAATCTTATATTACTATATTGGCAGAGCTGAACTAAAGATCTCATGGACTGGCTGGGAGCTATAGTTTGCACTGCCTCTCTCATGTCCATGTGACTTGTATATTTTGTTGCTCTTACAATGAACTTAAAAATGGAAAGTTCCTGAAGCAAAATATATCCAAAAGAGTGAAAGCTACAATAAATATTCTAATGCTAGGGATACAGGTACTGAGGATACAGATACTTCTGTTGCTGTGCCTCCCATACACACAGAGAAAAAACATTCACTGCCCTTATTAAAACATGATGGTGGAACTAGTTCTTACTAAGACCATTTTTTAACATGTCCTACTCGCAAAATCTAAATTAGATTAGATTCAAGCTTCAGCTTCTCTTCCAAAGAGGAGTCTTTCTTACATCTACATATATTTTGAGTTTCTCCAACAATATGAAGAACTGTGAAGCTCTTAACTATAAAAGCCATTTTTTACCTTAAAAGCTCAAGTCTACTTTCTTTCATTCAGCTTTTCTATTGTACATTGTTAACTATTCCTAAAGTCTAAATCTGGAAAATTGGTATTACCATAATTCCCTTAGTATCACGGTACACAGGACAGCACAGTAGCAATTCCACAGTAAAACTCAAGGCTGGATTTTGAAAATCCATACACTATTAAATCAATAAATTAGTTCTTCCAGCTCTTCCATTTTATATATCCTTATGTCTGGACACCTTTAATAACCCTCTAACAGAGACAGCAGAATAGGAGGTCTGTCCTGATGGGAGAGCTCTCCAGTGCTTCTTGTTCATAGCTTGGCATATAAACTGCCATTTAAAAATGGCTACTTCAATGTACATCAAGATGCAGAGGAGCTGAGAAGATGCCATGGAGCACATCCATCTTTATTTGCAATGGGACTTCTAATTTTCAGGAGATTAACAGAGCTGGGAGCAGTGATTCTGAAATCTTCCTGAGGCACCAGAGATCATAGAACAGTGCAGAATAAAGGTCTGAGTTGGGGCTCGAAGCTGCAAGTGAGGAGTTTAAGACTGTGTTTCAGACCCATCACCTTGCTAGCAAAGAGCAGACCTAACGAGCTAGTGCGAAGGAAACCTTTGGTTTGTCAGAGCTTGAGTGTCTAAATTATCCTGATCAGGAATAGACAACTCATTCTCTTCAGTAGGTTATAGGAGGTACTCAGCCATTGTATGGTCAAGCTCTTGTGGTGGAAAGAACATTGCCAAAGAAATTAGAAACATCTTCTAGATGACAGTGGTGGTCACACACCTCTTCAAAAGGAGTAACTTTACTACACAGCTGCAAAGCTCGTGAGGGACCAGTGTCACTGGATGGATGATGGATAGAGATGAAGGGCAGACAAAAACTGAATCAGATCATGCTTACTAGCAACTCAATTCAGTGAAAAGGTCAAAAATAGCAAGGCAGTAACCAGGTTTTAAGCAGTAAATGTTACTGAAGTTTAGGTTACTTTGAGTCTTTTCAACGATAAATCTCATAAAACCATATCAGAAATAAGTATTCTCCTTTACCAGAACCCTATAAAAACCCATGGAAGTTTCTTTATTTCCTCACACTGTGAAACTCTGACAAAGATAGTTCAGATGTGGACTGAGCTTCTGGAAACATGTATTCCACTTTAAATATTCAAGAACTGGATGGATGGTGCATGTGGTCACATCACCTTCATAATGGATGAGTCAACAGTTGATCTTTCACATGACAATCTTCTTAATAAAAAAGTGTTTTGGATATTTTGCCTCAAAATTATGACAGGAGAAACTGAAATTTTTTTTCCTAGAATGCTACTAGAGGTTAGTGGAAATTACATGTTCCTAATCAAACGACTGGCACTGAATGAATTGAATGTTCAGTGCCACTCACAAAGTAGTTAAGCTCAGACAGCAGGAAGCTTTTTAAGAAGGCAAATATGGGCAGACTCAGGTAGAAATCAAACTGGCTAAAACTACCCAAACTATTCTCTAAACTAGGGTGGTTTTGGACTTTGTATGTTTTAAGTTCACAAATTTCAGCTTTATTGGCTAACTCTTTATCTGGCAACAAACAGAATTTAAAAATAACTTCGTAAGGACAATACATGCATCAATAGGATATGCATGTTGGACTAAAATTAGACTTATAATTATCAGTTCTAAAGTTACAGAGACATATAAGAACCATTACTGCTGAGAATTGAAAAGTTATGGGAAGAACTTCAAGTGAAATGAAGATTTCAGAAAGCAGCATTGTTAAAGAGCAGCAAGGTACTCAGAGGAAATGGTATCACTAATATCACTTATGATAAGGACTCCAGACCACAGGGTGCAGTTGTTTGAAACTGATCTATTTCAGTTCTCGCAAAGTTAATTTAAAATCCTCTCAAACTTCTGTAACAAGCAGTAAAAATCTGTAACTGAAAACAAAGCCTAAATTTAAAATAAAAATTTTGCATAGTTTTAGCTTATATGTTTTAAGTAATAGTCTACAACACTGTTTAGTTGGACTGCACAGCAAATCACTGAATTTGAAAGATACTCTTTGAAGGAGATCTTCTTAAAGATGTCCAGTGTGACAGATCTGGCCAAAAAGAGGAAGAAGAGCATCACATGCAAATGTATTTTGGAGAAATATTTTCCTGCAGCTCCCTGTGACTGGAAGAGCTACTTAAAGGTGAGTTGGGAACAATTGCATACATCATGAACAAACTGTAAGCTGGAATGGGGGATTGCTTTAACATACTGCTTTTTCTCAAAGACACTGAGAACTCAGGATGAAAATCAAGAACAGAATTTAATTTAAAGTAAAATAATGAAAACAACCACTTGAGGGCAAGTGCTTTAAGCAAGATAAACAACTGTCGTTAAGTTTGAGAATAACACACCAGATTGAGGGTAGCAGTAGATCTCCTCAAGATGGGACTGCTAGTCAGAAGAACCCAGGTGGGCTGGAGCAATGGGCCATCAGGAACTTAATGGAACTCAGTAAGAACAGATGCTAAGTTCCTTTGCTCAGAGCATATTAGATGGCACCTACAGTACTGTGCACAATTTTGGGGCCTACAGTATAAAACCAGAAATTATAAACTGGAAGAAGTTCAGTGGAGAGCTATCAAGACATTTTAGGGATGAAGTACTAGCCCTACAGTGAGTACCTGGAGTTGTTCCTCCTGGAGATGAGCTGGACTTTCCCTGCACTACAGTCAGCTCTCACAGTCATTGCACATCGTTGTGTGTCTCATAACAAAGCTACATGGAGCACAGTTTGTTGTGGTATAACAAATGGAGACATCCCAAACTGCAAAATTCTGCAATGGCTACTCCTGGGACTGAGGGCAAGAGACAGGTTTAGACCTAGCTCTTCTCCTCTCAAGAGTGTGGTAACTGAAGAACATGACAGCCTTTCCATTAAAAGCAGCAGTGTCCTGAGGACATGGTTCCTGCTATCTCTGAAACTTTTTTACAGGGAAATTGCCAAAGTATTTTTTGGAGCAAGCACAGCAAGGACCGGGAATAGACCCCTCAATAGTCAAGAGCATTCTGTCTCCTTCTGTATATGTTACAGTAGGTACAAAAGATGCCCAGATAAAGACGGAAAATATGGCGATATTTCTAGTTTTTTTTTCAGAAGCAGTGCACTCAATATTAATAAATCGCAAATGCAGCAATTCTTTAAATTTGTTTTTAATGCCAATAAAGATGATGGTTGGAAGGAATCCATTAAAGAAACTGAGATTTTTTCCTGAGATTTGTTAATCTTTAGCAAGTGTACTGGCAAAATAGAGCTGGAGACATGAGAGAGGAAGGCTTGACACTTCATCATCATTGCCACAAGCAATTAATTTCTCTCTGAAAATCCAACAGTTTTGATTTGGGAAAGATGAACATCCATAGCAGGGAAAGTACATATGAGTTGTGGAAAATCTTTCTGGTTAAGCTGGAAAGGCTGCAGCCAAGGTATTTCCCACTCAACCTTCATCAGAAAGAGGTCAAAAAAGGCCAATGTGTTTAAGCAGGGCACAGGATGAAACAGAACAAAAAAAACTTCCTATGAAAAAGACTAAGTTCACATCCTTTTAGCCTTCATTAAAACTATTCCACATCACTCCACACTTACACTTAAAGCAGTTTCCTGACAGCATTGAAGACAAGACCTTAAAGTATCTTTTTTATCAAAAGATGAAAGCGCAAATGGAAAACAGTTTGTGTACTGTATACAAAATGGGAAAAATATGAAGGACACATAAGAAAAAGCAAAAGAGAAATAATAACTTCAGTCTCTGCAAATTATATAATTGGTGGTGCACAAGGTAATCCTCCAACCTATGCACTTCCACGTATATGTACTCTAAGCTGAATGGTTCTCAGGGCATATGTGGCATTATCAAAGTGGAAAATTTTTGTTTTATATGAGATTTTTAAGGAAGAAAATATTTTCTTCCAGTACTACAAAAAAATAAGGTGGAAATTAAGGCCTACAGGTAGGTTATTTCCAAACTTCTTAGCAAACAGATCAGTTCTGCTTTGAGACTATCACATCCTCATGTCCATTGGAGCAACTACTTGTATTGGACAATAGAATATAATACATGGTAAATGCTCTAGAAATGTTTGAAGGTGCAATACCACACTCAGGATTTCTCCTGGAAGAACAGATAAATATATCTTTCAGGAGACTGATATGTGAATGGATCAACAGATATGTGCAACAAGCACACTGAAATGCATCTGAGAGAAAATGAAATGCATTTTCTTTCCACCTTCTACTCACCAAATCTGGTCTGCATTCCTTCACGATATCAGCCATGAATCAGACTCCTACTCTGTTTATTTTAGAAGTTGCCTAGTCTCAGACTCATTTGTGATCCTTCTCCCTATAGAGTCAGCATGGCACTCTCTTGCCCACCTCAGTTTTCATCCTTCATTGTTCAGCAATATTGTTCCTATTAAAGAATATATGTTGGTGATTCATGATGAAGCAGGGCAAAAAGCTGCTTCAAACAATGAGAGTGGCCCACACAGAGCTTTGAAGATAAGGACTGAGACATGGGCTCCTCGTTTCATACCAGATGTGACTCAGCAAGGTGTCTGGAAGAGAGGAGCAAGATATTCTTGGAGACCTGCTCTGTCCTCCCTGTGTTAGGCTCTCACCCAAATTAATTGCAGCACTTTTTTTAGAGATGAGTTGTTTGACAGTAAGGTATCACTTCAAAAACACCCAGACTCATAAATACATGCATTACTGAGATAAATTCCAAACTGAAAAGCCCAGTGTATTCTGCTGTTCTAGGCAGGGAAACTGAGCAGTTCGGGCAGCCACTGGTGATTGGAGACTAAGAAACAACAGTGAACAGTTCAAATAGCTACCAGATTTAACACACCAGTGCCCCACATGCCCATATCTCTTTTCTCTGTCACAGTAGTGTCACAGTTCAGGCTTCAGTACAGGGCTGTGTTACCGCAGCAAATGTAGAATGGCTGAATTACTGTTGCTTGTTATCTGAACTGTCTCTGACCAAAGGGCAAATATTCTTGAGACAAACTAAAACTTGTTCTGCACTGAATGTTGCCCTAGAGGTCCTGAGGTGTGTGTATGGACTCCGTGAGTAATCTCCAGCAGAGGGGTGAAGTAGACAGGTCACAGCAGTAGCACCACTCTCCAAAGCTGAGCTGCTGATTGCCCATATCGATGACCTCATTAAACTGTACATGGTATGTAGAAAACAGCTTTATTCCAAACAACTTTGAACCAGCACCCAAAAGCAGTGTGACAGGTATTTGAGTATGAGTGCAGAAGTCACTCAACACAGGGATATGTTCAAGCTCCTCAGCACGTGATTCTCTCTAATAACCCTGTGGTGTTTCTTAACAACAACCAAGGATTCTTCCACATCACAGAAAAGCAGGAATACACAAAGTACACAAGATGCTTACACTACAAATGCTGTACAGCTACCAAAAAGAGCAGTGAATTCTCCAGGCTTACATACAAGGTGGACAAGGTTCCTCAAAATGGACAATGCCAAGATATAATTGTACAATGTCACTTGTCCAAGGCAGCACAGTCATCAGTTCTACTTAGCCGTGTCCTTCTTTTACCTGGCTTTTGCAGACCATGCTGGCAACTCTTAGCCAGTCTAAAGGATTCACAGGATTTGGTAGATGCCCTCATTATGTTGTGGGTATCCACAGTAGCCAAGACCAAAACAAGTAGCTGTAACGCAGATCTGTTTCTTGAGATATGGTTATATTGCATCTCAAACCCTTCACAAGTTGATGAGGTACAAAACAGTGCAAAATTTGTGGAGAGGAAACATTTACAGAGTGATTTAGTGAACGGAAAAACTGGATGTGAGCTGCATAGGATGGAAAAGATCTAAAAAAAAAAAAAAAGATGTACCTGTTTCAATATCTCTGTAGCTGCACATCTTCCTGTGCTGAACCACTATTTTTTTGAGGAATATGGTAAATCCTGACTATGCATACCTCAAAATCTCATTTTACCCTTCGTCGTTTCCAAAGATCTGTGCTTTTGAGTAACTGTCCACACCAAGCAGAAGGAAACCAAAAACAAACTCAGTGGCCTTTTGCACTTAGGACTTGAGTTGCAGAGAAGTAGAGCACAGGCAGCCTTGCTCCATGAGTCTTTATACCAGCAATGGACTGAAATTTACAGTGAGATAAGAAATGCCCACCCTCTACTGATATAGAGATAAAAGAAACTACTGGAATGCCTGACAGATAAACTTGTGTTAATTTCAGAACATTTTTATTGGTCTAACTATGAAAATGGTCTCCCTAAATTCTACCACCTCCTGGTGACTAAGCAGATACTGCTACAGTCTCAGTTCATAAATTTGCTATAGATGCAAAATAGGTAACAATAACGTAAATTCACACATGCTTTACTAAGGACATTCAACAATTCAGGTATTATAGCTAAAATAAAAAAGTGGGGAACGACACCAAGGGAAACTTTGCTAAATGTTGCTACAAAGATTGGCTTAATGCATACGTGTTTAGTGCCACAAAGTTACTAAGCTCCAAATATTATTCTGAAATCTACTATTATTAGCAATTTTTAAGTCCTTGGAAAAAAGTGATAGTTAAAAGGTAATGTGTGTTGATTATCTGCAGGATGTTCAGTTTATTATTGCATTACTGTTCTCTAATTTCTGACTGGCATGCCCTCAGGCAGCCAAGTCAGTGGGAGATAATCCATAAAAAACTTAGCATA
This sequence comes from Scytalopus superciliaris, assembly GCA_013400415.1. Lineage (NCBI taxonomy): Eukaryota > Metazoa > Chordata > Aves > Passeriformes > Rhinocryptidae > Scytalopus > Scytalopus superciliaris. The sequence goes on from VXBX01008995.1 coordinate 1,374,522, forward strand.
GGTAAATCCAGAAGCATAGGTCCTAAATATTTTACATTTCTGGATTTAGCATAGGTAAATCCAGAAAGATGGGCCTTGAATATTTGATATTTCTGCCTTTCTTCCATTCTTTGTCCAACATTCTATTCCTCTAAGATCATCCATTATTTGTCACTATACCTTTACTTCTTGCAGGCACCAACATCTCTGATCCCCCTAAGCTTTAGCTGCCTCACAGGCCTTTGATACAGTCTTTAAGTAACAACACTAGGTGATTTTTAAAACATTTTCCTGTAAATTATACAATTTACAAAGAAAAGGGTAAGCTGCTTTTTTTTTGCCTTTTTTTTTTTCTGGGAGCCACTGGAGGAGTAGAGTGTTCCATTTCCACAATCAATACCACAATTACACTTAAATCTAAGCATCTCAGTCTCTTTAGGTGAATCGTATCTGCTGCTATTCAAATGAAGACCTGCTTCGTGCATTCTTCTGTGGCAAGTATAGCAGACACCTTAAAGAGCTGTGTAGGAATTACATCACAGCTCTTTATCCATGACATTGCCCATTGGTGGGCCAACCAAGAAACTCATGATATCAAGTTCTTCCAGCTTAAGCTCCTTAGCAATCCTGGCAAAGCAAGTAGGTAAGCTCCATCCCTACATATGGAAAGAGGTAGGTGTTTTTGAAGATTTCCAAGAGGAAGACCTGCTTGCCTAACTGCAATGCCTGGAGGTCTTCAGAGGGACTGTCTTCATTAATCAGATAGAGAACATGCCTTTAGTTAGCTGATGTATAAGTATTTAAGATCCTTGAGTGCCTTGGCTATGCAGGCTGGATCCCACCTTGAGAACCTCATTCACCTTTTTAAAGCATCAGCTCAGCAGGCACTTCCTCTTTCCTCTTTTCTCCCCACACTGCTTATCAGCTTCTCTCCAAAGCCTGTTTGTTGATTTAGAAAGTCAGAAACAGTAAGCAAGAACTTTCCATATTCTGAGTGCCACTGCAGCAATCCTCTAAATGAAAACAGATAGGTTTTAGTTAAAAGCGCACATTTAGCCTTCTGCTCCTGGTGACACTGGCACAGTCACACATCTGTTACCATGCCCCTCCTGTAGAGACACACAGTACTCCAGTTCACAGGGTGAGGTATCACCAGGTAGTTGATTAGCTTACAGCCCACACTCCCCTAAAGGGCTGGCCACGTTTTCTCCCCCTCACCCCAAGCCACCAGCTCCAACCACTTTCCTTGAACTGTGTGGACCCTCTGTCCACTTGCTGAGATGAACCAACTCAGTAGGCAGGCAGCCAACACAGCTTCCTGCTGTTCTGGTGAGCTCATTCATCATGCCAGCAGGTGAGCCAAGAGCCAAACCTGGCACAAGGGAGGAGATGGGAACACACTGCTGGAGGCAGAGGATGGGAGGATCAAGGATGGGTTTCTCCAGGGCAGCAAGCTATTCCACTGACTGAGAGGAGTCAAGAAACCTCACCCTCTGTTGCAATAAAACCTCTTTAACAAAATGAGAGTTATCAGACAGCCGATCAGAAATTTCAGGGGGAACTGATTATGGTAAACCTCAGGAAAAAAAGCTGGGTTTTTTTAATTGTCAGGCATGACATGCACAAACCCACCATGTTCACACAGCCTGCATGCATTTACATGGGGAGATTTGGAATTTCTGTTAGTTTCCTTAATGTTTCTGGAGCTGCATGCAAGCCAGCTGCCTCAGCAACCAGGAGGATTAGGTTGAAAAAAACAGAAAGTAGAGATCTGAACTTCTCACATTGTATCTTGACTCTAACACTTCAAGCTTTACAAAGGAGGCTAAATATCTTGAGACTACTGATAAAAGTCAGCAGAGTTGGCAGTTTTGCAGACATTTATGGGCTTGGCAACACATTTTTCTGTTTTTAAGTGAAAACAGACAAAACAGTGCACATGCTAGAATAACGAGCATCTTGGCACATTGCAATTACAATACTGGAACAGACCACTATTCTATTTTAATGGATGCTTTTGAGAAAAACAATCCCCTATGTTCAGCTCCCTGTTACATTTATTCTCCAGAACAACAGTGCCAAAAGCTTCCCCATCTTCTCTGTGAGCTTTCCAAACAGAGTTCACCTCCTGTGAAGCATCACAAAAATACAGCTGCTGTCGAGCGGCTCCTCTCCTTGCTAGGATGGGCTAGAGTCACATCATAGAGAAATGGCAACATGCAGTGCTGTAATTACATTCAGACAGCACCAGGAGAGGGTTTTTTTAGAATATAACATCATTGGCTTTCTAGTCTTTTGCTTCCATTTAGAAACTCTATGAAATATTCTATCAATAATCTAGCACTGATCTACAAACAGCCTGGATTTCCACAGCACAGTACCATATCTAGCAATCTTCCAGTATTTGGTGAAAAGGAGTAATTTTTTTTTTTAGTTCCATCAATATTATCAACTCTGAGGGGAATATTACAATGCAGAGTTATATTTAATTGTAACTTAATTTTTGCTATAAAAGAAATAAAAAAAAAAAGAAAATCATGTTAAACTCTTGGTCAACTATTACAAAAAATATTTCACTGTAACCAAATCACCAGTGATGGTTAAGACTGGGGAGGTTCAGAGCTATGGGCTTAATAGAGCACACACGGTATCAAAGGCTTACCAAACTTCTAAGCAGATTCTGAAAACGGAAACTAAAGTTCTGGGAAAACCACTGATACCAAACCTGTTGTATGCATAAACCATAAGATGAAACAAACATTAGTTTTCTCAGAAAATAAAAGTCTTAACACACCAAAAATTAAAAAAGAATTACCCTAATGAGTTAAAAGTAACTTTTGAGCATGGACAAGCAATGCTAAACAAAGATTGGCCAGGGCTCTCAAAAGCACTCTGCTGACATAACTGAAATATGCTAAAATAATTCAGCTAAAAAGTGTCTGGTTTGGCAATCCATATATTACTGTGCTGCATTCTGAGGTGACAGTGCTTAGAGCCTTGAGTCTTTCCACTTTACAGCATCCTCTCCAACCACATGACAGCATTGAACTTGCCCTACTTGGTAAGAACAACTGCACTCTGATCATATGGAAATGGTGAATTAGTGTTGAAGTAAGAATAGTGACAGACAAAAAAAAAACCACCAAAAACAACCCAAGGGGAGCGGGAGGGAATATTATGTTGCTGATCCAGCTGGGAAGGCAGAGTGATGATTTAAGACTTGTTAAAGGGACAAGCAGGCTGACGCCGCTAGGGCACAGCAAAGGGGACTGTATCACCTCCCACTCCCGTCTAGTGCTGCTTTCCACATGTGTAACTGCCCAGGGACAAGGTCTACAGGTAACTGCACTGCAGGGACAGCCACAACTCAACAGATTATTCATTACACACATAACCCCCCTCCCCCCGCCCCCTACTTCACCTGGAACCCACGTACAGCAGATCTACCTGCAATGGAGGTGTTAGGAAATTCCAGTATGAGAAGAACAACTATTGGGTGACACGTGTGTCACGTAGCTCTCTCGTGAACTGTGCTATTCAGTGCCTTCTAATTTGATATCGTCAAAATCTCCAAAGACAGCAGTTAAAATTTAAACAGGCATTCTGAAAAGACGCTCTTGATCCCATTATCAGTGCCATGGATGGGATTACAATGAGGGTGGTAATGGTGGAAATGTTTTAGGAGAGATCTAGTATCGACAGCAGGAGTGGCCACTAATTGGATTCTTTCTGTGTCACCGCAGAGTTGTCACGGGACCCTCGTTCTCTGTTGAACACTGCAGCTCTCAAGGCACTCAGAAAGGAGCTTTCTCAATTGTTATCGCATCAGTCTGCCTTCTCACTCAAACACAAATCCCCCAAAGCTCTTTCTAAAGCTAAGGAAATCATGGAACCCATGACTCCCATGACATCCGTGACAAGAGCCCAGCCTCGCCTGGGTAAGAATGGGCCCTCACATAACACAACGCTCAAACTCCTGATCCTGCATGAACGTTTGGTCATATATATATAACATAATGCAGGATGTAAGTTAAACAAAGCTAGATAAAAAACCACCTGCAAACTGTCAAAATAGTCTGCAATGAAGTGTTCTAGCCAGAAGAGAATCTGCAAATCTTTCAAAATATTTTTTTCCATAGCTGTCTAACATCCACTGAGTGTGCATTTTATAATGGCTTCCACATTTAGGAACACTGTCCACAGCATCACAACATTTTAAATAAACTGTTTTTATCAGTTTATGACTGGAATGAGAGCTGTTACAATTTTCACTTGCTATCTCTAGGATACTTCTGGATTTCTACCTCAATTTTTTTCCTAACAACCTCTCATTTAGCCTACTTTTTGAAGGTGTATTTACATGCCCTTTGGCAATTCACCAAGGGAGGTTTTTTCAGTGTGAAATTACACCAATCATAATTAATTTTTTTCCTCTGAAACAGAGACAAAAATCAACGAAAGGCCAAGAAGACATGCCAAGAAGCAGAAATTGAAGTTGCACATTGTGATGGAACAAGCTCACCCACCTCGATTATAAAGTGCTAAGAAAAGGAAGCCCCTGACAAGTAATAAACTGACACATAATTAAGACAATTCAGGGCAGAACACATTCTGGTTGGAAAACATTTTCTTGTGCTCTATCTCACTGCTCAGAGCAGTGAGAGAGGGGAAAAAAAAAAAGGTGACACTTTGAAAACTCTATGAAGACAATAAGTATCCCACCTAGTCTTCACTAGCTGGGGGAAAAAGAAACACACCAGCTTTTGTACAGTGCAGGTTCCCTCACATCACAAACAGAGTTGATAGTACAGACATGCCTGGTATGTTCAGTATTCCATATCAAGCTAAGATGAATTAGCCGCAACAAAAAAGCGTTACAGCTTTCATGCAGCAGTTTATGGATCTTTTTGTACTTCTGGAATTTTTTACCTTGAGCATCGTGGAACTTGTACTGTTTCAGATCTTTTCTTCAGATTATTTTTATCTCACTGTGAGGAACATCTTTGTGAGTTCTGAACACTTTTACAGCTGCTAGGATGCTAATGGGAACTTCATGTGTGTACCCAGCACAAGTGCTCTCAGGGAAAAAAAGCCAATGTCAAAGGAAGGTATGTAGAAGTCACCATAAATATGTCTTTGAATGTTTACCATCTGGAACAGTAGATTACATTTTGACAAGAAGCCGGACTGCCCCGTGGGCATTGTCTTTTAAACAGCCCCATCATTATAAAGGAAGGAAAAACATGATTTGCTGTTCCTAGTTTCTCAACAAGATTTTCTGGCAGTGCTAGAGAAACTATTTTTTTTTTTTTTTTCTAGTAAAACAATAACAAGCTGGGCAAGTGTAGTTAGCTACGCACTTGAAAAAATATGATTTCTTATAGATCATCCAACCCACAAAGGGGGATGCGTTTCAGTTAGGCAGTGACAGCAGCAGGCTGTGCAGCTCACAGTGCTGCACCTTAGCTTGGGAAGACTAAATCTCTGTGGGCCGAAGCTGGCATACCAGGCATCTCACAGGACACACCGGGAGAAAGAGGAGAAATGTAATATACAAGACTTTAACATAGAGTCATAACAAGGTTTTCCTGTGGTTTTGTTTTTCATTTTAAGCTTGTTAAAGTTTCCATCACTTTTTACAATGAGAAAGTGTGGACTGAGAGAAAAATCAAAATGGTCAAATTTATTCACATAAACCCTGGTCTGGTTGTGCAGTCATGTGAGGGATTGAGCTGATTCTCTGTTTCAAATTGCTGTGCATATTTTCTGAGGATACATTTATTTAAGAGTGTGTTTGCAAATACAGGCTGAGAACAACCTGTAAAGGGGCCAAATACTCTGTTAAAAAAAAAAAGTTAACAACAAAGTTGGTTTGAGGTAAAAATATATGTGCAACCCAAAACATGGGTTTATGGGCATCATTACAATGTTGAATGCCAAAATCACAAAGCACCAGCTATAAATCCCCTTGCTCAGCCTACTGAACAGATCTAATTTCAGAACCCATTATATACAGTATTATTTATAGAATATCTCACCTGTAAGTGGTGAGGACAGTGTTAGATTTCTTTCACAGGTAGGAGGCCAATAATTCATAAGCACCACAGGTATGTGAGAGTTAGTGTGAAGATCTGTTATAGTGGAAAAAAACAAATAATTTTGTTACCCTGCACAGGAAGACAGCATATATATATAAATATATATATATACAGCAAATATTTTATTAAAAACCCCAAACAAATAAAAGGAAAATAATCAATCCTCTAATTTCTCCATTTAGATAATTTAGAGTAAAACAATATCTCCTCTGATAAGCTAACATACTGTAATTAGTGATAACATTTCTGACTTAGTTAATTTGCTGGGCTTCCCACGCTCTAAACATCAATGAACTTAATAGCGGAATTAAATGAAAATGATAGCAGAGCACTTCCATAACTAATTTCTAATTACATTTCTGCCCCTCTTCCTTCCTAAGTATAAATTTTTGCTTACTTTTAATTAACACTTCAGATCACTAGTCTAGAAACTATAAATGTAGTGAGACTTTAATGATCCATTATAGTGATGCTACTTACTTTTCAATGACTTGTAAAACTTTCACAAACAGATCTGCAAATGAATTACATCCATCTGCTCTGCTGCAGCTGCAAGAGCAGCATTGCATTGCACCCTGCCTTTCCTATTTTCCTGATTTTCTCTTAACTTTACGCCCATGTGTAAGTCAAACCATCCCCATGCTGATCATCACAAGCCCAGCCAGGTCTCTATAAAGGAGTCTTCAAACTTTACAGACATCTCAAAACAGTCTGGTTTGCCTCACAGCTGAGCCCCAGACAGGCTGCACACTACTGAAGCATCCTCCTCAAAGCCTAGGAAATACTCTGCCGCGGTTCCTTCTCCCGCCCGACCACGGATCTGTTGGAACACGGAGGCGTTTGTACCGCAGCCACAGCACCCACCCGTGCCCGGTGTCGCTTCCCCCGCGCCGCTCGGGGCACGCACGTGTGTGCGGAGCGGAGAGCGGTGCCTGCGGGAGGGATAGAGGAGGCACCCGCAGAGCCAGGATACACCCCTCCAGGGGAGATTTTCCAATCTACACCTTCGGAAGCGTGACCTTAGCGGCGTTAAGAGTGTTAGCTCCATGAAGACAGCCAAGCATCAGGCTGTGCTCGCTGTTATCTGTCAGCCGTACAATAGCAGCATTGATAAGGCAGCAGCAACTGGCTTTGACAAGTGTGCTGTGCTAGCATTCCTCTGAAAACCGTGAAGGAAGAAGGAAAAAAGAGACAGAGAGAGAGGCATGAGGTGCCTTTTACTTTACCTGAACAAAGTGTGGGGTTTTACTTTTCCCTCTGAGCTGCTGGAAACGATTCCTCCCTCTTCTCCCCCAAAGCTAGGTATTTCTTCTTTTGCTTGCAGCTCACACTTGGGGAAGACCACACAGCTCCAGCAAGGATGCCTCTCTCCCCTAATCCCCACTCGAGTGTGATGACACACACTAACCCCAACCATCTGTTGAAACACGTCCTCAAGCACTCAGCACAGTGGTGTGTCAAGACGGGCTGCCCAATCCAATCGCTGGGGTTGGGTGGCTCTTAAGGAGCTGGAGGCAGAGACAAGGGCAGAAACTATAGGGCTGAGAACTCTTTAGCAAAGTAACCTGAGATTTTGAGAAAGGGCTGCTATTGAAAAAAAGAGCAGAAGGGGGAGGTACTCGCGGGAAGGTAGAGGGAGTGGATTAATCTGGTGACCAGTTGTGTAACTTCTCACAACTCCTTGTATTCCCAAAGGACCACTGGGACCTCATCGCAGTGGGATGCACAGAAGCACAAGAGCAACACTAAAATGTTTTTATGGCGCGTCTATTGAGGGCAATCTCCTCCGAGAGACGCTTTTCTAAAAGAGATAAAAGATGCAGCTTGAAATCCTGATAAAGTGCTATTGCGGGAGTCGTTTGCATGGCAATGTGACATTTGCATCCCGAAATCCCAAGTCCTTACCGTGCCGCGGCTACCCCGTGGCTGCCTCCAGCCTTCCCGGGAGAGCGGCGGAGAGAGGCTGGAGGAAAACCGAGGGGCGAGGTGGGCAGGAGAGGGGAGATCCAAAAGGCAAATACTTCTGCTCCCGCACAGAGACATCTGCGAGTCCTTCCCCCCGAGCCCGCGCTCCCCGGGACGCGGGTTAAACGCCTCGGCTCCCCGGCGTGCCCAGCTCGCCCAGCGGCACACGCTGCTCGCCCTCCCGCCCCGGCGCTGCTGCACCAGCGGCTCCTCGCCCGCCGCGCTGCTCTCACAGCTGCGGCCCCGCACCGGGCTCCCCCGCACCGGGCTCCCCCGCACCGAGCTCCCCCGCCGCACCGCGCCCCGCCGCTCCTCCACCGCGGGAAGCGCTGCCACCAGCCTGTTGCTTCCCCCACTCCCCGCCCGCTTCCGCCACCTTCGCGCCGCCTCGGACTGCCTTGCGGGATGCAGCCGCAGTTCCACGCTCGCCGCCCTTCCACTGGGGACCCGTCACCGCCTCAGTCCGTGCTGGGGGCTCTCGGCGATGCCGAGACTGGTCTGGACTGTGTCTAGACTGTACCTCAGTTTCCCTCGGCCACAAGGGAAACATTATCACACCTTTCTCTCGGGGACACTGCCAGGAAAAATCCACTAATTTACAGAAGATGTCCGGGAAGGATAGATAAGGGACACAGAAAAATTGCTAAGTGCCAAAGAAACAGTTTTTTCCTTTTCCCTTCCTGTAACAGGATAACGTGGAAGACTTAAAATCTCAAGGGTTTTTACCTCATTACCAAGTGCCTGACTTGACACTTGCATTCGATCTACATTTCACATTATGACAGATGTTGTGTTTTCTTTGAACTGAGAAGGAAGGACATAGTTTTGGCATTAAAAGTTACTCTGAAAGTGTTAACATCCAACTTGAAGAAAGGTTTGCAATTGTGAAAAGACACACTCTGCCCAGCAATATGAAAGCCATATGAGAGTCTTGAAATGTTGATTTGGCTTACTTGTTAATACCTTACACAATGCTGTTTCTAAAGGACTAGTGGCAAAGCGAATACTTAATAAAAAGTGAGATTCAAGAGCTGGGGTCTGTGCCCAGTTAGCTGTTATCAGAGCTGACCTGGAGAAGAAAGGAAAAAGAAGAAGAAACTGTAGTTATATTAGCATTTGCTCAAATTCTTCCCCAAGTAATGATACAGTATCAGCCTGTTACTCTGAAACTGCTACCACAGATGTTGGGTATCCACTAAAACACTACTCCCTAATCTGCTAATTCCAGATAAATAAACAGCTGAACATTATTTTTTACAATAATACGTGGTGAAGAAGGGATGCAACTACTGTCCCTGGGGTATTGTAAGATTCTTAATGTTGCCAATTATGTCTTCAGGGCAAGGGTTTGGGTTGATTTTTTTTTCATTCTATCAGACTGTGGTCTGTAAACAGGCTGGATAACCTTACATCCTTTGAAAGCCCCAGAGACTTTATTAAACTCATTTGCATTCTCTTTAGCTTTACATCCATTAGCAGTATTGTATAGTAACTGCATTAAAAATCATTAGCGATTAGAAATGTGGAATATCAAAAAGCCCCCAAATTTGTGCTGTATCATCCTGTGTACTGACTCATTGTCTAAAATGCAGCTCAGCTCATGGCTGCTCTATTTGATGAGATGCAGACTCAGCAAGGTTCAACCTCTAGATAGTTTTAACCAACATGAGTGACAGTTATGTGCAGTACAATTATTTTATGCTGTGCTGTTTGTATGCTTACACAATGTTGTGTATTAAGCTGTATATAAATATATGTAAGCAACTTACTAAGCATTTGTGTGCTGTGTAGGCCCAGATCTGTTAGTTTTTATGCCTGTGTAAGGCAGGGATGCCTCAGTTGAAGCCTGTTAAGTCACAGTAGTTTAAAACTGACATGATTAAAAGGACCCCCAATTGAGTGTTTGGTACACAGAGACACATGCACACCCATGTTTATCTTCAAAGACTCTGCAATGACTTGAAATACAAATTTTCATCTCCACAATCAATGTTAGCAATAGGCCCCAAACATGTGCATGATCATTTTTTCACTTAAAAGCTACTGCTGATGTTGCAGGATAATTTAACTGCTACTTGTATGACTACAGCCAGATTTAGTTTGCTATGACAGTTTATAACACACTTTTCCACTACTTCTTTTCTATCCAGATTGCCATCTGCAAAGAGTTTAGGTTTTAAAGGCTGAAATGAAAGCTGCACTGGAAGAGCCATACCCGAAATGCTGTTAAAATTATGCATCATAAAACAGGTTCTCAAGTTGACTATCAAACCCATGAACTGTTGCTAAGGTCAAGCTGCCCCCACTCACATTAGACTTGTAGCAAAGTGAATAATGCTTTATGCAAATAAGACAATCCTAATATGCAAGATTAATTGTAGGTAATTGTGATATTGAGAAACACTCCTGTTTTGTTCCCACCGATAACATGTCCCTTACATAGTAGCTCCAATTGGTTTCCATGGTAGCCAACAGCATCTTTAAGCCAGGGCACTAAGCTCCACTGGGCGCTGCCTGGACTTAAATTCCCCACCTTTCCTCCAGCACAGAGAGCCTTGGCAGTTTTCTGTGTCCATGTGGACATATCTACACATTCACACACATGCAATTCTGCTCAAGAATCTCATGTAATTCTTAACTCCAGCATTTTCAGCTCTCAAGAATAGTTAAGGGGGATTTTTCATGTTCCGGAAGCAATCTCAATCTATTTCCTCTGCCAATATCTGATTTTTTATTACCTTGAATCATTATAAGTCTACTCTGGATTCAATTATTTTTTAAGAGTTTTTTTAAGAGGAACAGAAGAGGTTCTAGAACACAACTACAAAATCACAGACAAGTCTACTGTCAAATTCTAGCCTAAAATGTACTCATGCTTCTGTTGAGTTTGGGTGATATGTCATCAATAATGAGCTATAATAGAAAGGCCTCTAAAATTCTGAGTGGCAAAAAAAAAGATAAATAAAGAACTACCAACAAATGTTTCTCACTAAAGATCCCAGAAAACAGCAGGTTCAAAGAAGCACAGAAAGATATGCTTCTTCATATGGAACACAGTGAACCCTTGGAACTACTTGCTGCAGGATGCAGTTGGGATAAAAATGACATGCATTCAAGTGTTTGGGCAAGTCTGTGGAAAAAAAAAAATACTCTTAGCAATTAAATACAAAGATATGACTTCTGGTACAGGCAATCCCTGGAGTGGATCCTGGACAAGTATCATTCTGTGTTTGTCCTATTCTTAAACTTTACCCCAAGCATCCACTACTTTCCACTACTGGAAGGTGCCAAGCCTAGTATATCCATGATTTAGTGTGGCATAGCTGGTCTTTCTTTCTTTCTTAAAGAATTTAGCCATTGGTAGTTTTTGGGCTTCATCATGGGTAGTATAAGAGAGATGAATTCCATCTAAGAACTTAAGCCAAGATTTTTAGAGGTTAGCTCATAAATTCATATTCAGGAACTTAAGTAAAAATGGTCTGATAGAGAGTATTGACTATATGGTTGCTGCTAGTGAAGCTAGCAATTAATTTTGTTTTTCTCCATATGTGGGCATTCCAAAGTCAGACATAGGCTCATGTAAAATTTGGATGCTAAATCCCAAACTGTACTCTGTGCAAAACTCTGCTCAGCTGTTTCCTAAGCTAGTCACCTGAATTCCAGAAACAGATGGTCTTTTAAAAGCATTCCCCTGGCACCCCTGTGCATTCCCCTGGCACCTCTGTACATTCTCCCATGCTGAAAGCCCAAGGCCAAGCAAGACTCAGGAGTCAGGCATTCCTTCACTACAGTCCTCTAACTTGCTTCACTGAACTCTCAGAATGCACCTACCAGTCTTGGAGAGCTTTGAGTGGCATAGTTAAATGTCAACGGTTTCTTCTAAAACCTGGCCAGACAAAGAAGAAATAAAGAACTTGTAGGACATGCAACCACTGTAGGACATTCTTCTCACTGTGCCTGTTCAAACTCATTCATTTGTACATAATATTCCAAAAAATATGGTTCTGTGTAAAAATACAGTAGGGTTAATGTACAAAAAAACACTGAAAAATTCAGTGAGTAACACACAATGCAAGCACAGGAAAATGCAGAGTACTGTATCCTAGAAGTGTGGATGCTAATTCAGGTATCCCAGAACAATTTTCATATTTTCCGGGGTAATATGCATGGGCATATACATGTAGTCTCTCACTATGAATCCATACATATGCTAAGTACAAAAGGACTTTAGAACTGCATTAAGGGCACAGTTCCAGAATCAGGATTACCTGCCTGAGCATAGCTGTTGTGGGATTGAAGAGTTTAGACTTCTTCAATTTTTTAAGGAAGCTCTCCTGCCCTCCTACATCTTCCTTTCAGTGGAATCAGATAGTATGGAAGTTATACCCAACTACAATTTGTCTCAGGACTGCAGTGCTAAAAATAGTTCCCCTGGGGGGTAACCAGAACAGAGGATAGAGTGCAGGTGAGACAGACAAAAGTTCATAATTGACTCAATTCATCACAGGACTTTTCAATTTGTCAGATTGTTGTCATCACTATCACTTGCCGCCAGAAGAAGATTAATGCTTGAAATAATCGTCAGTTTGAAATTTGTGTTTCTTCACTTACATTCCCTCCTAAAATACTGATTCTCCTTGGTTATCATTTCTTCTAAGGTAACTCCCTTATTAGTGGTTGTATCATAATTCGGTACCAAGCAAGGCCACTGCAATAATGAGAAAAAGACATGTCTTTTTACCTTAGCAGGAGAGCTGGATAGATTTGTCATAGCTAAACTTTTTTTTAAAAAATATCTCAGAATAAAAAAAAAAAAAGGAAGAAGAAAAAAACCCAACGAATGAAAACCCCACATATTTGTCACGTCATGCTAGGGAAAAAGAAAATAAAGCCAGTAAAGGTTTTTCCAAGCTAGAGCCTAATATGACAATTTAATGCACTGAGAAGCTGTGGTTCTTCCCTTCTCAGCTGCCAGTTGGCCAAGAGTTCCAACTCCAGCACAGTAAACAAGTGATCAGTGAGTCTGGGAAGAGCTCAACACACCAGACAGCTGGAAAATAGGGGCAAATAAAGGCAGGAAAATCAACAGATTTAAGCAGTCAGCACAAGGTAGGTGATCCCATGCTCAGCAGTACGGAAAGTGCTAAGGAGAGAGTATATATGGAGTCTATAAGGCTTTAAAAGTGTGAGAACTCAGAGAGCAATGTGCTCTCAGAACTTATGCTGACTTCACATTTTGGACAGAGTTCAATTTCATTACTGAAGAAATTTGAGGTAAACCATCCAATACTGAACAAAAGTTGAAAAAATGCCAAAAATTTAGAAGCCAAAATGTCTCATAGCTTTTAATTGTTAGTTATTAGTAAACTGACAACCAATGGTCATCTTTAAGGCATCCCTCTTACATAATTTTTACTTTTGACCTTACTCAAAACTTTCAGCCTGAAAAAATTGCAATAACAAAGAATGAAGGACTTGAATGACTCCTAGGTTAAACTCTCCAAAATCAGGAAAACTTTAATTATGAAGGTCCAATCTTACCATTTCTCCCTTTGAGTATGCCTCTAATATTGCACATAGACAAGGTACTACTTGCCTAAAAAAACAACTATTTTCATGATTTTGTTCTGGACAGAGCGTGGGAATACACATAGTTTAACATACAGATTCATTTTTTCCTAGAGAGTCAAGGCAGCAACAGCCCCTGTAGCCCTTTTATTTTTATAACAATGAAGTATCAGCAAATCCCATAACACTTTAGGAAAACATTTCATTTAACCCTTTTGTGATCTCATCTCAGACATAATGGTGGGAGCAGAAGGACCAGACACATTGCAGGGGCAGCTATAGCATAGAAATTTTTATAGAGTAGCAGGGACCTTTCAGTCTCACTTCATCTGTTCTCACTGAGAAAAGAAGCCAATATGCTTAGCTTGCCTCTTATATATAATTAACTTTAGAGTTACACCTGCTAAGACAGTTAACCTCGAAGAAACTGGCACCTAAGGTAAGGACCTACAGCTGAACAGGTAGGGTAATGCAGCCATAACTGGCAGACTCACTCAAAACCCACTTGATCATAAATCTTGACATAATCACAACACCTAAGGTAAGCACATGCGAAAGTCCTAATACAGTTTCAAGTCGCCAGAAGAATGCTAAGGCAGTATTCGTTGCATGGGAAAACGCATTTGCCAGGGGCAAGTTTCCCTAGTGTTGACTTGAGTATGACTCATACCTTCTTCTGCATATGGGAATGACTTAAATGCCAATATTCATGCCTAAAAAGGTATGTGTAGACATGTACAGATAATGTTGATATGTAGAATTAAATAATTATAATACATATTTTTAAATAGATGTAATTATGTATACATGAGTATATAATTCTACATCTAAATTCTTGTTGCTGGCCCTAAATTAGGGATATCATAGATTGATAGCTGAATAAAACCATAATAAACCAGTATATTTCTAAACATGACCTTTAGATAACAATTCAAATGTAGCCAGCTACTTTAGGGAAAAAAACAAAACATAAGGGGAAAAAAAAAAAAAGAAAATTAATATGCCTATCCCACCAACCCAAACCCAAACCACTTGTCATCCTCTTTTTAGGTGCCAAAAGCCCATAATGTCCACACTCTACTGCCAAAACCTCTAGTTCACCTCCTGAAAACATCTATGTCTCACATCGTGTGTCAGCAAAAAGAAATTCATTGTAGAGAAAACCGAAAAAGTGAGAACAGAGTGAAAACTGAAATGTAATATTGAGAAAGGCCAAGAGAGGAGTTAACGTGCAGTGAAGAGTTGCTGGAAGACATCGTGATTACAGTTCAGAACAATCCCTCTGGATGTATAAACAGTCCCAATAGCAGGTTCAGGTTCTGTATTGATGTTGATGAGGGTGTTCAGTGATAAAGAAAAGAGGTATGTCTCTTCTTTCTAAGTAGAGCTAGTTTAGGCAGATGTGAGTGGTGTCCTCTGAGGATCCCACAGAGCGGTAGACTGTTGAACTAGTTGTAAATGTCTTGTCCCAAGGATAGGCATAGTTCAGTGTTGTAGTAGTAGCAGAAAGATTTGGGTGAGGAAGGAAGGAAAAAGTCATGGTACTTTGGAGAATGAGAAGGTATTAGTGAAATTTCAGGAAAGCAAGAGGTTGAGGGCATTCCCTCTGAGCAACAAGGAGTTGGAGGGTCTTCAAAGAAACAGTTTTGGAGGGGCTAGCAAAAGGGCTTAGGGGAAGCCTTGCAGGAAAGGAGTGCTAACAGGGTTTGATCCTTTTCAAGCAGGTTTTCACAGAAGTGAGAATTTGAAAAGAAAAACCATTGGGCTGCAGAGCCTACTGGACATGGCATTTCTAAAAGGCTATGGGTTGAAAGAGAAATTCCTGACCCTTCTGCCAGTCTGCCTCTCTGTACTTTCTCTTCAGCTATGGCACAGGAGGCTGCTGTTCCTCATCCTCATGGCTTTCCCCTTTCTCTCTCAGTATCCACCACTCTCCTCCACTGCCCTTTAACACAGCAGCTACGCTCCCTCTCTCTACTTAGAGAGTCCCTTGGCACTTCCCAGACTGTGAGCACTAAAGGGCAAGAGACAGAGGAGAGAGGGAAGGGGCAGGACTGAAAGAGACAGAATGGAAGTCTGGCTGGAAAAGTATTTGCTGCTCCTGATGCCACCATGGGCCTGAGTGCCCCTTCAGTCCTCCTCTCCCCTTCCCTGTCCAAGCAAAACTTACTACAGCAGCAAAGGGAAACTCCCCAACAGATAATGTCATCAGCTGTCCTTAGGCTGACAATTACCCAAAACCTCCTGTCATGGCAAATGTAATTATTATTTACTTTCAGTGGTAATTTAGGGCACTGAATATTTTCCAGGCTTGTGTCAGTGAAGTTGAATTTTAGAGGGACTGTAGCAGGAAGTTGTACTATTTGCCTGGCTGGTTTATTTTGTTTTTATTTGAATTCCACATTTGGTTGAAGGGAGTGATAAATATTTTTCCTCTTCTTTCATTCTGGTATCAATGAGTGGGAAGGTGGAACCTTGTTAGTTAGACTAGTGTAAGAGGCAAAGCCGTTCTTACTTTTGTACCTTCCTAAGGAATTCAGAATATTTTTTATAGTTAGCTCATTCTCTTACCAAGGCTGTACACATGATTCTAAAAAAAGAACAGAAATGCCGTTTTGCAACTAGTTTCAAAACTTGTTTTCATTCTGCATGTTAATAAATCCAAGGCCTTTCTAACATTTTCTTCAAACTGAATGCTATCAGATAGTCACTTTTACACTAAAAAATCAGAATTTGCAAAGGGACTGTACTAAGGGCTGTGGTCTGATGTGCAGACCAACACTCAACTCCACAGAGGCAGCTAGGAGCAGATGATGCAGTTTCCAAGGACAGGTTCACATCCAGCAAAAACTTGTGGAAGCAATCCATTCTTTTCCCTTGCTCTGATCCTGACTATTCTTGTTCTTGCTAACTCTTTTACATAAACATTAGCTGACCACTTCGGGGTTTTGGTTTTTAGTGGCTAAATTTCAATCATAAAGCTATGAAAATGCTAGAACTGACGTAAGAAAAGGCACAGAAACATAGAGCCAAGGGAGAGAAGCAATAAAACACATCTCTTTTGAGACATAATCTTATCTTAAATGGGCTTGAGTTAATCTTAAAATCCAGTTTTGGAACTCACACAAACTTCAGACCAGTCAGGCTGTAGAAGCTTTACAACAGTCACCTTCTGAAGGATGGCACTAGGGGCAGAAATTGTTCTAATAATGTGCACCTGTGCTACTACAGGAGATGACACATGTCCCTGAGATGCCAAATTACCTCAAGGGGCAAACTTTAGATAACAAGCACTTTTCTTTAGGTATTACCCCAGATGCTATTTACACCAGTCTCATAAACATCACAAGAAGTTTTCAGTGGTGCTGAGCTTGATTTCCTCATAATGATAGGCTTTGACTGAGGTTAGAGGCTCTGCCATGCTTGTCTGGGACTTGAGGAGACTGACCTTTCCTGTTAGGGAAGATAGCTTGACACAGGAACTCCATAAATAACCTTGGCTTGTGCTGGAGGTGTGTTCTGCCAAAGAGTGCCCTTTTGAAGCCATCTTCTTTGGGTCTCAAGAAGGCCAAGACAGCATTTTGCAGATAAATGAGTATAGAGGTTTTTAAACTTGCTGTAAGGGTTTTTAGATCTGACTACACCCACTATGTGCTTTCATGATTTTGCTTCATAGGTGGTAAAATGGTCTACAAGAACTTTCTGAGAAGAAAAAGCAACTATATTTTATATATATATGTAAATATATATATATATATACACACATATACACATCGTGTTTTATTGCATTTAAGATTTTTCCTATTAGTAGAGAGTCTCTGAGCAATAGAAAAAAGCTTTTAACCTGTAGTTTTTCCAAAAGCAGCTGACAGCCTGAACTAAGCTTTGTGCTTTTACAGCCTCTCCCTGCAGTGGGACCAAGCAGACAGATCATTTCACTGAAATAAATCATGCTTACCTTTCTACAAAAATGCCTTTCACACAAACCAATCCACAGCTACATTTTAAGACAGCAATACCTGAATTGTAAGTAGCAAAGCGATGGCAAATCAATAGCTGTGTCACAGCACTAATAATAAAGACATGCTAACAAACCCTGTGTTACAGCTAATTACAGATCTTGATCCCTGCCTGTCTCGTGCTGATGTGAAATCCCACTAAGTGAAAGTGGTGGAATTTGTTGACTAGTTTAAAAGCAGTTTAAGCTAGAGATCTGATCTGCTCTCTTGCGATCTTTCTTCCACTAAAGAAAAACAAGAGAGAGGTATTTTATCACTGAATGACAGTAATCACTGGCATATCATCAGTCATTTTTAAACCTTTCCACTTGTGGTAAGTTACTTATTAAAATAAAAATTTGTCATTTTTATTGGGACGGCATAGTTTCCTGCAATTTTTTTTCCATTTGACTGTTATTCCTGAAATTAGTACAACCTAAGGCAGCCTGTGTTAACTCTTTCTTATGCTAAACAGCCCTTGTTAGTTTAACAGAACAAAAGCTTTGATTGTAAGTGCAAATATGTGTGAGAATCTAGAGTCAAAGCACATTGGTGGCTTTTTTTTTTTCTGAATGAGTTGCTTTGGTGCAAGTTTCCAAATAAAGATTTAATTGCACCCAGTTGCATCAATTACAATATCAAAGCACAGAAGTTATAAAAACAGAAGGTGCATACACAATGACTATTTCACAGTCTGTTTTGAAAACAGATTAGACACAGTTATAATGATTATTTCTTCAAAAGAATTTGGAGATTATCAGAAACAGAACAGACTGTGGATTTTAATTGAAAAGTCTGTCCAGATTCTTTGTATCCCTCCACTCCAGCCTGGTCTCCTTCACAGCATTTAACAAAATAGTTAATGTGTGGGTTTAACAGTGGGGGGGAATTGAAACCTGGAGGTAAATACAGTTGCAATACCCACTTCTTAATATTGCAGTGCCTGTGGTACCTTTGGGTGATCTCATTTCCTGCACTTACACTTTGACGTAATCACACCTAGCACCTGTACGTACAACTTAGCAATTCATTCCAGCAGCACAGATGCTCTTCATGGACCCCTCGAATATGAAAATAACTATCTGTACCTTTGCAAGGAGAAATTTGACTCCCATATACTCAAAATCCCTTTGTGATTCTGAAATTTCAATTGCTCTCTCAAGAGAATAAAAAAGCACACAAAAAGAAGAGGACACCTTTTTATATTTTGAATATTAGTGATCAGAAAAACATTTGTTTAGACCAGAGAAATTCCCTGGAAAGTGTTCTGATACAGACTGTACAGTATAATGCATACTAAAAACAAGTGACATCAGTAATGCTTTTGAGAAACACAGGCCTAAATTCCAACCTCACATAGGCAAATAAAAAGTGCTTAACTATTACAGGTAATAGTTGTTGGATCAAGACTTGAACATACACACATTCCTCTACATATTGATTTCTGAAAAGTCAGGAATATATTGAAAAATATGGAGAAAGTTGATATAGTGATTGACAGAAAGAATTCCTTTATGCATGATGCATGTAATTTTTCTTATGCAAGGATTCTATTTTCTGATGGTCTTGATTTCCACAATCAGAATGATATTGCAGACCTCCCAGGAAAGGCCCTTCATGTACTGTGCTTTCTGAAAACTGTTTCACTGGAGTTTAATTCTGATCATTTTGGCAAAGCAACAGTCACTGCAGAATGCCTCCCATCCCAAGTTAAGCCTCACATCTTGTCCATAACATGAGATCTGGACCATTTTGATTCTTGCTAAATGCATACATGTGGTCTCTCAATTGTCCCCAGCGCTGTGTCAGCACACACCACTGGTTTGCTCTCACAGTCCCTTAAGCTGCTTAGAAACTCTGTGTTGGCCTGGAGCCCCACTCCTGAGGCACCCAAGTTTTATGAATGCAGAAGACAACCCCTGTATCCATATAGTACTTGTATCGAGTTTGCCTCTGCAAAGAATCTGTCCCAGTGTTTTAGGAGACTGAAAAAACCTTTTGGAAAAATTGTTTCTTCCTAAATTTACTTGACTTTTCACTCTTCTAAAACTTAAAGTTGATTTCTAACTGTGGTTTCAATCATTGTGAATTTCTCTGAGGATTAAGCATTTAAATCACACTGACGTGAAAATATCCAGTGATATGTCCATTGCAGAACTGAAAATAAAAATTGAAATATTCTAAAAATATCAGCTAATTTAGGGTATCAAGGACACCTTCAAGAATATTAAAGGATTTGCAGTCACAGCCACAGATAACCAGGTGACCAATTCAAACACATTGCAAAAACTTTCTAAAAAGTAAAAAACCACTGTGATTTTACACCAGATTGTATTTCCATGCAGTTCTGTCACTGTCTTTTTTTATATTACAAGCAGTCTCAGAAACAAGCTTACCAATCACCTACATCTCACATAAGTACAAGTGCTGGCCTGACAGGAGCTGTGATGGACATCCTCTCCATGGTCCCTGTGGAGCTGCTTCACATCCTCTGCCAGGCAGAGGTGGCAGCCCTGGCACACAGCAGCAGGCAGCATAGGGTATTGGGTGAGACCTGCAAAATTACTGAGAGAAAGACAGACAGAAAAACCTCTCGTGTACATAGGGTTGGAACTGCAACATATTTTGTTCATGATAGACTTATCCTTGGTGATTAGCAGCAGCTCTTGCGGTTCAGGCAAAAACCTGTATCTCCCTATGTAATCCCAATTCACCTACTGTCACAAAGGGGAAGCATGCAGGGTGCCCCAGATGACATGGGCCATAACAACATCTAGCAGCTTCTCCTAACTTTGGTGCATGGCAGGGACGTTAAGGTGTCAGATGCAGTGGTTTGAAGAAAAGGGTGCCTGACATGCTGGTGTGTCCCCCTCAGGGTCAATGAGCATGGGCCAGGCAAGCACCTTATGTCTAATGTTGCCACTGAGATCACTACTTCAAATCATTTCCCTTCACTTCCATACTCTCCTCACAGCATCTCACAATTGCTTTCCTGATTTTAGATGCATATGCTTTACCTTTAAAATAATAAACAGACAACAGGAGAAGGATGCACTCTTTGAGAGAGGAGGTGATTGAGTAACTCAGAAACCTTTGAACAAAAGAGCAGAAATTCTACCAAATCACTTATCAGTTTTAAATATCTGGTATTCTGGGGCCAAGAGGTTTCAAAGTCAAATTACTAAAATGAGCCTTTAAAATCTATATTTGGGTAGATAAACAGATAGTACTGAGCATTGCTGTTGCCTCCATCTTGTAAGAGATGAGCAAACAGCTTCCAGGAGTTGGGCAGCCACTCACTCAGGTAAGAGAGTCAGTGGCTCTGATGAGCCATCAGTGTAAATGAAAAGTGGGAACAAGACCTAGCTTTGGGAAAGACCCTGGCATAGAAGAGTTACACACTTTATGCCTTTGTATTTTCAGACAGAGCAGTGAAAACTGTGGCGTGTCCCGCCCTCCTATCTTGTAATGCTTGATTTCTTCTTTCAAACATAGAACCAATGAGACTTAAAGTATCTAAATTAATAAAGGCTATTGGCAGAAGAGGGAGAACACTTTTGGGCTACAAGTCAAATAGAAATGAGCACAGAGACATTTTGCTAGCTAAACAGCATGGCTAACCTCAAAGGCAGAAAAAAGAGTGAGGTGCTACACTTAAAAAATGCATTGTAGAGGTTTTCTCGTTTTACACATCTAGGGGCAATCCCAGGGGGACAATGATGGTGTGCGACCAGGAGATTTACTCTCACAACAGAACTACGCAGCAGAATCAGTATAACAGTCTCTGGGGAACAGCTCCCTTTTGGTCCAAGTATTTTACAGATAGGTTGCCAGGAACTGAAATCCAGTGGAAACAGCAGTTCCCAAACTAGGACTCACCCTGTGAGAAAGAAGGGGGGGTATGAGAGATACTGGGAGGGCTGCAAACTGAGATGAGCAGCTGTAATCCTGAATGCTGGATGCTGAATGAGTTGGGGAGGAAGGGGGGAGAGAAGGGTCATAAACAGTAGAGTTCAACTGGGAGAAGGGCACAGGAAAAATAGTTTGGGAAATGCTGCAGCAGAAGGCTTTTTTCCAAATCCCTTCTTTTCCATTGTTGCTTCCTTGAACAAAAGCAGCCCATGGAAAGACAAAGGCTGAAAACTATAAGGCCTGACACATATTTCCTCATCTCAGTATCAAATATCTCCTGTGATATTTACAATTCTTATACCATAAATAGAAATGCTTGAATGCAGAGCTCATTTCCTGGTTTCTCAGAAAATGACATCCTCTTCCTTCTTGCCAGTTTCCCACATGTCCCTGTGCTTAACGCTGGTGGCCTGCCTTTCCCCACCATTGTAGTGGTTGTTCTCTTTTCCAGCAGCCACAGCTTCACATTCAGTAACCTTTGCCCTTCCATTTGATCAGAGCCAAAATGCCATCTTTAGAAAACTAACGTACCAGAGAAAATGGAAATATGAAGCTGGGCGACCCAATGTGCTCTTATCTTACCCTGTTTTGCCACTGAGGTTTATTTTCTGGAATTCTGCTGTCAATTTTAAATTCATGACAGATTTTCTAAGGTAGCTGGAACATCTGAAGATGCAGAATCTCCTTATGAGCAGAACCCCTTTTAAAACTGAACCTCTATTAACATGGTAAATTTGAGGCAGAACAACTATTTAATGAAAAAGAACAGTATTTTACCTGCAGGCTTCTTTGAAGTCTTCTTGTCATTACTAGAAATTTCATTGAATTATCTTCCATACCTCAAATCAGCTTTCTGCTTACAAAAGAGAGTTTCACCTTCTTTTTGATCCTACAAGTGAATCCATGTGGAAAAGATTGAGAGTGACGTCACAAGTTCAGCATTATGATTTAAATTTGGGATCAAGCAGAAGGAGGGGAAAAAAATTACACGCCTCCATGATTACTGTGTTTGGGTCATTCAGATGCAGGATTAAAAAAATAGTCTTTTCTCAGTGAATATGAAAAGTACCAGGGGATCTTTTAATAGGAGCTATTATTTGCCCTCATATATCCAAAACTTTGGCTTCTTCCTCAGTCTTTCATTGTTTGTGTGACTTTTTGATTGTTGTTGTCTGTGCCAGAGGTAACAGTGTTTCAATGATGCTGTATGTAAATAAGTTTTAGACCTTTCTAAAGGAGAAGCACGTTTCTGTAAGCTCCAGGCCCCTTCTGTCCTCTCAAGTGGAGTACCCAGAGATTGAAAACCACAAAAGCACTGAGTTAAAACACTCACCCCTAATTATTACTAATCATTGTAAAATTCAGAGAAGTGTATGGAGTGTGACCTTTTTAGAACAAACATTTATACACAGAAGAAGTTGAACAAGTAAATCAAAGGTCAGAGAAAACAGCATGAAGGGAGAAACTTAAGGAACTCTGTCTGCTTAGGTCATTACAACAGAAGACTAAGAGGGGACTGGCCAGTTTTGAATCTGGAGGCTACCAGGAAGAAAGCTTCTCAGTACTCCAGCAGAACTGGGAGCAGTGCCAGAGGCTGGCACTGGAGGTGAAACAGCAACATGCTACATATATGTATTCTGATCTGAAGTAATGCTCCACTGCAACTCACCACCACAGACATACCATCTCTACGTCTTGAATAATATGAATGACCCCCTTTGGAAAACTTGAATTAGTCAGTTGACTCTGCTTTATTCTCTGATTTTTACTGCATTCACAGAATCACAGAATCACAGACTCGTTTACGTTGGAAAAGACTTCTAAGACCATCGAGTTCAGATCATGGAAAAAATGTAACACATGGGATTGCTGGTTCACTTTGAAATGGATTAACCTAGAAATTACTTGGAAATTTATTTTATTTTATTTATTTTATTTTATGTTTTATTTTTAAGCCAGAGGTCCCTGGATCCTAAGAAGGAGTTTTCCNGAAATGGATTAACCTAGAAATTACTTGGAAATTTATTTTATTTTATTTATTTTATTTTATGTTTTATTTTTAAGCCAGAGGTCCCTGGATCCTAAGAAGGAGTTTTCCTAGAAGATTTTTAAGGCAATGTGAGCAGTGAGGGTTGAGGACGCAACAGAGCATCCAGAAGTATTACAGCAGGCATAAAAGTGACATGGGACTTATGCAGACAATTCAATTATTTTAACCTTCAAGCAACATAATACACACATGCGTTTTCTTAAATAGAGGCTGTTATCTTCTGCCACCAATGGCAGAAGGTATCTCTACCCTCTGATTCAACAGTAAGTCTATACTGAAAGTATACAGATATGTGAATACCTAGATTCCATATACAGACTCTGAGTTGCAGTATTCATTACATCTCCCTTGTACCACACACACACCCCACCAGCAGATAACCGAATGATATAAGAAGTTTCAGCCTCAAGTCTCATTTTGGTGTTTAAGCTTTTCCTTGCTCCTCCACTGATATTCATGTCAATGTCTTAATAAGGCAAGGACAGCCATTTCCATGCCTGAAAACTCTTGCTCAAACTCAGGAAATGGTGCATGAAGTGGGATAGGACTCCTATGTTTTCTCAAAGGGAAAATGTTTAGTAGTTCTATATAGCGCAGCATGAGCTTCAGTCCACAGTTAACTTTCACAAAAGTATCACCATGATTTATTTCATGCAAACAAACATTAGCCAAAAACCCAAACATATAACAAGCTAATTATGTGGCTTGGGAACTACCTGCTGTACTAATTCACAGTTGGTATTGTTGCTACCATGGAAAAGCTTCTTCAGAGTTTTCTGATGTAGAGCATAAGATGTTGCCAACTCCAAAGGTATTTTACAGTTAAGATACCAGTTAATCAATTTTACTGCAAGTGTTTACTGCCTTCCCCAAGTAGTTCTTTCGCTTGAGCATTAAAGAAGAACCTAAACTAAGATGTGGTCGTTATGAAAGCAGTGCAACCAAATGGAATGATTTGGGAAGAGTTATACAATAAGCAGAAGTTTATATAATAAATACTTGTATTATATATATGAAAAACAATGTGAATATTTGCACTACTCTCACATTCTAGTAATATAAAAGATGGCATGCAAATTTATTTTCAGAAAATTGTCATAATTTACTGAAGGAAGATGAGGTTAATAATGATAATAATGTTTAGACGATTATGCCTATCACCTGTTTTATTTATCTGTTAATTGAATTTATTCTCTTTTGAAATGGCTCTCCATGGTATAAAATGGCAAGGAACCCTTTCTTAATGTGGAGGCAGATATCTCTCCTCATGTTGTAAACATGGTTTTCATGTTATGGTGTTAAGTATAATTTGCTGAGTGAAACCTGCTTGAAACCTGGAGCTACAGTCTAAGCAAAGACTTCCAGGGGAATCTCTCTAGGAGTTACTGCCGTGAAGGAGAGATGAAATTTCCTCCTCCACCCAGGAATTTCCAGGGGTAAGGCAGAGAACTGGCAGCACAGGCAGCTGCCTTGGGCAGCAGCCATTGGGGAGAAACTACAGTGGGTACACGCTCCATCTGCCCAGCTCACAATCCCATGTAGGAGTGAAAGCTCATCATGGTCTTGGGCTAATGTGTTAAATCACTTTCATCATGTGGTTGGCATAATATGCTGGATTAGGACTAATTTCCCATTCATTATTCCAACAACCTTAGATCCAAACAGCAAATGTGGAAGAGGCTATATTCAGCTGACACAGAGAGTAGGTAGCCACAGACAGTCATAGGGTAGCATCTCAGCAGGCTGGAGCTAAATCCTCCCTGCTGAAGGCATTAAAAATTCTACCTAATATCCAGCTTGCCTGCAAGGCATTCATGATGGAAGAGCACAGTTGAGGAGAACATATTCCCCCTTTACAGGCACTTCTTGGTACCGTTAGTTACAGGGATGACACACCTGTGCATCTTCAGGGCCAAAAGCTGGATGGAGGATGAAGTACCTTATTGTTCTGTGCTAAGCAAATGGAACCACTTGCCTTGCAGGAGTTGCAGTAACCTTTCAGTGAGCATTTCCATACAGTGTCAGCCCAACAGAGTGTATACTATGTGCAGTTGCTTCTGAACAATGAGAAGTTTTCTGGAGCTCTAAGTTCAGGGCCATCTCTGCACTTCTTCTAAATCCCCAAAATGGCACCTGAGTTTCCTTACTTGTCTATAGTTTTCTTCCACATCTACCCTGGCTTTCTTAAGTTTATCAGACCACATGTCTTTGATGGACCCACTCAGTTGTAAATCCCACCAGTCCCTGGGCTGTAGCCCTAACTGCTGTAGAAATTTAACTTGAGCCATATACTTTCTGGGATAGCAATTCCATACGTCTTTAAAGGCATCCAGTGAAAAAGAAGTATCTGAACTTAGACACTGACTTCAATAAGATTTTTGCCTGCATATGCACAGCAGAACTGAGCTATTAACTGCTGATAAAGGACTAGCTCTTTGAAATATGTTTTGTACTTTGATGGGTTTTTTAAAGGAGGAAGTTAAAAGAATTTAAAAGAACATTTACATTCAATGATCAAGTATTCCAAGCACTTAGTAGTTCTCAAATTAAGGTGCCATTTAATAAGGCACAGGTTACACACAAGTATAAGACTGTAGTTGGGGATATACGAGAGAATTCTAAAGTTTATCAGATTATCATCATTCTGGTGAAGTTACTGGCCTGAGATTTTATGTGCTTTCAACTGTTTTGGCAACATCTGTCTCCTTTTATGCACATTTTTTGAAAAAAACCCAAAAAACACAATATTGAAAAAGTGACAAGACCTTGATATTCCCCAGCAGAAGCCTATAGTGGACCTGGATTCCCAGTTTCTTGAATAAAATGCAGTAGGATATAATGCCCTTCTCCATCCCCAAAGGATGGAGATGTGAAATACACTCCAATAGCTATTTATTTCCTAGTCAGGGTGGAATGTTCATAGCTGTTGCACTTTAGAAATGATTTTTCTGTTTCTAAGCTATCCCAGTGTCCTTTAACTCCTATCAGTCTCATTCATCTACCTGCCTGTTTTGCATGTTTATTCCTGCCTCTTTCAAAATCTTCAGCTTTCTGTATTAGTTAGATTGTTTCTTCCTCCTTCTGTTTTGCGGCAGAAAATGTGTTAAATTCATGCAAAATTTTTTCAAGTCTAGTAAATATCAAGCAAAGTTAGGAAAATCTGTACCTCCCTTGCACCTCTGGGAAGGTACACATTCGACCCAGCTGACATATCAGAGCTGTATGTGGATGGAACAGTGTACTGGAATTTCTTGCAACTCTGCAGTTTTCAAATATATATATACTTCAGCCAGTTGTAAATAGATTTTCAAAAGGATGTCAAGGAATAATACATTTTTATTCTCTCTTGCCAAGTTTTTAGCGTCTTAGTGGGAATATTGTTTTGTATAAATAATTAGACATTGAAACCAAAGACTGTTTTTTCAGACCCAATGGTTGTCACATTTCTCTGGGCTATTGCTCATATCCCTGTTTCAAGTTGAACAGCATAGCAGTTTCTAAACTGATATTCTAGGTTTCAGGTAAATGATGTAACCAGCAGGCTTTCCTCACATTTCCATGAAAACAATTCCAGGAGATCATTTGTTTGTTCTAATGTCAACCAAGGAAATTTTAATTTCTTGGCCTCGTGTAGCCTTGAAAAGTGCGCCTTCTATAAATGCAACCAGTACAGACTAATATTAGTAGGAACAGATTGAAATAATTCCTGTCATCTTACCGGAAGAATCAAACAGTCTTTACTCCTTAAATGTCTGAAGATCTAAATTGGAACCCTTGTGTCTCAAATACTTGTATATCTGGATCTTTAATCTGCTCCTGTTGAGCTTTTTTTCCCTCCTCTTTTCTACTGCTGCATACACATCAAGCTTCAAGTTAATTATAGAAGATCGGTATGCCATGTCATAAGACAATAAGACTACAGCCATCTGTATTAGTTCCATGATAAACAGGAGGTTTTTAACCTAGATTTTTGTAATTCAAAGGAAATTCTCAACTGAAAACACAATCTCCTGATGCTCTGCTAATGATATATAAAATAACAGAGGATGACCAGTCTGTATTCTCTTTTGGACACAGATAGATGCCATCTGGGCATGCTCTGCTGGTTATTGCTGTGTAAGAGGGAAATCAAGAGCAATGGTCACCCAAAAAGTGCCTGCACTATGTGTGGTGACACCATCCCTGTGCACTTTGGGGACAGGCTGACTGAACTCTTATAACCTGCGTCTGTCAGATGATGTCAAGCTTGGAAAGAAGCAGGCTTTTGCAAAGGGAACCTTCTAGTCCTGCTTGACTTATTTGAAGTGAACCTTTCTAAATGCTGGGGAAAGAGGTGAAGGGAGAGGGAGAAAATGAATACTGTACTACCCGTATAAGTTTTACCATTTGTTTCATAAAAAGATGCTAAAGCACAAGTCATTTGTTCTTACAATTTTTGTACCACACTTTTTTTTTTTTTTTAAACACTGCAAGACTTAGAAGCTTGTGGGAATAATACAGCATAATCTGGAGAAAAGTTGGTGTGTTTATGCTGTGTTTTGTAACTGACCACTAATTCCCTAAATTAGTTTCTAGTTACTCTCTCTTTGTGTAAGTATGTAATGGGCTGCTGAGTCAAATATTTTACTGACTTCAATTTGTGATAAGTATGCTAGTCAAATGCTGTAGTGATGTGCATTAAATATGCTGCAAAGCAATGATTGAGTTATGCTGTCTCCCCAACAGACTGCTAATAAAAAAATTTATACCTTACAAACCATCATAACTCTGTATATGCCACATGAAATAAGGCATTAAAATGTTTTAGAGAGCTTTAAAATTTTTATTGCTGCTTTTTTGGTATTGCTCCACCTATAAAGCTGGACTTCCTTAATTAGTAAGGACCTAGGCTCAGGGGAAAGAAAAACCTCTGGGAAATACTGGACCCTTTAAATTTTAAGTACTCTAGCTATAGTAGGTTTTGCTGCCATATAGTTAATGAGGTATTATTAGATCAACTGGCCATCCACATGCAAAGCATTCATACAGATTAGTCAGTACATTCATCTGGGGTTTCTGATTTAATTTCAAAGTGAATTAAGTTCTTGTTTGAAGGAATTGTTTTATTCTTCCCAGGATCTTGCTGCTCATTAAAAGATCACTGCATACAGAAGTCATTATCTATTCTATATATCATAACAGTGTCCACTCAGAGTGCTCCTAGCTGCAAATGGATGGGTCAGCAACACTCTTGTCAGAAAATACTTCTCACAGAAAGAAACAGTTGGACATTCCAACTAATTTAAAACTTACAGAGGGGCACATGAAGCCCATGTCCCAGAAAAAATCAGGCAGTCATATTTTTTGCAAATGCTGACTTCCTCCTCTGGTAGTCTGCCTGATGGACGAGTGCTTTAACAGAGCATTGGAGTCCTACTCACTTCCAAATGAGGCCCGGAGCCATAGATGTCTGTGATGATCTGCAGTTTAACCCCTTCCTGCAGCCAAAATTTTCTGCCTTGGCAAGTACCCACTGGCAATGTATAGATTTCTTAAGGTGTACCAAGGACTTAATTATGCTTACCTTAATGCACAACATTTATGACCCTGAAGACCTCCAGAAAACAGTTTCTGCTTTACAGATCCATGAGTGGAGTGAGGAGCAGGCAAACAGTGGTGCCAGCCCCTTCTGCGGTGAGGCTGTTGAACAGTGGGGAAATCGTAGGTAGTATTGCCTCCCATCGCAACCCTCACCCTACTGGAGCACTGTTGTAGAAGATTCTTGTCTCTGACTCAAAAGCTTCATCTCCACTGTGGGTTTTTTCACGTATTGATGATACAACTTAGGTTACAGTCCCATAAATGGTGCCTTACCACTATGCAGTTAAATAAACACATCTTGTTCTTTTATTTGCTGAGTCAGCTAGCTACCATGGTCTCAGTAACAGCTACTCAGTCTCCTCTTTCCTTCTGCCTTCAGCTTATTTTCTTTGGCTAAACCAGAAAGGCAAAATCAGGGGAATGGAAAATGGCACAGGGCACCCCTAATGCTCTCCTAAAGCTTTAAATTGCTCTTAATGTCTGTTGCAGAGAGCAACAGACAACTTCTCATGCCTGCCTCTGCACCTGCTCCTCAGCCACTTTTAGGGCTGAGATGTTCCAGAGACTGAAGTTTTACACAGGTTTCACAACACTGTACCATCCAAAAGCCATCCAGGTAAATGTTGAGGATGTTCTCTTACTTAGGATACTACTGCAGTGCAAACCACATCAAGGAAAAGCTACTGGGACAGTCAGAGCAGGCCCATCAGAGGCTACATCTGCGCTACAGCTGGAGGCTTGGCTGCAGAATATCAAATAAGTTTAAAGTCGCCAGTAAGAGGGGGATGGTACTCACTGCAGCAATGAGAACACCAGGACTTTGCCTATTTGATTGTTGCAAGAAGTACTTCACTGTTATCAATACTTAACTCTAGCTCTAATATATGTACATTCCTCTGATTGCAGCATGGTCAGTAAATTAATGTAAGGACCTGAGAGTGGTTTAGCACTAGTCTACTGCTTTCTGAATATCTCTATAGGAAAAGACAGCCCAGCAAGTTTTCTGTGGAGGTTATGATGGAAGCTAGTTGGATTTTCAAACCCACTAGATCTGTGAAGGATGTTTAGCCTAATTTACCTGAAGCTGTCCAATTTAACCCTTAAGATATCACAGTATTTTACCTCTGCATGTAAGTCTTCTTAATAGCTAAAAATCAGGGCCTGGCAAGAACTACCACAAAATTAAATTGTGCATCACTGATGGTATAAGATCAGAAGTAAAACTATTTTTAGTGGTGACTGAAATACCATCATGTATTTTTAAGATATGTTTACCAGACAATAAGGATGTCAATTCCCCTGTCCATGCCTTTGCACTTATCTAATACATATTAGTGGAACATAAATATGATTTGAAACATCTGCATCACACTTGCGGAGTGTCAGCTGGACACTGACACTTTTCTGTATGCTGTTCATAAGTTTTCCCTTGAAGCCTCTTCCAGATACCATCTTTAAGTCAGAGGTGAAAAGGAAGAGATCCTGGCTTCAAAAAGAGTTAGGAATGGCTTCCTCAGTCCATAGCATAGCAAGAAGCAACACATCATACTGTTCTTTAAAAACAGAAATATCCCTCACTCAAATAAACACCCATATCCTGTTTACAGAATGAGCCAAAATTTCCTTTTTCTCTGTCCCTGATCCAAATTACTCATCTTTTGGGGGGAAAAAAAAAAAAAAAAACAAAGAAAAAAATAGAAAAAAAGTTATAATTAAAGTATAAGTGTTCCCAACAGAATGCACATTTTCTAAGCGACTCTTTTCTCAGGCCACTGAGGCTGAGCAGAGTATTGCATGGTGATACTTCTCTGCCTCCAGTGCACATTTCTACTGTAATTTCAAAGTATAAGCTGGCATCACCTCTTGCTTGTTGTCCTTTGCTCTGCTCCTTCTGCTGTCTGGCCGTCTGCCTCTTTCCATCTTCATCTCTTACCTTCCTCCCACAGTTGCCTTGTAGCAGAGTTCTTTAGCTGAGAGATGTAACTCACCAAAACCAGAAGGAAATTGCCCATGATTTTGTTGTGTTTCTTGTCAGCTTGGGGAGCTGGGCTGGCTTATGGACTGTGGTGCCAAAATGAAGCAGTGGGACAATGTGGCAGAAAGTAGGCAAGGAAGGAGGTCTGTGAAGGGAAGCAGGACCTTCCCCCTTGGTAGTGGCAAGAAATTTTGTGCTTAACTCCATGTCTCCAGGTCTGTCCCCATACGATGCAGCAGCCATGATGGAATTATGTCACTGCTGGATTTTATACACCTTATGTTCCAGTTCTTTAACCATGACAAAGTCTCAGTTTCAACAAGGAGCTGCTAACTAAAGCTACTGTCTGTGTCCAGGAAGGAACATTTCTTTTTTTCAGTGTTCAATCTAGAGTTATTATGTATTTCACCATGGTTCCGTGGAATAATAATAGTAGTATCTAGACAAAACTTCTTAGATTTTTAAATGCATTCCTGACAGCAATTATGCCAACTTTTGCTTCTAATTTTCTTCAACATGTCAAGCCTTTCTAGCTGCTTTTCTGTTAGCTGCCAGTACCATAGGCAGCTAACAGAACCATAGGTATGATAAGGCATGTGATGAACTTACCATCACCTCCCATTTTTAACTCTAGAAATTCAAAATTACCCCCATTGTTGTTGAATATAATTTGCAAAATCAGCACACTTAACTTTAGTGATTAACCACATCTGCATTAAAGCAGAAAATTTAAGCCTGTGTCATCTAAAATCCTAATTATATATTTAACTGCACAAATGCAGATGGTAAAACTGTAGGTAACAGATTACATGGCATATATTAATAAATTCCAAACCTAAACCCTAAGCCATAGTTACCCTTACTCTTGCAAATTATAAAACAGGAATTATTATCCTTTCTGGTATCTTGTTTGAAAACTATGAGGTACTTTGGGAAAAAAAAAGGTGGTGAACTAAATGAAATAATTTTATTCCACCTCAAATGCACCACATAGTGCCATAGATACTTACAGATACTTGGAAGAAAATAAAAAATGGAGAAAAATTAATTTAGAAAACTTTTCTAATGGGGTTTGTCAGAGAAGTGTAAAAAGAATTCAATTTAACAACTCTCATTTGTAAAAATATGATGGGTTAAAGTTTGATAATCAGATGCAAGGTGACTTCAGTACTTTTGGGGTAACCATAGCAGTCCACAAATAGGATGCATAAATGTTTAGGCACTCTAGTATTTCCAAGTATACTCTGATCTGATCTAAAGGACCCATTTCATGCAAGACTGCCTTTCCAACATAAGACAAACTTACTGTCTTTCTGCAGCTCAGAGTTCTGGTTTTCAAGGCCTTTGGATATTTGGAGATCCTGTTGACATCTCCGGCTCTTCAGCACTGCCTGTCACCACATCTTACTCTCATTGTGGAGCTGTCAGAATGGCTCTGACCCTCTGTCAAGTTACGCAGAGGAACCACAGGCTAAGTGGGTAGCACTGACAGATATGCATTGATGTTGATCTCACTGGCAAAGTTAAGACCTATTTTTGGCTTTTCATTTTTAATATCCACAAATCAGCAAGAAGTGAACTGGAAAGTGAATAGCCTTCTCCAGTAACATTAAGAGTCTATACTCCCTAAAATGCTTTTGTTGGTTTTTTTGTTTTGTTTTTTTTTCTCCAAAAATATATCTGAAAACATTTTATAAAATTAAGAGCTCTATCTAGTTGAAATTTTTTTGTGTGTATNTAGCTCATAATACCCCATATGTGAGCTCAAAGTTGAGAGCATCAGTAAAACCATTGTCCATTAAAAGTGTCTAAGTGCTTTCTTGCTTTTTTTTGGCATCTGTCCTGCAATAAAGTACCTTACCTTGAAGTAATCTCCCTTTTACTCATGGGGACTACCACATTGGCTGGGAGGATGGAGTCACTCAGTGGGAGTGAAAGCAGTACCAAAGCCTATGGCCAGCTTAAGCACATTAGTATATTTGCATATTTAAACAGAGAAAGGAATGGGAAGCATTCCCCCGGGCCCCCTTTTCAGTTGCTGTCATTTTGAGCATGGCTAGAGGTAGGATGAGGTTAAAAGTTCAGGAAAGAGAGAAAACACAGAACAACATCCTTTGCATTTACTGAAACTATGACAAAGGGCTTAAAACCCTTTCCACATATTGCCACATACAGTACTCACTGCAAGTAGTCCCCATAACTGTCTGGCTGTGGTTACAGTTCATTTCTCAGCCAGGAATGGGGTAGGACAGTGCTGAGCCCAGGCAGGCTACTGTGCTTTCAGCACGCTTTACTGGATGGATGCGACCTGGCATTCCCAATTAGGGCAGTTGCACAAAGCAGCGGCCAGGCCGTGGCATTGCCATGCAGCCCAGCTCCACGGCACAAGCTCCTACTGGCATCCCTGCTCCACTGGCACAGCAGTTTCAAGGTAAGGACTGTGCTCCCTGCCCTGTATTTGGGTGCCATAACCAGGAGAACATTTATACTTATTTTCTGTATACACTCTCCTCCTCCTCACATGGAACTGCACGTCAGGATTTCTGTCCAGCATCATGTGGAAAGGATGTGGAAGCACGACTGGTTTCTTCCTGGCTTGTGAGGAGCTGCCATCAGAAAGCAACACTTCAAAATGGAAAGAGCAAGTAACACCCTTATTATTCACAGAAAGTGCACTGCCCCGGCAAGGCAGGGAGATGCTTGCGTGCAGAGCCAGCAGGTATTTGAGATGTCTTGTAGTGGAAAAGTGATCTGCTTGTACTTTTCTTGTGGTAGACTCATCCTTTATTCTGATACAGCCAGAGTAGATTTAATAATGCTCATCAAAAATAACAAATGATTCATGCAGCAATTTTTTTTGGTGGCAGAATGACATTGAAACACAGGGTTAGACAATTATTTTTCACCATATTTGCTAGCTTTGACATTCTGAGTTTAGAAAGAAAAGAATTAGCATACATTGGCAGCAAGGGAGGCAAGAGAAAAGATTCTGTGTATTCCTGAGTTTCTACATTCCCACTTTTAGCAGTGCAAACAATAACCCCTGAGACCTCTGCCTTTTATTTCTGCTTAATCTGTATGCAAGGGAATAATTTTTTATTCCAGTTCCTGTTGAGGATTTGCATAGTATCTTAATTCACTGAATGAATCTAGTAGTACACAGCTACTGCCACTCAAAATCTTCTTCCAGCTATCAAGGAAACTGCTCTGGCTTCATGACTGCCACCAGCTTTGTGGGTCACTGTGACAAGCATCATATTCTAGAGAATTCTATTAAAAATAATTTGATCACTTTCATTTACAGCTCCCCACTCGCAACGTCCCAGATTCTAGAGGGCATTTTATGTGTTACACTGCTCCCTGACCTGTTTACCACAGTAGGGTAATCAATAGGGTTTAATCAATATTATTGAGGGTTTTGTTAATTGATAAGAGATTTGCTGTACTGAAATAACAAAAGTAAGCTTCTAACAGGTGTTGCGATAATTGTTCCCACTAGCACAGATCTAATTCATATGATAATCTATCATCGTCTGGCATTTCATCCTAACTGATTCTTAATGCTATATTGATCTCAGCTTTCATAATTGGCCTCTTCAAATAGTTCACTTCCTACTTCACAGAGAAAGGGGAATGCGGGTTTTGTTTCTTTTAGCCTCTTTTACTCACTGATACATGCTGCCATGGAATTTAATGATCTGTAGCTTTAAAAAAGAACAAACCAAACCAGACCAAAACAAAAAGAAACCCAGAATCTACATTTCTAGAGTCAAACAAAATATAGTCCACTTGTATTTGATCTTGAAACCCTTATGTAAGCCAAAATTTCTTACTTGAGAAAAGAAATAATAACTAAAGAAATTGAATGGCCATAATTTGCTTGTCTTTATAAAGCAATGATGTGATTACTTCACACAAAGGGTATCACTCCTCAGAATATCTCAGCTGGAAAAATAAATAAATAAATAATTGTCAATAACAAACCAAAAAAAAAAAAAAAGAAAAAAGAAAAAAGAAAAAAAGATGGTTGCAGGCTTTTGTGGCTTCTGAACAGTTGTATTCTAACCTATATAAACCAGCAGCCACAGATGCAGGAGCTAAGATAACAAAGATGTATGGTGCTCTGTGATCCTCATCATCCCTGTGCACCTGAAAACAGAACTGAGAACTATAAGGTTACTGCGAATGTGGAAAATGGCAGGCAGTCAGCTCTTTCACCAGACTTAGCTAAATTGTAAGAATAAACAAAAAGAAAACTAAAAACATGTAGCTTTGCACATGCATGAGGGAGAGGGAAGAATTTTAGGTCATCTAACAGCTAATGTAAACTACAGGGTGGATTCCTTCCAGAACTTAGCTTGTGATTACATTAATCATACACACTAGAGCTAGTGCTATACATTACACTTTCAGGATTTCAATAGTGGGTTAGAGCTACAAAAGAGGGAAACAATACCCAATATTGGGCACACCATTAATAGAAATAAAGAACAGGAAAATAATTGCAGGAA
Organism: Scytalopus superciliaris; assembly: GCA_013400415.1. Taxonomy (NCBI): domain Eukaryota; kingdom Metazoa; phylum Chordata; class Aves; order Passeriformes; family Rhinocryptidae; genus Scytalopus; species Scytalopus superciliaris. Next base: position 1,410,158 of record VXBX01008995.1, read on the forward strand.
CAGCTAATCGGCTGAATGCTGAGGAAATGGCGAGTGAGCAATTATCAGTTTATAATCAATGTGACCATTACCCTCTTCTCTTTTTGAGCACATCTTTTGCACCTGGCACTTCAGGCAAACAGCAGCTGAAAGAGAACTCTGTAACATGTCCATAATAGACTGCTCCCCTGCCTTCAGGAGCAAGTGGCCATTTCAATGGCTGCAGGTGTCTATGTAAGAATGGACATGGCTAGGTACCATTCTCTACTAATGTCGGAGTCCTTGCAGTCAACAGCTTGAGCTCTTTAATTCACGATACAGTCTTTATGCTAAAATGTCTCAAGGAAACACTGATAGCTTCTGCTTCAGATGTTCTCGGCAGACTGTGTAAATGATGTGTTGGTTTAGAAGATCACATGGAATGTCCTGTATTACTTATAGCAAAGGTCTTCATTGTATAAGGCCTTCACTGTATTTTTCTGATGCTGTCTGCCTAAATTGATATGCATGTCAGCTGTGTAGCTTGCTGAATTCTGAACACAGAAAAAAACCCATCTATGTTATAACTGGTTCTCATTAAACTGCTAAATGGAATACTAAAAGGTAGCTTAAAATCAGGTGTATTTAATAAAGCTATATTTGAATTGGCACACACATGGGTCCCATGTGTTTTTCAGTTTGCTAGTGTTGCAAGTTTATCATGTGTATTACCTATGCTTAAATGTTACTTCACTCCAATAAAAACAGGCATCATTTACAATTTCTCTCCAACATTGCAAAGTCCATGACCCAATTCTTTAACCAGCCATTTGAGGCAGCCTAACACACCCATTGAACTTGCTGGGTCTTGGAAAGTGCTTTATGCCTTCAGTTTAGATATGGGGTTCCAAGATTAAATAAAATCCACACAGGGGCATGAAGTGAGGATTTTCTGTAGAAGATACATGTTTAGGTTGAACAGAATTGTACAGAGCACTCACCACAGTTCACTTTCCTTGTTAAACCTGCAGAAGTCATGGAAAATAAATCACAGGGAGGAGTTTCATCAGTACAATTAAATAAAAATTCCACATTGAATTCTCAGATCTGTAGTGAGAAAGAGTGTTTTCCTGTTTCTTCACCAAAATTTCTTTGAGGGGAGAGAGGACAGAGACCTCTGTGGCAATCAGACCTCTGAGTCTCCCAAGGGCTCCTTGCCTGGTCCCGGAGGGGGGCTGGAACCCATCTGGGTCTGGCTTCTTCTGACTCTCCGGATCTGCTGTTATGACTCAGGCACGGGCAAGTCCTGACTCCAACACAGATCCCAAAACAGATTGGTATCCCAGCAAGACTGTGTAATAGACATTCATAACCAGACTGCCTTGGCCATAAGGATTCGGTGTCCTTGCAAGTCTGGAGACATTGCATTCCTCAGATATGACAGATCTGTTGAAATACGAATAGTAGTTTTACACTTTGCCTCACACTGCACACTCAAGAGTCAGAGAAACCACTCCTCCGATCTGGGACTTCACCATACCTACATAGTACTTTGTTTGGTTGCTTAAATGGAAACACAACAGTAGGAAACTATTTTATGTAATTTAACAGTGAAAGAGAGAGCAAAGGATCCAGTATTGTGTGATCATCCAGCACTTTGGACCACCATCATGTTGTGTGTAAAATAAAATTTAGCCATTTCTGCTTTACAGAAGCACCAACATGCAGCAGGTTTCCTTTTTTGGGTTGTGGAATTGAAATAATTTATTAGAAAAAAGAATATGCATTTTAATCAATAATCATGCCCATGGTAAGATAAATTTATGCTTGCAAAGGCTTCAACAGATGTTTTTCATTGTAATGGCTGAGATCCAGAATCTTTTTACATTCTTATTTTCTTTCCTCAAACTGAAATAAGATCAGAGGTCACTCCAAATTCCTTTATTTGTGTGTGCGTTTTTGTGTGTGAAGAAAGTGGACATACATTAAAAAAAAAAAAAAAGAAAAGGAAATTTCCCTCCAAATAGGACAATAAATCAGAAATACCACAAACCAGGACAAACTCAGATTTTCTGAGTGATGCAGACACTTGGAAATAAAAGCCAGCTGAAGCAGTAATTTAGAAAACATCACAACTTCTTTTGAAGTGAAATTTCTCAATGAGGAAAGCAACTTCTTTGGCTCAAGGAATGTACAGTGGCACCACGAAGCTTGTGCAACTTTCCCAAATACTTCAGAAACCCGTACTAACTCATCCAAACCAAAAAGGAAAAAATAAAACAAGATATTTGACTCACAAACTAGCCACTAAATGTCAAATGGTTACAGAATGCTCCACCTGCCAAGGCTGAAATCTAGGACAAAGATCCCAGGGGGGTCAAATCCTGTAATCCCTACTCAGACCAAAGGCCTATTAACTCTAACACTTTCCTAAAAAAAAAAAGAGAAAATACATATATTATACAATCAGACTAGAGTTGAATGTTTTTTATGAAAACAACATTTGAGGAAGGTGCCAGGCTGCTAGTCCCAGAAAATAGAAGGCAACTATAGCTGAGGCAGAAGTAGGACTTGCTTGTTCATCAACCTGCCATGACCTGAGGCCAAGACAAAGAGTTCAGTCTCCCTGCCTGCTTAAATCCTTGGCTCAGGAGCTTTCGTAGCCAGCAAGGGTGCTAATTAGAGTCAACTGTGGTGTTGACACACGTGTACTGGGAACCAGGAGGAGACCAACCTCATTTTTACAACAGCATTGCACAGAAAGAGGTTTGGGTCGGTTTGATTTAATGACTTGATTAGAATTTGAGCTGATAATTTACAAGGGATAGGTGTTGTATCCACTGCCAGTCCTCTAAGCCAGTCAGCTTTGTACAGGATCAAATTTATATAATAATCCAGACTCAGCAGTGTCATAAATAAGAGTATAAATTTCATGCCAAGTGTAAATGAGTAATAAAGTAGTTACAAAGCAGTATGTCTGTACACTGATTTGGCATTCCATGTGTGTGCAGAAGCAATTTGGTATGCTATGGGGACAAAATTCAGTCCTGGCATAAATCAATGGGACTCACATCTATTGAACACCAGAACTGAAATAGGACTCAAAGGCATTTTAGACAGCGTAGGAATTAGTGATGGGTGGGATATGTGAAGGGCGTATGGATGTGGAACAGTACAGAAGTGGAAAAGAGCAGGAAAGAAGCAAGGAGAGAGGAGGGTGTAAGGTGAATAGGACCTTCTCTGTTCTTTTTACTGTTCCTTTTCTTCAACTGGAACTTGAATATATATATTTTTTTCCCTGCATCCAAACTGTGCAATAAATTGGGAAACCGCTTGGAAACACTTTAAGGCCTTTTAATGATCAGTCACACCTGACGAGTAACAATCACTCAGGTCAGTACTGAACGAGATCCAGAGACCTCTGCAGAATTTCCATCTGCTGGCCACAAACAGCTACAGAGGAATTTGGCTGCCAAGTATTCTTGAATCCATAGTGTTATAGTCGAGGTGAACTGAGCCCGACACATACAGTTTTCCAGACTTAGTTTCCCACAGTAAACAGACCCCAAGTAATAAAACTGCAGTGCCACCAACATCCAGACACATGGAATGAAGGATACTGCAAACCTGGGTGAAAACAGTGAACTGCTAACATGTAAGACTGGTAGCTGAAAGCAGGCATGGTTTTACCAGGTGGCTAAGACAGTTCAATTGCAACTCATTTTGCCAGGCACACTTGCACCACAAAAAGTGAAGGAGACTGTCATGTCTGTGCTGCTCCCCGATATAAACTGAAACATTCCCTGCAGTGTTTACTAGTGCACTGTGCAAGCCTAGAGGAGACCTGCAAACAATGGTGTATGGTATTGCCTAACAGATTCCATATTATCCAAATAGTTTGTAAGTGGGCATGAGGGAGCAATGCAGAAGTACTGCAAATTGTCACCATACATTTCAGACATTTATAAGCTCTCAGGTGTTGATCACAGTGGTTTATTTATATACTATGTGCACAGTGCTAAGGTCCTCGGCACTAGTAGGGAACAGAAAGCAGCTTTTTGGGTAATTTTTCAGTTAGTTTTTTTTCAGACTGAGCACTTGCTATCAGTTTTAGACAGTAGGTTTTCATATTTTACTCAAAGCTCATACTGATGTCAATTTGAACAAAATTCCACTATGCAAACCTCTACAGACATTACAGGCATGGCATTTATCTCATCCTTATGTATAAATGCACTTCGATTATCAAAACACTCTTTGATACATTTTCTGAGGCTTCGCAGAGCAGGAAACAATACAATTCAGAATAAGGTATGGGTATGTGAAATCTGCACTGTCAGCAAGCTGTACAATTTCACTATACTTTTTTGTGTGCATATCACCTGCATTTTGTTACCAAACTCAGTAGAATCTACTTAACTGCATTCAAAGCACATTTAAATTAAGTAGCACAGTATCTGAAAATATTTTGTTCACAACGTACTGAAAGGATGCTTATAATTAATGGGGTAAGCCCAAACTTATTACAATTATTTACCTCTTTGATCAACATCCACCCACATACTGTCAATCCTTGCTGGAAGTTTCATCCACATATACTTTGAGAAAAACATTTGAATCCACAAAATGATGTCATGTTTTGCTTGGTGCAAAAGCTCTTTTCTTCTGCACTACTGCAGCAAATTATAGAATAAATAAAAATTGCTCTTGGGTTCTTAAAATCACTCAGCCATAGGCTTCCAAAGGCTATCAGAAACATAAACAAACACACATCATGGCACATCACCGTCACCCACCAAAGCATTGGTTGCTGAGATTTATGAATATTTCCATGATGACAGGAAAAAATAGATAACTGAAAGTGAAATTATGATAAATACTTTACATTAGTATATTGTCTCTTAAGAATTCTTTTTAAATCCTCTGAGAACAGAGAGGATGGAAACTCCAGGGCAAGTTCATCTCTTTTATGGACTACACAGAATAATGCTGATGAGATTGCCTTTGATTGAAGTCAGGACATACTCAAGCCAGTTTCAAAGAATATTGTGTATATCTAGCTCCTGGCAAGACTCCATCAGAGGACAAAGGCTGGGTTAAATGATATGTTACCTAAACACCTACCTGAATTAGAAAGATCTAGGTTAGAACACGCACAAAAGTAATCACAAGTTTTTAGCTCATTAGTGCCTATGGCAAAGCTTATGCATGAGCACACAGTAAAGCATGTGCATTGTCAGAACTGGGCTAGGAATTGTTGCAGGGCTGCCTTTACTCTCAGAAGGCTCCATACATTCTTGACCTTTCTGCCATCAAGCAATTTAAAAGTCATAGTGATTCATGGAGCCAGAGGAAATTGGGATGAGAGAAAGATCCTGCAGCATCTTCCTGACTAGCTCAGTTCTGCACAGCAGTTCTGTGCAAGAGCAGAAGTGACTCGCCCACCAGTCTCACAGGTGGTATTAAAGTTCATTCATAATGGATAGAACAGGGGATAGGATGAAACTGACTGGCAGAGAATTTAGTTAATTATGGCACCCATGCACTTCATTCAAGATTGAAGCTCAGCAGCTCTATAAGTTACCTGTTGAAAAGAAAAGAAGCTGGTGACTAATACGGAATCTACTGTCCTTAAGTAAACAGATTTCCTTAATGGAGACACACCATCATTTGCAAGAGAATGTCATAAAAAAGGTAAGATGCTGTTGTGCAGTATCTTAATAAAATATTCTGGCAATCATGCAGCAAAGTTAAAGCTCTTTAGTTCAAAGTTCACTCCACGAGACTAGATTTACCTACAGCTAATGGTTTGTTTTCCTTCCCCAAAAATTTATGTACTACAGTTGCCTGGAAGTGACTTCCTGGGTCATCAGGTCAATCATCTGCTCCCAAATCACAAAATGCCTTCATGTGCACACTGTCCTTAAAATCAGAAATATTTTTCCCCTCAGCCCATCCCTCCTCACCTTACTCCAACTCTAAGTTTGTTCCCGAAGTTGACTGCTCAGGTTTATGCTGGGCCTGTTCATACCTGGCAGAGAGTGGTGCAGGAGTGTACATAAGAGAGTTTGGCTCTAGAGCACACAAAGTTATGACATGGGCAGCTGGGGCTCACCAGATAAGACAGCCCAAATGCTGAGACTGAAAATCCTTTCCTTGCTACCATCTCAAACAGTATCATTGCAAAGACCACAGGACAGAGGAGATGCAGTCTCCGGTTTTACATTACCACAGGGAGGTGTAGTTTTTCAAATCTCTAAGAATCCCTGATTTAGTTTCCCAGGAGCAATCAGCAGCATGTTCTGGAGAGAATCTTATCTGCTCCTGGTTATCTAGCATCCAGCCGAGGAACAGATGGTATGATCCTTTAGAAAAACGGAGATAGATGGGCTGAGGCAAATTAGACCTTTGGATCAATTTATCTGAAGAGAAATTAAGTCTCGAGCTGGCATCAACTTTTCCTGAGGTGGCAGGGGCAGCAGCAGATGCAGGGATGAGTTAATGAGATGATGAGATCAAAAGGCACCTAGTGCTAAGTTGTACATCTTCATTACAGTAAACTTGTATCATGGTGGCCAGCTGGCCAGCTGAAATTACACCTTCTTGAGGTTTAGCTATCAAAACTGGAAGCTAGGTAAGACTGGGTGATGCTGACAGAAGTGAGAGAAATCTGCTGTTAGAGTACCTTTCCAGGGATTATGCACTAACAGGGTTTTGTTAATCTTTTTTGGATTCTTGCCTGTAGCCACAGCAACTGAGAAATCACCACTTTCTCCTGTGACCAGGAAAAATGCTGTTTGGTCTTTGTTAATGGGGGTCTGGGCAACAGCTTGTATGATTTGATTATTTCAGTTCCTCCCATTGAGCAATCCAGCCTCCCTGAAAAAGCTCTAATGAATGAGGAAGTAAGATCCTTGCTGAGGTGTTCCTAAAATCTTCTTCACCCTCTCCAGTGCGTGTTCAAGAGGTCTTCAAATACCTCTGCAGAACTGGTCCTTAGCACCCACTGTAGGTGTTTGTCATAGACAGAGCCTCCCCATATGGTTCCGGTCTCTTCATACAGGTGAGACAGAGTGGTACGTGTGGGTATGGGATGGGACCTTGGAGGCTGCATGACAGCCATGCTCATTCAGAGCTGAATAGCTGTGTAGGGCACTGCACCAGCAAAGCTCCTGCCAGTCCATGAACCAATCTGTGCACCTGGGCTTGGGACTGCTGTTTTGTCATATGCACCTTGCTTTTCCATTCATACAGATTTAGCTGTGCCCATGACAAGTGGGAGGCACACTGGATTAGGCCCTGTCCTCTTTGCTCTAGGAACTTTCCCTTTCTGCCTGCCCATCTGGGTAAATGGGGAAGGCAAATGCAAAGACAGAGACAGGTTTTTCCCAAACAGTTTCACTCCTCTCCCCACTTCTACAGGGAATGAAAACAATTAAAAAAAAAAAAAAGAAAAAAAG
>VXBX01008995.1:1417621-1489122 GCA_013400415.1 Scytalopus superciliaris
GGGGGGTGAAGGAAAAAAAAGAAAAAAGCAGTTGTCTTCTCCCTGCAGCAGGAATCACAGTGTGAACAGCCACTGAGTGACAGAGGGAGAGTAGGTTGGGCTTCTCTGTCTTTATTCCTAAGTGCATGGGGCTTACAACAAAGGCCATATGCCCTGATTCTAGACATCTTTAGTCTTTTAAGCAGTCTTCAGCATGCAAGTAACTCTATTAAGAAGTATTAATTATTACAGCATATGTCTGTAAAGATAAAAATGAGAAATATCTTATCAGCCCTTTGATTAACATAACTATACAGCTAACCACTTAGTCAATGTTTGCAGATAGGAAAAAAAAAAAGATAAAATTAATAGTCTTTTTGGTGGGTGAGTGATTTGCAAGGCACTCCTGATTTCTGCACAAGCACTCATTCTTCACAGAAACAAGAAAAAAAGTTTAGAATAATACCTGTCAAAGTATGAGGTTATCTGTGAATTGTCCATTTTGACCATTCACTATCAGTGGCGTGAAATTTGTCCCACTAAATATTTTCTACTATCTCAATGGATGAGATAGTTTTTATACAAGAAAAACAGCTGAAGAAGGCTAGCACGGGTTTGTGAATGCCACCAAGTGAACTGCTATTCAACTAAAGAAACGAGACAGATTCTGCTCCTATTACTCTTGTATTTCTAAGGGACTATTCAATGTAAGATTGATCAAGATGTCAGTTACAAATGACATCAAACAAAAACCTGTGTGGCTTATTGATGAGTTTATTTGCAATGCTCTATCTTCTACTCTTTGCTCTTGCTGAAAACCAAAACATATTGAATTTGGTTCTTTATCTGCCATATTTTGGTACTAAGCAATTTTATATAAATTTACAAATGAAGCTCTAAGGTATAGCTCATTTCTTGTTTTTTCTCTTTGAAAATGGCAGAAGTTTGTATACTTCTTAGAATTCAGTTCTGCCACTGAGCAACAGAAATGCAAGTGGCTCAAGAAACAAAACCCTGATATAGAAAAGCAATTTTATTCCATATATACATTTTGGCACAGGCAGCCCAGCTGATTAGCAAAACTAGTTGTTTAAGATACTAATCTCGATAGTAAAAATAAATGAAACTATTGCTTCTTACCCTTGCACTTTAAGAAAACTGTTCACTTCAATATGAGAAGACAGAGACCTGAACATTTCAGTAGAAGAAAATGATAAAAAAAACAATCCCTATTTTGAAATATGCCTCAAATTTTGGAAAGAAAATACAGCTGGGCCCTTTTCAGTCTAGTCTGTTAACTAACCTCATCAGGTTGAAATCCAGCCTTTTCCTATAAGCACCAGGCTTTTGCAGTGTTTTCTCGACCCACAGTCAGCTGCCCAGCTCACTAAGTGCTTGCATATGCATAAACAGAACAAGGCATCCCTCCCCCGTCTGCCCCCTCAAAGCCTCAATGCTGAAGTAAAGGGGAACCTTTTAAGCAGGGTTTTAATTAGCACACATTGTTCCCTGGCTGGCAGAACAGGCAGAATGGCCCAGTGGTTTGAAAACGGCTATCACAGTGGGAATCTAACTTTGCAATTGAATCAATCTGCAAACTCCACAGGACTTGTACACTGAAAATAAAAAAAGGAAAAGAGGGAGTAGACCAGGGCGTTAATTATACTGGTGTCTCATACTGCTACATTTAAGGGTCTGTGAGCATTTCTCTCGTATATTTTTAAGAGGAAAATAGAATCATATAAATCCACTAGAGAATGAGACTTGGTCATACACGTCTAAACATAAAAGTGAAATTCAGCATTAAGTCTACCACTTGATCTTTAACTTCTAGCATCTGTACTACAGATGGTTATTTCTGAAGATGTCTGAAATGGCTAACTGGGAAAAGGGATTTCAGGAGGAAGATATTCTTTGGCTTTAGTAGGCTTGGTATATAATAAACAGGGGTTTAGGTTTAACAGAAATTCCTCAGTTTTTCAGTAGAGAGGTGCATGTGTGATGATGCATGAGATGATGCAGCTGTTTCAAGAAAACCAGATTGCAATCATTGACTTGAATACCCCAGATAAGGACTTGTACTGGAGGCTGTCTTTTCAAAATTGAACAGGTAAAACCTGACTGACTTTTTGCGGTTCTACACCAGCCCAGGCAGGGCTCACCCCCAGTCATGTTGGCTCGCCTTTTGGCAGGCAGGTAATTCACCTCATCATATCAGCTAGTTATTCCTGCAGAGGGCTTCTCCCTGCTTTTTCAGAGACCAAAGAGAAGTATATCTTCAACTCTTACTTTAAAAAAAGGTGGGAAACAAGACCAGTGAAAGCAAGCTGTATCTAACATCATTAATCAGTACCATCTGTGTGATAAATATATGGAGACTGCAAAGACTTCTGTCTAAAGAGAACATAGAAAAGAATGATATGAAATAACATCTCATCTTGTTATATTTTGGAAAGATTCATTCTGTATATTTGTTTTATTTCTTGCTATCCTTTAGGAATGATAAGTCCTCTATTTCATATGAGAGGCTGCACCATGAACAGTACTGTTTTCAGGATAATGGTCACTAGATCTCAGAGACCAGAGGACACTTCAAGCAAAAATCTGTAAGTTAAACTTTGGTGTTAATAAAATAATTTTAAATATTAAAATAACAAACCATAACTAAAATAGTGTTCTTTAAAAATCTAATCTATGTTGATTTCTGCAGTCAGCTCTATGAGGAATTGTATCTACTTTCAGTGCCAAAAAATACAATAAGGTTTTCTTATCAGCACACGTTTTCTTACTGATGGCAGCTGAGGTTCCCTGACATCAAGACGAGGGAGCACTGAAAAGGAACAGATATATTTATGGACCCTCTTCAGCTGCCTAGAATGTGATCTGAATCAAAACATGGATGTAGCCAGGAGCAATTTGGGAGTTACATGGAAAGCAAACCTCCTGCTGATTTGAAGAACACACTTTTAGTTGTATGTTAAATATATCTTAAAAGTTCACAACAGCTGGTAAGGAAAGCTTTCAGAAGCTGAGAAGCATCAAAAGTAAAAATTTCTAAGTAAAGGCAAATAGAAAAAGTAAAATCAGCTCTTTTCTTCCATTTGTCTCTTCTCATTCCATGCACAGGATGGGCAGAGTTCAAATAATGAGCAACTACACAATATTTTTGCCCACAGGCCTTATTTACTATACACAATTCATATCCTGCTCTGAAGACAGAGTTATTAAATTCCCCATGAACTTCTTCATGGCTCTACTCACAATATTGTATCTAAGGGCTTTGTGAACAAAATGAATTTATTTTTACAGCATGTTTCTAAGGACAGCGACACACTGCAACAGGAAAAGTGTTATCATCCTTTCATAGAGGGAGAACCTGAGGTCAAAAGGCCAAAAGGATTTTGACCATGTAATTTAAAGAACTAGGACCTGGTATTTTTGAGAGTCCTTTACCTTAAGAAGAGCTTTATGTATTTGAAGAATGAATTACTTTGTTTACTTCAGCTTCAAGAGTACTTTTTTCTTTATAAATCTGATCACATCTCTCCAGAAAGGCATGCCAAAATAAGTGACCATCTGAAATTTTTTTTCTTCATTGAAAGAACACAAGTCATAGAGCAATGTGAAAGGTAACAAGGTTAATTTTCCTTTCTTGCCATTCCTACTGGATTTCCCCTTAACAAACAGAGGAATCCCACAAACAGCGGTGTCTTTGCGAAATATTTTTGATTATATCTCAGAAAAGGCAGAGCTTCTCTGTATAGTGCAGATGATGATGTCGTGTGGGATAACAACAGAGTCAAGACCATCTGGATGCCTTTACACTTAGGCATCTATGTTACAGTTGGGAACCAAACTTCTGCATAGTCAAGGAAGAGAAGTTAAGGGCCTCCAAAGAGAAATTCTGAACACCTCAGTGGGTTGGAAGACTAGTGTCACTCAGTGTGACTTTCCCTGGATGCCCCTGTGAGCCAACTGAATTGGAGGAGGATTGGGTTGTATACCCACAGTGCCAGGGTATGATGCTTGAGAGAAAGAAGATTTGCAGGCAAACTGCCTTCTGGCATTTTTCATCTTTCTTTGTTTAGCTTTACATCATTATATTCTTCTAAGGTGATATTTAAAAAAGATAATACCTTGGGAATTTACTTACTTTCTGTTCCCATATCAAAACCTGTCCTGGACATCCCCAGAGCTGGAAGGCTTAGTGCCAACACAATGACTACCAACACTTGTGGGTGTGGAAAACTGCTTGTGCATATGGGATGTGCACCAGCTGGAGCATACCCAGAATGGGCAGCTGTGTTGGGGGGGGCAAGTGCTCTGTCCAGCCTGCAGACAAGCAAGACTCAGAAGCACTGTGAGCTTTTCTTATCCTCCAGAGAAAGGTGTGATGGGGCATGCACAGACCTCTGTCTATTCCCTGCAACCCAGGCAGGCCCAGTGACCTTAGGTCCAAATCCCCTGTCCACCCTAATTCTTCTTGCAGCATTATTTTCCAACCAATTTATTTCCCGCTTTAATTTCTATTGCCATCTCTTTCCAGTTTTCCCATTGCTGCTCAGTTGTACAAGCCTTTTTTCTCTTTCATTCAAATACAACACCTTCTTTTTCCATGTTGTTGGGATCTGGCAGGAAATCCTTAAGGACATGGTTAAATGGATTTGATAGCCTAAACAGCCCCAAACAGAATTACATATCCAATGCAAATGTAAAAATATTCTTTGGAAACAGTTTCCAAAAGCTTACAAAGTTTCAACTGAGAGTACTCAAAGTACATTTTAAAAAGACTTAAAAATTGGTAGATTAGGGTAACAGAATAGCAGAGCCCTTTTCTGACACAGGGCTAGCCTGAGTCACTCTCACCTTGTGTCAGAAATGCATGTTCTTTTGTATTATACAGGATGGGATTATTTCATATGGGCAACTCATGGGTGTTTACCTCTGAATACCTTATATGAGAAGTATAATTGTTTTAGCAAGGTAGAAAGCTTTTAGCTGAAGAACAATGGCTAGGACATACATGCTAAAATACTCTAGAGAAGCAGAAAATTGATTCCAGCTTTCCAGTTCTGGAAGAAAGATCTAACTGGTAGGCTCTCTGACAAAAAAAAAAATGGTAATTTACCAAACTGTAACTTTCATAAAATTCCCCTTCACTAACTTTCCCCAATGAAAAGCTAAAGAAGCAAGAAAGCATAGCAAGCAAGCAGAACAAAGAAAGAAAGAAAGAAAGAAAGAAAGAAAGAAAAAGATTTTTGAGGTTCCCCGAAGTCCAAATCCCAAAGGCTTTTCCTATCAGTATTCCTGCTCTTCACAGGCAATTTGAATCTTGGGGGTCCCTATGATTTCCCACAGGAGGCAACATCTAGATGCAAACCTGGTCCATATTGAACACAAGAGACTTTTAACACCAATTCCATTGAACCTGATTTGGAAAATGGATTCTAACTCAATACTTAAGAACCTTAAAAAAGGAGGAGTGGAGAGAGTTTTATAAAAACCAAATATTCAAGGCACAAAATAATTTGTTGAAAACCTATTTTCCATAAGAAAACAGAATCAATCAAAAGTGTTTGAACAATCCTAGTAACTACCTTAGTAATACATGCTTTAACAATGACTTTGGATTTTCATGCCTTAAACGCAGATGGACGACTTTTTTTTTCTGTCTTATATTTAATTAAATGGAATTTTCCTATCACATTGAGCAAAAGCAAAGAAAATCACATAATACTCCTATCTTTCCTTTGGGAGAAAAAATGTTAAGGTATTTTTAATCTTTAGCTCTCTTTTACTACAGATGGCAACACATGCTTTTAAAAGTCAAGGTCACACTTAGCTAGTTGTCATGGTGAATGAAAACATATGGGAAATTGGGCATATAGCATTTAATTTTGCTTTCTGGGAGAAGGAACATACAAGAAACCCTGTCATGAAGAGTCTGTGTTTAACCAACCCCTGGTACCTTTAACAGTCATCTTTTGGCACTCATGTTTAAACACCATAATAATCCTTTTCCTCTCCTCAGCTGTAAATCAATACCACCAATGTGTCCCTGAAAAAAATCATTAACAAATTGTATAAATGCCTGACCAGTCAATAGAGGGATTTTAATTTCAATTGTCCATGGAAAGAAACAAAACTCTTTTTGCAACATGTTCAGAGCATGTTCTGGTTGTGCACTGCAACCATTTTCAAGGTAAATATTTTATAAGACATAACTGCTAACTCAGTGTTAAATGTTTTTTGGGAAAATTCAGAATAATTTATGTATCTGAGAGCTCATAATGACTGTTTTCATGAACGAAGAAATTGAAATAAGATAAAAAAAAATTGCAATTTCAAAACAAATCTTTCTTTCTAAGAACTTGAAACTGTATGTGAGAAAACCTTTCTTAGCAAAGTAGCTGAACTACTGTTGATTAGGTTCCCCTAGAGGAACTCCTCTGGTAACTGCCTGCTCTAGGTATTAAATTAAAAAGCTGGCCTGGAGAGCACAGGGGTAGCATTATGAGGAAAGGCATCAACTGAGGAAAGACCAATATACAGTTGCTGTTTGAGCATCCTCTAGAGGCTAAAAACCATTTGAAGACATCGTAAATTGGAAAGAGAGGCAGTTTGAATTTTCACTAGTAAAGTTGAGAAAAAGAACACTTGCTGAAAAAAAAAGACAGAAGAGTGCAATTTTTATAGAGTGGTAGAACAGTTCATAATAAAATCCTTTTCCTTGAGGGACCATGACAGGCTTGAGAGATGGACCCATGTGAACCTCATGAAGTTGAAAAGGTCAAGGGCAAGGTGCTGTTTATGAGTTGCACTCCCAAGCACGAACACAGGCTGGGTGGAGCATGGATTGAGAGCAGCCCTAAGGAGAAGGACTTGGGGGTGCTGGCTGATGACAAGCTCAACATGAACCAACAGTGTGCACTGGTAGCCCAGAAGGCCAACCATATCCTGGGTTGCATCAGAAGAAGCGTAGCCAGCAGGCTGAGGGAGGTGATTCTTCCTCTCTACTCCACTTTCATGAGACCTCACCCAGGGTGCTCTGTCTAGGTCAGCACAATAAGGACATGGACTTTTTGAAGCAAGGCCAGAAAAGGGCCACAAAGATGCTTGTTTTAAGAGATCCTAAATATCATCTCACTCCAACACTCCCACTATGGACAGGGGCACCTTCCACCTGACCAGGTTGCTCAAAGCTTCATCCAACCTGGCCTTGAATATTTCCAGGAGCTGGGCATCCACAACTTCTCTGGACAACCTGTTTCAGTGCCTTACCACCCTCACAGGAAAGGGTGGTATATAAACCTGCCCTCTTTCAGCTTCAAGCCATTCCTCTTTATGCTATTACTACGTGTCCTCGTAAAAGCAGGGAATGAAGAGAAAAAGTGGAGTACAAAAACAACAACCAAACTGCAGTTTATGATGAGACTGATTGAGAAAATGCTACTTTCTAATGCAGGCTCACAATTATGTATCTAGCTTAGTATTTTTATAGAGAAGTGATGCATCCCATATTCTTTCCTGGTTGCAAGGAGTGCCACAGCTGACTCATGGTTGTGCAAGAGAAATAACAAAGCTGGTGTTCAAGTGAATAACCTGAGCATGCAGAGAGAGACAACACAAAGAAGAAGTGGGTTTAAATTATAACATCTAGTAAATTCAGAGCTCCCTAAGTGAGGAAAAAAAAATAAGAAAAGAATGAGAATAAGGATTTCTAAGAGTAGTGGCAAATTCTTTATGTGTGCAGACAGCCTTATGTGTAGTAGTGACTTTGGAGCACTGCTTTCTGACAGCTCATGCCAGAGCCATTTTGTAATGTTAAAAGGCTAATTAGTCAAGAGGAGGGAGAAGGGAACCAAGCAGACTATTGTAATAATTCCAATTAGTCTTGTAATACTTTCTATCATGTGCTGTTCATAAAACACAAAGGAAGAAATTTTGTCACATTGTCCTGTGGTATATGATCACTCAGAGAGAAACTCTTATCAGATGTGTAAGCACAGAAATGGCCCTATGACTGCAGGAAACAAATGAAAATCTCTGGTTTGGGTACAGTTTGGGACATGTGTTTGGGACATAGCAAGGGTCAGTGTCATGATGTATATGTAACTAATACATGTATAGGTACCCAGATAACTAGATAACTAGTTATTTCAATATTTTATAGAAAGTGTAAGAAAAAAATCTTCTATACAAAGACCAAAATAACAATGAATTTCTTCTAAACTGTAAAAGTCCCATCTCTTTCCATATTTTTTTTATCCTTAAGCAATGACAGAGCAGAAACAGAGAAATCATTATAACTCTGCCAATGTGGTGTTCAGGCCAGGGCCCAGATTGTTCAAGGACAATGTGCTTCAAGTGTTTAAGTGTGACAAGGGGACATAACCCTGATATTAATTGCACCTCCAAAGTGACTACTTCTGCCAGCAGCTGCAAACGGAGATAGTTAAGCCTCATTAGCTAAATCCCAACTCTACTTTGGATGCTAATAAAGGATGTGGTATAGCTGTCAGACAGTAATTCTTCCTTCTTGAAATCAATACAGCATAAATAGACTGAACACAGGGGCTCTGGGCTGAGGGGAAAGTCTTTATAGGTGAAGCATGAGATGAGTGCACAGCTTTTCATTTTTCATCCCAGTAATACTATTTCTACATGGTACTTTCAACTATAGGTAAAGGTATCTCTGTCAAGAGAAAACAAGGTAACCAATAAAAGAAAAAAAGTTAAGAGAATTTTTGTTGAAAATGGAGATGAGATAAAGAGTTTGTAGAGGAGACAAGAACCTAAGGATAACATGAGCAATAAATCAGAGAACATGGCTAGGGAACACGTCTCATGGAGAGACAAGGACTGTTGGGGAAAAGAATGCACACACAGCAGCAGTTGTATCGGGATTAAATATACACGGGTAAAGAAATCGAAGTATGTGACTTCCTTGTTCCTGAAGTAGAAATCTCTAAGACTTACTGATAAAAAATACTCATTGAATGTGCATGTTTCTGGTCACGTTAGTGTGAGACCTAAAGGCAATTACTGTTTCAATTAATGATTTGCAAGTATGAAGCATTTCAGATAAAATCTGCACATTACTAACTTAGCATACATATTTATGAAGGCAGAGCACCTGTACAAATTGACCTCAACTGCTGGATAGGACAATCTTTTCAAAAGACAAATTGCTATGAGTTTTGGCTATTGCAGACTTATAAACCTAGGGCACATGTTAGAATGGCATTCTGAGATCCATTTAGAGTAGTATCTTGAAAAGCAACCTTTGTGAAATGATTTAGGGTCAAATAGTCAATAAAACATAAGTTTCCACTACAGTGCAGTGACCAAAAGGCTAATACAATCCATGGATGTATAAATGTAGGAAAAATGCGTGAGTTCTTCATTTTTCTCTATAGCAAAGATGAATTCATTAGAAAGGCTGATATATTAGGGGAAAAAAATCAAGCTTTTAAAAGTGGAGTCACAGATTTATTCAAACACCATAGACAATACCCTACTAGGAAAGATTTAAATACTTCAACAGATCTAGTCCATTAAAACTAGAATTGAGACACTTGACTCACAGTGAATAAGCACATTTATGAAGAAAACAGAGGGCCCTTTAGCAGTCAAGAAGGTATGATAAAGGTTAAATGCTAAAGCTGGAGATATTTATATAAGAAATTATGCACTTTGGGTTTTCATACAGAATGAGTGATCAACCTCTGAAACAAGAGAAGTTTGGAAATTTTTGTTGTTTGAAATCCTCCTATCAAAGCTGAGTGTTTTTCTGAAAGGCATGATTTTGCTCTGTGTGTGTGTGTGTGTGTGTGTGTGTGTGTGTGTTATGGACTAAGGTGAGAACAAAGAAAACAGATGTCATTTTCACAGGTAAACCAAAATACGGTACACTTAGCCAAAGCTGAAAAACTGGGGAAAACAGCACTTCAATTTTAGTTGTTTTCTCTGTCTTAAAACTTAATGAAGGTAGATTTGACCCAAAGCTATAAAGCTTCTGTCAAGCTGAATTGCATCTTTTGTTTCATGTACTGCTTTACCAACATGTTTTGTCTAGCTCTATTCAGCTCAGAGGTAATACTGTGAGATTTAATGTCTTTGATTTACAGGTCTGATGAGACGATCAAATGATCTCACCAAATTTAAAGTCTATAAATCTATCAATTTATACTTATTAACAAAGGAACTTTGCAAGCTGATGTTTATCTACTGCAGTTTAATAACTACCTTTTTTCCTAACAATAATCAATGAATATGTTCTTTCTTATATTTCACTTCATTAAAAAAAAGTTTTCTTTATCTGCTTATCTGAAATGTTGGGAAAGCACACCCATTCATACATAAACTATTCAACGAATTTGAAAATAAAGCTCTATGTTTAAATTAGCATCCCACAGTCTGCTCCTGATGACTCCCTGTCTTCCCCATAAGTGACATGAATTGTAATACTGGATAGTGCACACGAGTCTTTCAATGACACCACATCCTTTGAAGCAAAAATAGTTTGACAAAAGCGTCATCAGACTTGTGAGTACCCTGGCAGCAAATACTGATGCTTCTCATGAGAAATTTTCTTAGGAACCTGAAAAGCAACATGAAGAATTTGAAAGTTGGGAGAGGCAACACTGAGCACTTGGCAAAGTTCTCTTTTTATCCTTAAATTCTGCTCCTCAAGATACCCCTCTGTGAGACAATGCAGGTGTCAGACTTCACTGTCTGTTATTGGAAAACTGGGTTGCCTAATCTGTGTAGGCGGAAGGCAGAGCAGAGTTGTGGAGTTTCTATGGAGATGGGAATTGGTGAGGAAGTGCATTTTCTCCTGTTTCATCCAGTCTTCCTGATCTTATAAGAGGCCATTATAGCAATTTATCTCTCTCTGAAGAAATAATGATGTCTTTGGAAGCAATAGCAAAAGCAAGGTTAAGTTTGACCTGAAATGAGGATATCTGGTATATTTTCACCAGGTCCAGCATTTCACAATATAATTCAGAACAGATTTTCGTTCTTAGACCTGACAGTGTAAGCTAAATATAGATAAGCTTGTAGGCTGGTTTTGACACTCACTAAGAGGTAATAGAGAATAAGAAGTATTTCTCAAGTAACACTAATCTCATTAACACTAACCATGCTATCCAACAACTGTACCCTACTCAAACTCCCTGCAGACCAAGTCTGTTGAATACTACTGGATCTTTGATGAGTATGTGTGTAGATACAAAAAATGTCTGAGTTACTAACTAGGGCACACATGCAGGCAAATTAGAGGTGCTTTACCTCTGTACACCTGAGGGATACCTAGAAAGTTTGAGGTAGATTTCTCCAGTTTCAGAATATATACGTTTACTCAAACTCTTATTTCCCTGTCTCATCTGCCTCTTCCAGGGAAGTTTATTTTAGGAACTGAAATGTATAACTGGAAAAGGAAATTGTTTGCAGGGAGATCTACAAAGCTGGATTTTTCTTTTTAAAGCCATTTGTTTGGCTGCTGTTACTCTGCATGGATTTAAGTCTGCTCCCTTATCTACACACGTATCTTTTGAGAGACTAAAGGACTGGGGAGAAGAGTTAAAACATACCTTGATGGAGTCATCAAAGAGAAATATGTGTCTGGCTTCAATTTTGCTCAGTTCAGGGACAAAATATATGTGGTGGACATAATATATGTGGTGGGTGACACTCATTTTCGGGGGCTTGTAAAGAAATATGTTTTCCAATTTGTATTCTTATGTAAAAGTTTTTCCTTTCCAATCTGTAAAAGACCAGATGTTTTTGCAGGCTTTGTAGCACAAGCTGAAAGGAGCTCTTTGCCTGCCTCCCCCCTGCTCTCCCTCAGCAGTGGTGGCACAGCAGAGTGGGCTGTGAAGCTGACCAGTTACCTGTCCTCCTCTCTGAGAGCACCAGGGCTGCCCCACACACCCACAGGATCCTTTATTAGCACTCCCAGCTCTGCGAGCACGTTCAATACACTTTTGAATCTAAGCCTGATTTATTTAATAAAACAGGCTTTCTAGAAGAAAAATGTGAAAGTCCCAGCAGGAAGGAGGGAGGGGAAGGGAGGAAGCCCATAAGATTGCAAATTCTGGTCCACCTCTGCGAAAACTCTCACCAGAGCTCAGGAAAGGTAAAGGGCCATTGCATAAAACAAGCTTCTCAAAAGCCAGAAGGAGCAAGGGTTAGGAATTTCCATAAAGTCATGTAAATCTTGAGGACAGCAATACATATGTATATATAGATACATATCTCAAAATGGCAGATAACCTGATCACAGTAGTTTCTTCTGAGCTTAGCGTTAACTTGCATGTCCCCTTTGGTTTAAACTTTTGCTGTATTGTTTCATTTTAAATAGAAGCAGGTTTGTAAAATTAGTATTTAGATAATACAAAATAATCAATGTATATTTCAGAAAGAATAATTTCATATTCCATTTCAGTGTGCAGAAACAATAAAGTTATGGAATATTCAGCTCACATTAGTACCAACTAATACTTCATTACTATTTCCAGTAAAACAGATCCTTTTCCTAATATAAAGAAAAATTATGTACTGAGGCATTTTTAAAAGCAGAAAGGACACAAAATGTATGACTAGTGATCTTATTACTAGTTCACAGATTCAGAAGATATTATTTGCAGTGCAGTATTCTGGGTGTTTTGAACACATGTAATAAATCATTTATTATTTACCTATTGAAACAGTTTTCTTTTTGGCTCTACTTATTTCAGATTTGTAGAATTACGCAAAAAGATCTTTAAACTTTTCTAAATTAGATTGCTATCTCTCTATTCTTTTTAGTAAATCAAAGATATTTCAACTGTGGGAGACATGCAGTGATTTGTTTGCCTGATCCATTCTGTCTTCTTCCCCTCACCTCATAAGCCAGTTCCTCAGCTTGCTTGCCAGGACAATTCAGGAGCCATGTTCTCCCTGGGTGATGTGTACAACCTCAGCATTTTGTGGTTATACACACTGTACAAACAAAAAGGTGCCACATGAGCCACCATAGTTTTTGGGGGCGTTTTTTAAATTTTTTTCTCTTGGGAAGCAGGGACAGCAGGCCTAAACTCATCAAAAGTTATAAAAAATTCAGCAGGTCAGCAAGGGCAGAAAAAGTATGCAGAAAAATGAGGCCTGTAGTATATACAGGCTATAGCATTTTAATATTTTCCGACATGGATATTCACAGTAACATCACCTTTATGGAACAGCATAGGGGTTTCCTTTAAAGAAAACAAGGTGTCATTGTGGTCTTCAAACATTGTTTTTGCAACTCACACACCTCACATTCATGGCAGCTCTAGTTTCCTACAACATGCCCAGGAGAAGGCTGATGGATGAGCAAAGTGCCTTTCCAGACCTGCCCTCCTACTCCTTCTGGAGAGCTGCAACTGTGGGGCAGCACAATCCCCAGCTGGGGGCAGAAAATGCAGGCAGAAGATAAGGGAGTGAAAATCCAGAAAAGGGAGAAGGTGGATATTAAAGATGACAGAGCTGTATGATGGCACCTGTTAATCTTAATATCAAATTATACCAAAAAATTTCAGAATCATCTTATTTATAATAGTACATAGTCAGTATACAGATGCATACACATCGCTGCCTTCTAGTTTTCACACGATATTATGAAAAAAACCCGAACAACTAATGTTGGATCTTGATGCAGCAGCCAAAATACATGTCACTAATCTAAATTTATAATCAGATTGAATGAGCTAGAAGGTGCAAAATTAATTACAACTTCCATTAATTTCTCCATGATGTGACTTTTCTTCAGAAAAGCCAAAGCAAAAACAATTCTTCTAGTCTACACACAGGAACCAAAAGTGGAAAAAACCCTAAACCAGTCAATGCTCCAGTCTGATTAAAGATGTGAAAACGTACTGCAAATAAGCCACACTCCGCTATGCTGAGTACAGCAAAAGTGACACGTCTCAACTATACGTGTAAATATTTGTAACAAGAGCTAAATGTCATCAAGTTCTGCTTTTCTGCCAGGGTGTCAGTTTTAGGAGACAGAGTAGTTCATCCTTTTATAATGAACAACTCTTCAGGCAGCTGCTGTCCTTTATGCCTTATTCATCTCTACCAGACTAAAGAAGTATTTGTAAGAACCAGCAAACACCAGCAAAAAGAGTAGATAAAAGGAGGGACTACAGCTCTGAATGTGGCAGAGGCTGTTCCTGAGTCTCAGTGAAATATTTCTGCTACCCATGAACAACTGGGTCCTCTTCCAGGAAGGCATGAGGGGAAACGCAGCAAGAGATATGCATTCTACAGCATCTTTCTACAGTTATGCCCAGGCTTTCCAGTTTCCTTCTGATTGTCTCTTTATTCCCTCTCTTCTTTCTCAGCTAGACCTTTAAACAGTTTCCCCAACCACCTATCTTTTCTTATTTCTCCTTGCTTTTCTGTGTTGTCCCTCTCCTTCATCTCTCCTTACAATCTTTCACTCTGTCACTGTCCCTCCAAACATGACCAATGAGTCATCTTTCTCATCCTTTCACTTTGCCATTAAACTTCTACTCTTGACACCTCTCTTGTCTGTGTAGTTGGCAAGCTCTTCTCCTGAAATGGTGTTGCCATGAAGAATAACATTAGATCTGTGATCAGTGAAGTTTTGACCCAGAGGAGGTCACACAACTGCACTTTGGGTTCACCTGGGGTTGTATGTTGACTTTGCAGTGCTGGGAAAACAGGCTGTGGTTGGTTTGGTACCACACTGGAAGGCTTGGGGAAGCATTATTTCATACAGGATCAGCATTTTGTCTCATGTGGCTTTGGTGCTTTTGATCCAGTAGTGGGAGCCCTGAAGCAGGATTTATGGTGTTCTTGAATGACAGCCCAAAACTGTGAAGCACCTAGCAAGATGAAGTTTACCTTAGCTTGCTCCTTAGGCACTTTTGGAAGAAGCACTATTTTATTAATGGTAATAGTAATAATAATACTAATAATTACTCTGCACATTAAGCCAACAGCCATTTGGGTGGTGCCTAAGTTATTGAAAAACCCTGGAAACCTAACCCACTTGAACTACTCTTTCCACTTCCTGGAAGAAGTCTAGAAGGTGGAGAAGTCTCTGTGCCTGAGCTGCTTTTATCTACCAAGCCCTCTTGAGGAAAGCAGGGCCAGTCTTGTGGAAAACACACAGGCCATTTTTGTCCCACCATTTGTCCCAGCATGCCTGGAAATTGCCAGGAAAATGAAGGTGGAAGATTGCTCCCTGTCTCTGGAGCTGCTTCACTATCCAGCAGTCTGCTGATTGAAATTGCATCATCATTTCTCTTCAACAAATACCAAAAGCCTATAAAATGCTGCAAACATTGCATGACAGGAAAAAAAAAGAGCCCTGCAAGATTAGCTGAACTGACAATGTGTTCAGAAAGGAAGTTTCTGACTAGGTGGCAGAACATCCTGTGGTTTCAACCTGTTGGGATTCAATAGTTGTTGTTTGAACACACAGCTGACCACAGAGCTTACTGCTTTCAGCATGTGTCCTTTCCTCTAGACTCCCTTACCTCTGCCCAGGGTTACCCAAGAGAGCCATACCCATCTATACCCTGTGAGGTCTGCAGTGTACCTGTGACACACCAGCCACATGCTCCTTGCAATCTGCAGCTGGTCCATGATAAACAATGGTATTAGCTGAGATCTTGACAGAGGACCAGAGTATCTTTTCTGCATTCAGACAATAGGTCTACATGGGGGGAAAACAAAATAAAACAAAAAAAAATCCAGAACCAAAAAGACTCTAAATGGGGTAGCCCTAATGCTACAAATCTAATCTGCTGTTGTCTCAAAGATACCACATAGTGTTGAAGGGGAGTTAGCTTAGCTGTGCTCAGAGCACATAAAAATCAGACCTTTCCTATGACTCAGAAAGGAGTTGCTTAACCACAAACCCCAGAACCCATGACAGTTAAAACACAGTCAGTTTTTATACGTCTGAATTCTTGGACAGCTAGGCCTTGGCTGGGTTGTGCTGTGGGTAAAACGAAATGTAGTCCTTTGTCATGTTACCTTTGCTAAGGGATAACATCCTCCTCAGAGGGCAAAACAGATGACTTGAGAGAATGAGCTGTGGCATAGCTGAGCCACAATAAATTCTTACTAACCATGGAGCTTTTTCTAGCAGATACCTGCATCTGGACTGTGGTGCACAGTACAATGGGATTTAATAACTGCCAATAAAAAATGGCAGACAGCCCTGATCCTAGAGAGGGGCCATATATTTAAGAACTATGCAAATTATGCAGTATGCATGTGACCAAATTCTTTGTAGAGGAAAATCCCCGGGACTGTGTTAAATTAAATAGGATTATGGCTTTCACTAATCTGTATCCAGTGTGACCATACAAGGGTATTAGTTTGATAATATTTAAGGACTTAGCTCTACAGCAGCAGCAATCAGCTGTCTAAGCTCAGTGACGGTGTTGTCAGTGAAAATATTAACTATTAAAGAGACTGTTATTTACATTGCCCGAATTAAACATGTGACACTCACCAGCTGGCAAATTAAGCACAAGAAAGTTATGCACAGGTCAAGCCATTTTTTCCTTTTGGAATAAGTAGAAAGAGCAAACTGTGGGATGTGATTCCTGTGAGCAGAACTACTGAACCCTCCTCTTGTGAAGCCATGGGTAATGCTCTCATCAGCTCAGTGGCAGTGGAGGCAAATCAGTGTGATACTACCAAAAATTTTATCCTTTCACCTGAAGCCTTTTCCCTGAGTGGCACAGATAAAATTTTAGACAATAGCATGGTTCCTAACCTGAGAGCAGTCCTTGTCAACCTGGCATTTGTTTACTAGGAGTTACAATGCTACAGCTGTTTCCAGTAGCTGAAATCAGAGGTAACTGTGGCACACACTGACAAAAACTGACATTGTAATGTCTGTCTCCAAAAAAGCAAACATATAACTCTCTTCAATCCCGTTTCCGCACAATCACATATATATAGATATATGCACTCAACTGGAAAACATTAAGAGCCCTCTCAAATGCAAATCCTAGTAATGCAATACAAAAAACATTCAAAGCAGGAAAAATATCTAAGCCACAGGTCATAGACACTTTTCACTGATTTCAATGAAACAAAGATTTTTATTACCTGTATTGAAAGCAGTATTATTTCAGTAAATAGATTCATAATCAGACTGTTTTCCTACTTTTTAAACCGTATTTTATTGTGTTAAAGCTATAAAAAGCCCAGTATTACACCTTTGGTTATCTTGCATGCATAGATTTTTTTACCAAAATTAAAATAAAACTGCTAATCAGCTTGCTTGAAGAGGACTTTTACTCCAAGAAAGAACTATATGAAAACAGCACTTTTTCCATTATCATTCTGTTCTTAATGTGTCTGAATCTCTGTATTTTTAGTAGGACGGAAAAACATTTTTAATATTTCCATTACATGTTCTACAGCCAGCACAGCTAAAATAAAACATGTTTAGCATCATCTCTAACCCTGCAAGACTCTATCTGAAGGTCACATTTTTAAAAGAGACATCTATATAAATCCCATTGAGGATAACTGTGTGATTATAGTGTGGGTTGCAGAATGATCACTCATAAAAATACAGAGCACGAGATGTAGTGGGTTGATTCTTAACTCCCAGACAAGGCTTGCAGGACAAAATATCCTTTGTGTTTAAATGGAACAGCCATGCAGCAGAGGTCGGTCAGGGACACAAGCATAGGAGAAGCCTAGAGCACCCTCACAGTCCCTCAGATTGGGTTTGTTGTTTGCATAGCCCTATCAAGACAGATTTAATCTGTCCCATCATACTAAACCCCTCACGCACAAGCAGCTGGCTATGTCATATTAAAAGGAAAGATACAATGCTCCAAGTAGCCTTACTCACTCAGGCATCACAGGTGACTTCTTCAAGTTGAAACTTCCCTGCAATGTGGGATAATTTTTGATCACCACGCTGTTGTATCACTTCACTTCTAACTGCACGTACATTTCGATATTCACGTGCACATATGGCTGTGAACCAGCCAGTTACTCTGCACATGCTTCACAAGGTTGCAATGAACTTATTATGATTAAAATTCAGTTTCTTCATTTTGTTATTTAACCCACTTCTATTCTTATTTCCTTGAATGAGTTGATTGGTTTGCTATGTGATTGAGTGACCCAGATGAAATAGCTAGGAAATTTCTTAGCATACCCCAGGTGATTTTCCTTCTGGCTTACTCAACCAGCCAGCATTAAAAAAATAAAACGACGCTAAAGAAATGCAAACATGAGTTGGAGTCTTACCAAATTTCCTTAGACAATTTTCCCCAAAATCATCAGGAATGCTGCTTATGCTTCCTTAAGCTTTCAGTATGCTTTCCAGATGAATGTTTTGGGATCCCAGCACTATAAGCAAAACCATCCCACTGAAATAAATGTTTGTCTGGACAGGTTCTTCATTGTACCCTGGAGCCACCTGAACTCATGGCAATTCCCAAGAATTCAAATGGCTATGCCAATGCTAGGGCTCTTCTCCAGAAGATACACAAGCTGTGTCTGCTCTTGTTTTATTTTTCATATTAAAACTCAGGGAAAATTCTAGCCTAGACAGCAAAACTTTAATCTAGAAATATTTTATTATCACATTGATAACAACATCAAATGGCTAAATGCTAAACTGCATTTAAAATTAAAAATAAGACTCAACAAACTATTTGGAAACTTATTATTAAAGTTCACATTGCTACATTTTTTAAACATGAAGAGGCGTTTTATAGAGGCCTCATTCTGACTTGTACCACAAAAGCACCTGACTTCTGAGTAAATTATTACACCAATGCAATGGCACTACAGTAATATTAGTGAGGGTGGTTTCCAGAGTTATGTGCTGCAGGTGTGGAAAAAGGCTTTAGGCAGGATCGTCTCTCCTGGTGAGGAGGGATTCCTAGATACAGAAAAGTCTTCATGTTGCAAGAGTGACAGTAGATCTCAATGTAATCAAATACCACAGAGACATAAAATGTTTTCTCATGTCAATATTTATTAAATTATCTAAATTACGAGAAGAAAAATTGGATAACTCCAGTTGATGCTGTGCATTGATATATATTCTCTAGTAATTACTTTATCTGGGAAAAGACAGCACTGATTTTGCTAAGACGAGTAGAAAATCTTCTACCTCCATGCCTGAAAACCAAAACAGAAACGCCTATTTACATTAAAGAAATATTATCTAACAACTCATTTTCAGTATTGTCCCTAACCTGAAGAGGAACAGGGCAGTAGTTATAACTGTATGCTTCTTTGTAATTATTTTTGTACATCAAGCATGTTGCCAAGAAAGATCTGTGTGTTTTGGCTTAATGTTTCAATCTTTAGGAAATTTTCAAATACCAAGAGAACAAGCAAACAAAAAAGTTTCAAACGTATCTGTGATCTCTCATCCAATATCTCAAAGCAAATCCTAAAGACATGGCGGTAGCTCATAACTAACTTTGGACATGGAAAGACCAGCATGCAGCGGTATGCACAAATGTACACTTTTAAACTGCAAGGATAGTCCCTGCAGTGCTTTCAATCTGGGACAGCTTGAATTCTCCTGGCAGTTTTTGGACAGAGTCTGGGAGCTGGCACAGTGCAGTGACAGGCAGTTTGCAGGTGGTCTCTGTTCAGAAAACCACGTAATCGGGTAGATGTGGGATGCTCTATGCCAGCCTCTTCAATGCCAAAGAGCATTTGCTGGCACTTTTAAATTTACTAGAGTAACTATAAGCCATGTGTTCTCTTTTCCCTTTGTCAAAAGAATAGGATGAAGAAAGTTAAAAACAACTATCCCTGCCAATATATCAAACTGTACTGAGTTTTAAGATGCAAGGGAAAAATAGGCTTGTAATCATATTGTTATAGACGTAGTCTGAAGACCAAATTCATCCTTGTTCGAAATTCACTGACCTTTATTTGTATGTCAAATCAATAATAATAAAATATTGGCAAGTAATATAAAATAAGTTCCTCACAACCTTTGAGCAATGTTTTGTCATCCAAGAAGTTAGGTTAAAATTGAAGTAGTTTGAGAAGAATGAGTCCTTTTAAGATGGATAGGTATGTCAGTGTCCAAGCTCCCACAATATAATATAGTTGTTTGCTTCATTTGTAAAAAGGCTACCATAAACTTTCTGGGTGAAAATTAATTCTCAGGACATTAAAAAAATCAATTACCAAGCACAAAGCTTTCTTCCTAATGATGTTACATACTGAAAATTCAATCTAGATCTTGAAATTATGGTCAGGGCTTCTTCTAGATTTATATGTTTACCATTTAAAGGTTTTGCACTGAAAATGGTATAGAACAGAACCTGTCTCTGCAAGCAGCACTTGGGTGTGAAACAAAAAAAATGGAGCCCACTTCATTTTTCAATTATCATTTTCCTTCCCCACTGCCACATGTATCATTCATGTTACCAGCTGTAACTCCACAGAATGATAAAAAGCTCTGTTAAAAAGACATTTAAAAATTGTCATTCTTCTGATTTAAACAACATTTTTCTACAGAAGATTCTTATTCTAGCTATGAGTTCCCAGCTATTTGAAGACAGTTTTATACCCAATTTGAATATCATGTATTACTTACAGAATTTGTTAAATATTCAAAAGACCAAAACTGACTAGCAGTGATTTACAGGCACAATATTTCTCATGCAAAATAACACAAAGAAACCACAGAATGTAACATGTTATTTAAACTTAATTCTTTTGCAATGTGACTTTGGCTTTATGGATGTGCACATGCAAAGCAATTCTTCATAGGAATTCCATCAGAGCATAAACTAAAAGGACTTCAAAAGTTGTCAAATGCAAGTCATTTTAAGTAATTTTATCTTAACCATGAAGTTTGGTTTCACTGAGCTATCTCCACTAGTAGGATCACTCTAAACCACAGCGTACTGGCCTCTC
Organism: Scytalopus superciliaris; assembly: GCA_013400415.1. Classification (NCBI taxonomy): domain Eukaryota; kingdom Metazoa; phylum Chordata; class Aves; order Passeriformes; family Rhinocryptidae; genus Scytalopus; species Scytalopus superciliaris. The sequence continues at coordinate 1,438,535 of VXBX01008995.1, forward strand.
CTCTAATGAAACTAAACAAAGTACCCAATGTTCCACTGTGAACATGAGTCAAGTAGTTGTCTGGACCTAAGGACATGCTATTAAATTGACACAACAGGAAATGTGAAAAATAATCAGAGATCATAGCAAACGGTGGTATTTGTGAAACAATAAATTCTTCTTAGACAGTGTTTATAAACAATACATTATTGATTTGAATACTTCACCAGTGACTTAACATTTAAGGAACAGAGATATAAATACTAATTCATCTTTATGCTACAAAGTGCATCTTTTACTTATTGATTTTACTGAGATGAAGTTCTTGGGTCTCCCATGCTCTCAAATGGCTACAAATTTAGAAGGATGTGGGATAATAATGAGTGATTAAACACAGAAGAGAAAGATGGTATTTTAAAATAAATTGGAATTTTGAAATTTAGGGGGGGGAGGGGAAGATGGATTAAACTAAAAACAAAATCTGTCTGAAACCCAAAGCAATTAATAGAAACAAAAAGTAATTGTACTAAATCTCTGTACCAGAAGATTGTAATAGTTCTACCAAAAGTCAACTTAGATCCATTGTAGAGGAGTTCTAGTTGAGACTAAGAAGAATAATAATGTACCACCATTACATTATCAAATTCTATTAGAATAGTTAATTGCTCACATTTACAATGATTCCATAATCTGCCATTATGGCAGCTGCAGCGAGGAGAGAGAGCAGAGGGACATGTGAATTCTTGGCACTGAAATCACAGAATCTATGTTAAAGGCTTATTAAGACTATTTAATCCCTTTCCCTGCTGATTCTGGATTGTCCTCCATTGTACACTTCCTAGTGTTTTGTCTAACCTAGTTTTAAATACCTCAAGCAACGGGAATGTCTTCAGTTCCCTTAGGAGATTACTTCAAGGCTAATGGATTTCACTGGCAGAGATGCTTTTTGATCTCCTGCCTACATTTGCCCTTGCTTTATTCCTTTTGATTAAGAAAGTTTCTTTCCTTCTCTTTTTCATTGAAAGATGTGAAATGCCCCATGAATATTACAAATTCCACCCCTCCCCCATTGTTACAGTGGTAGGCAGTTTTCAAGTGAGGGATCTAGAGGATTTCCATCCAGATAAAGCCAGTAGCGTGCTGCCAGCAGTGTTAACAGTTAGTATAGTCATACTTCTTTGGCTGCTGCTGTGCCACTAGAAGTGGTTTCCATATGCAACCCTCAGCCAGCTGCTTGTCACCACCCTCTTCCTAGAGGTTATGCACACACTACCACTCCTGATTTTCTGGCTGAACTATTGCTAGAATTACTGCTTAAAATGAGTCAACTTACTTAAAGCCTCTTTAAACAGTGAATTATTGCTTATCCATCTCTTTCTGACTGACATGGGCCAGACAATCCTCCCAGCCACAGCTCATCTAGCAAACAGGAGAGTGGGTAATCCCCAGCAAGTTCGTGATGACCTTTGATGCAGCAGAAAGGGAAATGCAAATGCCTCCCTGGTGTTTTGTGGAAACTGGGAATGACTGGTGATAAGAGAAAATTACAGATTGCAAAGAGACAGGTGAATTTTTTCCAGACTGATGGTGCCTACCTGAGCTTTGCACAAAAATCACTCTGGTTGTTTTTGCTTCTTCAGCTATTTTGTTAAGATTATGCAAAGCAAAAATACTTTCTTTTGAAAAAAATTCCAGTCTTCTGTTCACTACAGGTGCTGATCATAACTCTAAAAAGGAGGATGCACACACAGTTGGGTTGTTTGATCCCAGGCACCATGGTTGTATATGCTGTCCTTCCAGCCTAGCCTGACTCTGGATGGGAGACCCAGACTCCAGCCCAACAGCAGATTCAGTCAGTCACTGGAAGCGTTATGCTTCTGTAGAGCAAACAAATTGGTTTTGGTTATTTAGATGTTTTATAAATACTGTAGATGTTATCAGCAGAGCTATGAGATACCTCCGTGATAGAAGTCACTAAGAATTGGGAAGCAGTGCATTTTTAATAAATGTAACGCACTACCTTCTCACTGAAATTAGAATCTTTGTCTGTAAAGTATAGCTATTAACCACAAGTTAAGTATTTAGGACCATTTAATGCTTTGCAAATGGCTGAGGATGGGGTGATAAATGTGTTTTTATCCTAGGCCTGTTCTAAATTATAATGTTTTACCAACACAGCTATGTCAGTTGCCGGTGTGTGAAAAATTCACGTCCCCAGAAGATATTGCCATGTTTGCAGAACTCCTGGTGTGGACGTAACTTTGCCAGAAGGAGAGAGCTTATATTGGCTCAACTTACATCACTTAGGGAGGTGGTTTAACTATGCCAGAAAAACTCCTCTCAGTTTGAGCAGTATGTGCTGTGGGGTGCTTTGCCAGCGACAGCAATGGCAGAGCTGTGGGATAGACAAGATCGTGATCTCTGTTGCTCCATACATTCACTTTTAATTAGAAGATTAATCAACATGCCACATTTGAGAAATGCATGTCATCAAAGACTGCTGCATTTATTGACATCCTTAGTCTCCATGTCTGCTAATAGATCAGATCTGCTACTTTGATGCCTGTCTTGAAACAAGAAACCATGTGCTACTCAAATGTGTATTCTTGGAAACCAGACCGCTAAATTATGACCTCCCTAGGTGTGTTGGCACCTTTTCTGCAGTCATATAATTTTATGTTTTCTTGTTTTCCTGCTTGGCATCTACTAGCCTCATAGACTTGTATTTTGGAAGTAGAGCTCATATGTCCAATCTATCCAATATCTTCTGACTCTATCAAAGATATTTTTGGATTTCTTCTAATCTAAACTAAGTTGAACTGAATTTTTTTTTTATTAAAAAAAAAAGAGGAAAAAACCTGTTAAGCTAGATTCTCTGAAGTGTCTTTAATATGTCCTTGATGTCCTTTTCTCCAAAACATCACATCACTTGCTTTCACAAGACTCTGAATGCTACTCATGCCTGAAATGTATATAGATAGATAGATACTCATTTCAGCAGTTGTTTTCAGTATCAGCTTGTTCCTTCCTCTAGCTAGAGCAGTGTCTGGCAGTTCTTTCCGGTGCTGTGTGACCTCTGTGTTTATGTCTAGTATCCTATCTCCATTTACCACAGAGCTGTAATATCATGCACACTTGGTAACATCTATGAAATGTGTACAAGCAACAGAAGTATTACTTAAGGAAGCAATAGAAAGTAAAACCTTCAAAGTATTGCCATGGGGATGTTCAGTGAAAGCTCATATGTACTAGCTCTACCTTCCATAATTAGTTGGTTTGGCTTTACGTTCCGTAACTGTGACAGAATGGCTTGCAATAATTCAACCTGAAGAGGAATATGCATCTGTCTACAATATAGCAGTGGTACCTGGCCTTTAGGAGAACAGAAAAGACCTCTGTCATTATTACTATTATAACTGAATACGAAAGTTCAACATATTTCTGGATAGCACCTTAAGAGCAGGAGAGCTAATACCTATAAAGGGAGCTAGAACTAGCACCTGGCAAATTCCTGACAGTTCATTCCTCTTTAGATAATATCATACAAGTGGTTTTGAGCCAGCAGCTTTTCACTCCCCTTGCTTATCTCTCTAACTGCAGTGTCACCTGTGTGACAGCACTGGCTGTGGTTGTTGAAAACAAAATATAAAGGAGGACATCACAACCTCAAAGTATCACTGAATTTCACATGTCTTAGCAATGTGTATACCAACAGGTGTGGAATCAGAATAAGTGGAGTGGAATTTAGTTGGAGTAAGGAAAATGTGAAGATAAATGGCCTTCACAATTCTGACATGTCTATCTGGAAAACAAGCAAGAAAAGCAATTACGTTAGATATATATGACAATTAACACTAGCTATTGGCATGTGTAGAGCTGTTCAGCTAGCAGGAGATGCACTTCGAACAAACAGAAAATACTATGATATTTGTGATCACCTATCTGGAAAAGTCTTAGATAAGACTTTTTTCATTCTCTAAACCACTCAGGGATCTACTGAATAGCGCCTTGAAACCAGTATGTTTACATGCATCTAAACAGTAGCTAATTTCAAAATAAATTGTACAAATATTATGCTCATATTAATGAAGAGAGCAATTCTAGGTTATATGTAATGCCAAAAGAGACCCACGCTGAAAGCAAATGGGGAGAAAACTTCCAGTTCCACTGTGTGTGGACATCAGTGAAAGGAGCCTATAGTTTCCTTATATTGTGTAAAGAAGCAAGATCATTTTCTCACTATTTCTTTACAATAATTTCATTTCCTGAGAGTACAGCTTACTTTAAAAGTTTGCTAATAACTTAATTAACTAACAAGCTTAGACTCTGAGGCGCTTACTCCTGCCAGTCTCTGCTTTACACAGATATGGTTGTATTAAATTGGCTTTGTCACAGAACTGTTCTCTCTTCCCCCATCCCTTTCCTGTGACATAATCTTAATCTACAGGCAAACTTGGAAAAGTAATTTAAAACTTGATGATGAGATGCCCCTCTATGTCTTAATTATGCAAAAAGGTACTAAGGAAGTTTAAGGCAGAAGAAATTTTTTAAGCTACATAAAAACTTCTGGTATGGAAAACAAAGCAAAGAGTAAAACTCTTACACACAGAAGACGTGGCAATGCAAGCAGGCCACCATCTTATGAAATTACTCTCACTGAGCAGGACTGTTACATTTCATAGCACAAGGATATTTGAAAAGAATAGCTGGGATCAGCCAATTTGTTAACCTCTCTTGCTAATACTGCTGGCTGTGGTAATGTTTGTAATGTGGGCACCTGTTCAAAAAAGAGCAGAACAGAGGCAACTCCCTTTACACAAACTTTTCCATTTTGCAAACCACATCTTAAAGAAGACCACATCCCTCCCATACAGACTGTGGGCCACCTCCCATCCCATCAGTAACCAGCTAATACTTCCATAACAGCTACAGCAACTGAGTTTATGAACTCAGACGGAAAGTAAAAAGAAAAAATAATTTAAAAACCCACAATGGACTGGAATGTGAGTTTTTGATTTCTTTTAATTCCATTCACCATCTAGAAATGAGACAGTTACCATTCTCTTCAGCTGACCAGTATCCTCTTTTTGACAGCTGTCAGACTGGGGTGTACTTTGTGCACCAGCAATAACCACTCTCTGCGGAAGACAAGGGCATGAAGTGATGACAGCCAAGCTAGATATCACCTGACATAAGCGGCAGCATCTGTGTTAGAGTGCTGGTTCCCTGTATTACCATCAAAGAGAGAAAAACCACCTCCAGAACAAGATCTGCAGGGAAAGAGTCACACTTGGATTAATCTGCTGCTTCCATGGACTGCCTAGGAACCCAGCCATGCACCTTACTTTTACTTACCTCCTGCATTTGGCGCAAGTCAGGGGCCTGAAATGAGGCTTTAACTATCAGCCAGTACTGAGACTTATGTGCCACAGGAAAAACACAATGAACCATAAAAAGTGCCTTGCAAAAGCCAAAGATGCTATGGGAAACTGACCCAAGGTGAACTTGCTGTGGGGACTAAACTTGCTGCAGCTCCAGGCATTCCTGCTCCGACAGGCAAACAACATGTGATTTACTGTATCTGTTGCAGTTCTAAGTTTAAATGTTTACTGCACTCCTAATGTTTTATCCATTCTGAAACAAAGATAGTTTCCAACAGTTTTGAGCTGTGGCTAGCTTCAACTTCTGTTGGTGACTTACTGCGAAATGAACAAATAAACAAACCAAAAAAAAAACCCCAACCCCAAAACTAAAACAACCCAAAAAGACAAAAACAACAAACCACCAGAAACATTTAATTTCCTCCACAACGAAGATGAATTCCTCCGGCTCTTTATAAGTTCCTCAGTGCTCACTCTCCTTCTCAACCCCTCTCTCGTCCCCATAATGTGTTATTTTACGCTCATTTTCAGTTGGGCAATTAACAAAGCCAAGCTAACATCATTGGGGGTATTGTTTGATTTTTNGGCGGCGGGGAGCGGGGGCCGGCGGCGGCGGCGGGCTCGGAACAGCGGGATGGCAGGGGGCTGCTGGGTGATGCCAGGGGGATGCGCTTCCCGGAGCAGCGACGCCGAGCCTGGAGGGCGCCGGGCACCCACCCCGCGGGTGACAGAGGGGCTGCGCAGGGCCGTGCCGTGCCCGGGCTGCCCCTGCCCGGAGCGGCGATCCCCGTCTCGCCCTGCCCGGCACCCGCGGCGCTGCGAAAGTCACGCTGTAACCTTGATTGCTCCTTTATTTTTAAGGCACCACGGTGGATCGTGCCGAAACTTCGGAGAAATATGACAGCTCGCCTAGAATTACATAGTTTCATATGAATTAGTTTAATCTGAGGGAAATTTTAAAATATTGAAAAAGATTTGCTTCCTAAATCTGTTTTGTCCCAATACCTTCATATCACCCTTGGGAAAATCCCTTGGTGAAATGCAAGGCCTACCCCCCTCTAACGAATCTCTTAGAGGCTCATAAGCGTGGCTGAGACTGTTTGGTTTATCTTTCATTCTCAGGCTTCAGGAGAGAGAACTCTGAACCGAATCTACCTCTAAACCAAGCGAACGGCCTGTACATTACTTCTGGGAGGTTATACTGGTGATGAGGATGGATGTTTCACTAAGGAATTCAGTGTGCAGATGCATTATAGAAGCCAGAAACATTTAGCAAATATGTTTTTACAGTTGATTTGGTTTTATAAATAACTTATATAGCTTTTCCAATTGCAAATCTCCACCAGTCTTGACATTTTATTTCAGCCATTGGAAGACAATATTCATTAAAAGAACCACAGCTGCTCTGCAGGCAGTCACAACTCATTATTTATAATTAATATCCTTCTATATAAAGATATATAAAAAAATCTTTTCTCTTTGTCCTGGTGTTTATGGCAGTGATGTGCCAGACTGCCAGTAAATTTGAAACCTGAGGAGTTTGTTTTTGCAGTCTCCAGTGGAGATCAAAGTTTCAATAGTCACTCTCTCACTGAAAACTTTTGCCAGCATCAGGCTTATTAGTAGAGTTGTTACTACAAGTACTGAGCAATATCTCTTTCATGAAGGTTGGACTTTTATAACAGCAAAATAAATTATTGCTGTCCAAAAATAAGACAGAAAAATTTCCCGGAACTGGGGACCAATATACTTCAGCAAACACTGGCTGTAAACCAAAGAAATAGTCTCCTTCTCTATCTCCCACAGATACGGTTTTTCTCTGATACCTTGGGAGGGAAGCTGAACTACAGCTCCTTCCTGACTTAGAGGACTTTGGGGGGATCATTGTCCTTCAGCAAGCTAAACCTTTCAGTAAAATCCTTGTCCACATATACAACTAACACACAGTCATTAGCACAATATTTATCCATGACATTGCCTTGACTGTGTCAGGAGCCAGGAGCTTGATTTTCCATCTACATCAGCCTAACACTGCTGTACGTCAATGAGCCTCTTAATTTTGGAGAAAGCATACAGAAAAAGACTAGAGGTGTTTCGAACATATCCAATATGAACCATCATACCCATTCTAAAGGTGTGATTACAGAAATGCTTTGTAAAAAGTTCAGTGCGGATAAAAAGGGACCCATTTGAAAGGACCCAAGCCACTCAGACTTTCTAGTCATTCTTGCTTGTCAAAGTAGTTCCAAACCTTCCTCACTTTCTAAAGCTAAAGGACAAACATTGTTTGAAAGCCTTTCGGACATATTTATATGATTTTTCTAGTAAACATAAGATAATGCTGACTGAAGCATAATAAAGTATCATCCATATGTGCAAAGCATCTGCCCTTGGTATGTGAAAGTCTTTGCTTCTGAAGATTTAAATACTTTCTTCTTTAATTTTTCCTGTGCATGTTTTTGTCTGGAATTTAATCAGATAATTGTGACACTTTTATATGAATTTTGACCTGTTCCAAAAACACTCCAGAGGACATCCCACACTGTTGGGTGAAAATAGCTCATATGACTTTTTCTTTTTTTTCCACTTTAGCATTGACAGACTGATGATGAATAGCAGTAACTCTCCAATTCTGATTTGGCTCACATGTGCAAAGCATCTTGTCTGTCATGCCTGCTTCCCAACCACAGCACCTGCTGTAGTACAGTCCTGTGAGCTTCATCAAATACTTCCCAGTATCATACCAGCTCATCCTGTGACTCTGAAACACATCTCTGGTGTTGGCAGGAGGCCACATTGCTTTTGAAACCCTCTCACTTCTCCCAACCCTGGAAAAAATGTGCATGAAAAAAAGTATTAAGACATGCAGAATTTTCCATTTTCATTGCAAACAATTCTGAGTCTGTGCACTCATTCTCTATTTAAAGGAGTGTAAAATACCCCCAAGTCAATGTCCCCAACAGTTGACTCTTCTTGGATTTCAGTTATGTCACTGGAGCCTGCAGGGCTGGGCACAAGGAGGAGCTGAGGAATGACTGAATAAAACAGACCTGCCGGCCCCTTTCCAAGTCTGGCTGGAAAGATGCAAAATATCTTGACACACTTTGTCCTCTGCTACTGGTCAAAGGACATGTAGAGTTCTCTACTGATGACAGCCTTTCCTACCATAAATCTTATAAAGCCTTTCTTATTACTTTATTTTTCAGTACCAGGCTGGCCATCTTCTCACACTGATGCTGCCACATAATCCTATGGAATTGCTGGATTGATGTGGTGCTAAAAGACCCTATGAGCAAGGTTATCAGATATAAAGCATTGCTTGGTTATTTTTCAGCTGGTCTGTTTTTTTCTTTTCTTTTTTTTTTTTTTTAGAACAACTAGTCAAAAATGTAACAATTTATTAATAAATCAAAATAATTTACTTATATGCTGTAGGCAATCTGCTGAATATGACAGATCACATTGTGTATGGACACAAGTTTAAGACAGGATTTTACAGTGCCTGCTTATTCCATTTCTAAGAAACATGGGAGATATGTGAAAGTCTCCCCAGTCTGATGATTAAGAGGCTGTTCTTCAACTTGCTTTCCCTACCTACCTGCCATAAAATGGGTTTGGGGGATTAAAATGGGCTCTAGTTAATTCTAACTGTAATTATGGAATATTTGACAGGCAAAAAGACTAGTGGAAATACTGAATCTGGTTTTTTCCCAGTGGGCTTAGGGTATGTAGGCATAGCATAATAAACCCCAAAATTCTCTATAAGAATGAATAAAGTTTGAAATATGTTTGGTGTTGGGCGAGGTTACACTAATTTATGATGGAAAAATGATATCTTACTTCATTGTAATGCTCTTCTGGGTGGATTCTGCAGATTACAGATATGACACAACAGAATTTATAAATAAGATTAACTGCTTTTATAGCTTCACCTTGTCATTCTTCCACAGAAATATTATGTAGTAGAAATCAACTACAGATGGCCAAATTTCCAGACTTCATAACAAGAGGCTTTTCATTATTATGCCTGCAATGTTATCAGAATGATCCCAGGTGACAATATGGAAAAAAAAGCAGTGTGTGCGCACCTGTATGTGTGTGTGCACATTTACATTAGGCATGTGTGCATATATAGGCATCTGAACATTCCTACTGTAACTTCTGATGCCTAAGGACTGCAACCGGTCACCACCAAATCCATGTGGGTGAATTTCAAGATGGGAAAAGATTAAGAAAGAAGACAGAAGAAGGTGGAATAAAAAAGGAAAAATCCAAACAAGGCATGGGACTCCCCTCCTGAGTCCTGATATCCCTTCACCCTGAGACTGGGGAAAAACCATAAACAAATACTCGGCTCTTTACCACCCTGATCTCTTATAGAGATCTCCCTATGCCCAGTTTCCTATAGGTGGCTAAAAAACCCAAACAGGCTACTTTTCTACCTCACCTCCCACGGGTATGTGGAATCATAGCTGTTTGCTTCCCTGGTTGATGTGAAGGAATCCTACAAGAAGTGCTGGTGAGGAAGAATCCCTCCAAGATGGAAGTTTCTCAACTGAGAGAAACCAACTTGTTGATTCTATTTCCAGGCAAATGCACCAAAACTGATACCTAAATTACTGCAAAAGACTCTCAAAACAACAATAGATAGATAAAGTAATTCTCTTTTTAGAAGCTTCTAAGGTGCACATTAAAAGTGTGCACATTAAAAGTATGCACATTTGTGTCAGTCAAATGTTACAGTTTTTATAACTTTCAGTAATTAATATACTTGATATCTATAGACAATCCATGGTATAATTTTCCTCTGGTGCCCACCCTCAGAACTCCTCAGAACTGTCCCTTGGAGCCCCTCCAAGGGTTCTGAGCTGACTTTCCTGTTTTGACTACAAGGTATCTTACTGTCTCAGTTAGAAGTCTTCAAAACAGTGTGTCCTTGGTAGTGTGTGTCTAACAGAAGTTCAGGGATATGTGAGAAAGTGCTCAATAGCTTCTAAATACCACCTAAAATGTGAGAAACTTAGGAAAACCTTTTCAACCTGTATAACTCCATGAAAATCCATAAAATACACATCAAAATCCTCAGGCATCAGTTTCATGGCCTTGGAGCTTTCCTTCACATGTTCTAAACAGTTATCAGTAACTATTACTTTGCCTGTTACTACCTTCTTGGAAACATTTTCCTTTGATTTCTTCTACTACTTCTCTCTACTTATCAAGAAAATCTAAGTTTTTCTGTCATTTTAGCAGTGTTCATGATGTGGCCCTTATAAGGGCCTGAGTGTTTTTGTGCTTATCTATCTGAACCTGTTCCTTCTGCCAATAAATGTTCCACACCCTATCCTGTGCCATTACTGTAGCTGGAATACTATCCCTTTTAGGCTCCTTCCTCTAAATCTCAAGTTGTCCTGAGGCACTGCTACAATAGGCCATGTTGGCAAATTTCCATAAACATTTAGAGTTCACATTTTTTTTTTTAAATCTTAATGATTTTTCTCCTTTTTCGTGGCTATAGGATATGGTTAAATGTCACTAGATCCAGGTGGTATTTTACACTTTACCATCATACCTCCCTGAGAGCATATTTAGTCCATTGGTGACTAACCTTTGCTCAAAACACTCAGATATGCCTTTTTTGTTCTAAAATACAATCAAATATCAAAATTTTGCACTGAGGAAAAGAAACTGGCCGGTTCTGCTCCGTTATGTAGATACTTGCTTTTTTTGTGCTGGAAGTTTAAATATTTAAGAATAAGTGTAATTTGAAGAAAATGCACAAGAAATTAATAACAAGCCCTTATACCAAGGAGATATCTCTACAGAGCTGTATTCTGCTTTGCACTTAAGATATTTCTCATATCTAAAGCACCCATTTGATTTATCTCTTCAAGAAATGCATATCCAAAAGTAAAGGGCAATGTACTGTTTTATCATCCTTGAATACCTTGTTACATTACAATGACCAGGCAACTTTCCATCTGTGGTTTTACGAAGAGGTTCCTGGCTGACCCAAAAGCTATATGTTTTATCTTTGTTGGTCTCCAAGAGCTTAGCCAGGTAAAGTAGTGCAGCTTGAGTTACTTCATCCACAAGCCTCCTTCTGAAGTCATGCCAGCTGCCTCCTTTTGTTTTGAATGATTTGGCAGACATTAGGGGAAAAAATAAAACCTTGGCTATGCCATGAAACATGTCAACCTCTGCTTTGCTGCAAGAATGCTGTCCCTGTCACTCATGTTGAAGAAAATTGCTATCACTGCACTTCTTATAAACTTGCTGTGCTGAGATTTTCTGAGAAGTATTCAGTTGGTAATGCTGGCTGGGTCCATGAGGCAACCAGGTCAAAATAAAATCTGCTTAGAGTTTTAGAAAAACTCAGACCCAGTCTTGGATTGGGTATTGAGATTATGCCTAACTTCTGTGACTTCATTTCTTTTGTTAATCTTGTATGATCTTGACAAAATAAACAGACACGTTAAAGCCTGATCATAACAGCATTTGTTTTAAAGTGTTAATGAGCAAGATGAAAGAAAACTGAAATAGGACAGGAATGGAAATCTTACAGGGATAGCAGACCATACACATCCAGTTTGGAACTGGAATGCTCCAGCAGTTATCTACTGGCTACATCCCTACTGAGTAGAGAGATAGTAGGGGTAGGAAATGAGAATCAGCAATGACTGTACAGACCTCCTAGGTAATATTCAGGACAGAGAAAAACAAAATAGCAATATCACCTACCAAACACTGATGATGCTATGGCTGTAATAAATTAGAAAAGGGAAAAGAAATTTCCAATTCTGAGATCAGTTTTTATCCTAGTATCTTCTGCCCAAAGGTGAACTGTGCATGAAAATGGAGACAGCGGATGTCGTTGGATTCAGAAGAAGAAAAAGGCAAAATAGGAATAAAAGTGTAAGCAAACAACAAAATCTGCACACAGATTTGTAAGTATTTGAGTAAATTTGGATTATTTTTTGGCTAATTTTACAAGCAAGAACCCAGGCAAAAAATTTAGTCCTAGTTTAAATTTCCAATTCCCTAATTCTCTGTTGATAGAATGCCTGATAAAAGATGTCAGAGGTGGAGAAAAAATTCCATATGAAGAGTAATTGAAACTATCTGAGATTTCATTTAGAAAGGAGAGAAAGAGGAGAGACTCAGCTGGAGAGATTCAGCACAATGAATGGCTTAATAGAGACAGATAGAGCCCAAAGAGTTCCCATTTCCATGGAAGTATTTACTTTGAAAGTAAATAAGAGAAGTCCCAAACCAGTAAAAACAATTACGTTTCTGCAAGTCAAATTGTCAGCCACTAAAGCTTGTCACTACAAGGTACCATTAAGCTACAAAACTTGGGGGAATTCAAAAGAGAAGTGCAGATCAAAGACTTCCTGGCTTAAATGCAGAAGAATGGGGAATAATTACGTGTACCTGCTAGGAAAGAAACCTTGTGCTTGAAAACAGACACTAAACTTTAGCTTCATGTCTACAGGAAGAATTTTTTCCTAAAACTGTATCATTTGGTAGCTGTCAATCTACCACAAGGTCCTTTGTTGCAGACAGCATGTGACATTAACTACGGCTAAAAACACGGGTCTTGCTCAATGGGCCACTGCATAACCTTGCCTGTGTTGCGCCTCCCAGGAAGATGAATTAGGTTTTGAAATTAAGAAAATACTTTTATTCTTTTTTTTTTCCCCTGGAAACTACTCTTCTCATCTTTGCCTTGTGCTGGGAAAGGGATGGACAATTATGTGGTATAGGAACAGTTTTTCTCATGGAGAGCCATTATTTCATCCCAGTAAGTCTGCTTTTTTTTTAAGTGTGCCTGTCTTCTTTACAGTCTCTATTGCTCACAGGTAACTTCTTTCCTCCTACTTGACCTGCTTCTGCATTTCTTCTCCTTCCTAATCACAACCTGAAAGAACCATTTCTAGCATACCACAATCTAGTGGATTAATATTATACTAAACATTGTTTGATCTGTAATTCATCCCATATTTTAAAAACAGTAAGTTTTCTTCTCTTTTTCTCACTCACCCAATCAGCAGCAGGCGAGGAACTCTTCGTGCAAGCTTGGAATGTCAACTGCTTGCCAAATAAAACAATTTAAATGTCTCATTAATAAGTGTGGGGTGGGGGTGTGGGGGGAGTGGTTTTAACTATTGTTTTTTGCTAAAGTCTAAGGAAACATTAAAACTATACTGGATATCCATAAACCACCAGGTTGAAAAGAAAGTGCTATTCCTAAGCTTTCTTCTTCAGGTGAGAAGTAGCAGATGGAGTGAGACTGAAAAAAAGAAGCAGCAGGTCCATACTGTGTATAGTGAGCTTTCTGTGTGTATGCAACTCTATGAACTTCAGAGAGTCACAGAAGCACAAGCTAATCACAGATAAATAAAATTACTCCCAAAAATGATCCATAAGAAGCTGCTCACAACTTCAAATGAAATGCAGATTTTGATTTCCTGCTCATTATTTGTACTCCATGGGTAATTGCACAATAATTATGGTCTTTGTTTAGCTTAATGAATACTAAGATTTATGTTTATTATCTGAAAAATCAGTGTCTGAATCTTAAGAAATTTTTGGGTAAAGTTAGAACATAGAAGATGAAAACATTTTCAAACAGAATGGAAAATATTGACATAATAGTGTTTCACAGGAATATTGTTCAAGATTTCTTTCAGCTGATCACTAGATGCATCAGTGGGTAAGAACCCAAGAAAGTTAAGTTCAGAAAGTGTTCCAGTCAGATATTTATGAAGCTATATAATTTCCTGTTTCTCATATGTAGTCACCTAATAAATCATTGTCTCTCACTACATAACATCACTTTGTATAACTCCATTCTGTTTGTTATCAGTGAGACAGCAATAAAAGAGTATGAGCAATACACTTTCTGCAAGAGAAAGACTTTTTGATTGACTTATAAAAACTACAGAAAGCTCAACAATTTACCATTCAGTGAATAAGCTATTTTCATAGAGATTTATTCCTTTTTCAGTTTGTGCTATGTGGTAGTAAACACATAATGAGCAAGGCATAAAAAAGTGAAGTATTTTTAAAAGCACAATTTAAGCTTTTCTGAAATACCTTCTGCATTATCCCATGAAAGCTGGATCTACTGAGCTCTGGAATTGTGAGCTGGCCACAGAATGATGGTTGTGATGGTTGTGAAAACGCACCTCTCCCTCAGGGAGAAATGCTAATTAATATATCTACTGCTATATAGAAATGAACTGCAGGGTTTTTTTCTATTTTTTTTTTTCTGGCTTCAACTATTAGTTATGATTGGGAAGAAAAGAACAAAATGTTGTTGGGGGTCGTAAAGCAGTATCAAGACCCGTCTCTCCAAAGAAATTTCTGAAATGGGTTCAGTAAGTCACCCAGTCTTTTCAAATACTGATTTTATGTTCATGAAAGAGACTATCATCTATCAGTACAGTGTTCTCAAATATCTCCGTATCTGCACTGAAAAATGTGAAAATGTCTAAGGGTCCAAGATAGGATTCTTGGAAGTTAAAGGACCAGAATCCAAGTGTTATTTTGGACAGTATACACTGTATGTTTTGGAGAAGACTTGGACAAGTAGAAAAGAGAAAAATCATGTTAGCAACAGAACTATATACTTTATTAGATTTGGGTACCTAGCACCTCAGTGGGGGATTCTGCAGTGTTCTAACACCAGATTCACTTATCTCATCCTTGAGATATAAAATACAAAGAGACTTCTAGGACTCATTTATTGCTTTAGGAATTGTACTTTTTATCCCCAGGTTTCCTGAAAGATGTGAAGGCTGAAGAAGAACCAGGTATTGTTTGCTAACAAAAATGCAGTACAATAAAATAAAATCAGAAAAAAAAAACCAACCAAAAAACCCCCAAAAAAGAGGAGGACTGGAAAGGTCTCTGTTTCAAGCTTCGGATGAATGCTTACTTGGCAGATGGATGGTGTTAGAATTTAACTACAGGAATGCAAGTAAAAATGTTTTATGGGGTTTTTAGCTTGTATCTCTACATAACTTCATGATGATAAAAATGAGTAGTTGATTAGATGCACTGCTGTAGTATCAGTCTTCTGAAGTTGGATTGTAAAAGCAATATGAGAAATTAATATAATCTTTAGCAGTTGCTTTGTAAATGCATAGAAAAATGACAGTTTTCAAGGAGCTGATTTTAGATGTTAAGTGTCAAGCACACTGCTAAAAGAGATATACTTGACGGAAAGAAAGTCTTGGATTTTAATAAAGAAGGGGCAGTTAAAGACAATGGTTTTCTCCAAATTGTGCTTTTTGTCATTGATAATGTAGTAGCAACTGGAAATCTGAGATCACTCAAGTTTCCTGTATTTTCCCTATGCGTGTCACATCTTAAAAGTCCCCATCCTTTTAAGTGGGACTTTATGGCTCATACAATGCTAATTTCTCTCAAAATTGAGTGTTTAAGATGAGTGATGGATGACTTTGGAGAAGATGCGCAGAGCTCACTTCTCCGGAGTAACTGGTGAACACTCTGCAGTGAATGTCTGAAGAATCCCCATCATAAATGATTCTATTGGAGAGTAAAACATACAAAACTGCTGCAATGGCAGTTTAAACCTTTCACATGTAATACATCGATCATTACTTCAAAAAGCTACTCACATTTTTTTTTTTCTGTAAGTGTCAACAACTTTTAGTTTTGTGGCAATGAATTTTTCTTTAGATTTAGTAGCAGAAATGAGTTCATTTGAAGTTGCTCCAGTGCATAAAAACTAACAATTTATAAAGCATCTACATGGTTTAAAGTAAAAATTACATGATCAGAGACGTGTTTTTCAGAAATAACTGAATCTAAAATTCCTGCTTGAACAGTAATTATTATTATTGTTTAAAGGTTTCAATTTCTCTTATTTTTTTTCTTCTGAAAGTCAATAGACGACTCAATAAAAGTGCAAATTTAAGAGGCTTAAAGACAGAAATTTTGCATTATCCAAGGCATAGGGGCAGCACAGTACAAGACTCTACACATGGTTTCATCAAAGTGTTTTAAATCTGACCCAAAGGCTGTTAATCCAGACTGCCTCCATGTGCTTTTAGAACAGAGCATCTGTTTTAAGCAACTTTGCCCTAAAGCCTAGACATTTTAGCAGTTTGGCAAAACCCAGTATACTCAGTCTTTTGGTGAAGATATTTATTGAAAGCAATGAAGAAGTGTCACAATGTCAGTGTCTTCTTGGATTCAGTCCTCCTTGATTTATGTTTCTTATTGTCATAAATTGCAGTCTGGCATTTTACACCAAGCTATAATATTCCTTTCCGACATTTTCCTACCTTCTACTGTTAAGCAAAATAGAATAAAAAAACTCACATAATCTGATTCATATTTTCTTTCCCATTATGAATAGGCACAACTGTATCATTTTTATAAGTTTAAGTTATCTAAAACACACTTGCAAAAATTAAATTTTCCCTCAAACTGTAATCATTTGGGATAATGAGTTTCTGGTCTTGAGGACTTAATTTGTGTTGATTCAGAGAAAGATTCCTAGCAGAACTGGGCCATAATTTATGCCAAAATTATTTTGCTATTGTATTATCTTCAAGAAACAGAGATTAGCTCAATCTGAAATGTTTTATTAAATGGTCCCAGTATATTTCTGCAGTGAAGGAATATCTGTTTAATGACTGAACCTTACCTCACTGGTTTCTGTTGTAATTTCTCATATTTTTTTTTGTTATTCAAGAATAAATTAATTTTATCTTAGAAATTTCCAACAACTTCAATTTTTAATCTAATTACTTGACTCAGAAGCAAAGCATTCTGGTTTTGCCAGGAAGATGTGCTTAACCAGAACAGAAACACAAAAATTATGTTATAAATAGCAGCTACGCAACAACAACCAAAACTAGTAACATCAAAACAAGAATGATCATCTTTTCCAGTTAAGCTAGTTGTAATTATTTCCTTTAACTGTCAGTGACTCCGATGTGAGGACTCATAAAGCAGTGATTCAGAAACTTTTAATTCTCAGTATTGGACTGTAAACACTGAAGTTTCCTCACACTATCTGGGTATTAAAGGCAGTCCCAAAGATCCTAAGACACAACTTAATCATCCAGGATGTTTTCTTGAAGAATGTAGGACACCCTCCAGAAACTGATTCTTACCCCAGAGTCAGAGAAAACATCTGAAACAAATTAGTGCATCAGGAACATGCCCACTGGATAAATCGTATTTGGTAACTTGATGCAAAGGAAATTTTCAGTGCTATCTTTAGTAGTAGGATTTTGATGTCATGAAGTAGCCTTGGATGTAGTGAATTAATTGTATCCAATTATCTCCCCTTTTACAGTAAATAGCAAAGTATTAGTACAGTAACTACTTTCAGATTTTGTGGTAAGTGGTCTACAGTAGTTTTAAGTGGCAATAAGCTAACAAAAAGAATGTGTTAGATGTTTTAGTGGTATCTGTGGCACTTCAAAGATTATTGGACCTGCATAAGACTTTGTCACATAATAAATCATAACATTTAAGAATGTTGACCATGCTCTGCGGGTAAACATGAAAATTTTGCTAACACAAAACATTTAGACTTTTTTAGATTTCTTAAATCCTAGATTCATGTGTCTCTGAACCAATGCCTCATGTTCAGTCATGTTGATTTGTCTTTTGAACAGTTTGAATTTGATAGACTAGTAGACTACAAAATAAGATTGTGTTTTAGAGTCTGATCTTAAGCCAGCCAACTCAGTGAACTCCCCTTTGTTTAAACTACGTTTAGGTTGAACCCTCAAATCTACTAATAAACAGTACTAACAAAAATCTTAATCTTGTCTAGTGCTTGACACCTTCTTTTCTCAATGCTCTCTATTGCAAATTAAATCCCCATATCTCTTCTCATTCACTTTAGGCTATGGGTCAAGGTAATTGAAAACAATGTGAAGAAAGGACATTTTGACATTGTACCATTCCTAATGCTGCCAAAACAATTACACTGATCCTAGGAGATACAAAAATATGGGTTTACTAGATCATGGTAGACTCAGTGGGAATCTTACACTGCGAAGACAAGAGTACATTGAAGGAAGTGGTGATATGTTAGGCATAGACAGCTGAGCAATTATTGAACTAAAGACAGAGGAGAAGTCTTGTGTCTGAAATGTCCTGACACTCTCAGCACCCTTCTCCCTTATCTGGATTTCAGTGCTGCCTCTGGAGGCTGTCAGAATTAAGTAGAATTTCTGGATTTGCCTTCAGGACATCCTGTCCAGTCCTGCAAATGGATTTAATTAAGACAATAACACAATTCTTTGCCTTATATCCTATGCAAATGAACTTCTGCCTCTGGAGGTATTTTTTGAGTGTCTTACCCAGCTGGGTGGACACCTCTCATTGTATTGCTTTGTTGACTGTAAATAAATTTTTGTATTCTATGCAAATGTGCCTTTTCCTGGCAGGCATAATGGTGGTGCCAATTTGGACTGCCTCTGCATAGTTGTGAGCCCAAGCGTGTAACTCAGGACAATATGACTTCTGAAATGTCATCGTAAAACATAAGTGAGAGCAACAAATGGGACTCACTAGCTTGTCTTAGAAGAAAATACGTTAAAAAAACCCCAAAACATTACTGCAACTGGGCATATGATCCTGGGAATACAGGACACAAATCAAATACCTTTAGTTTTGCTGACTTCAAAGGCATGTGTTTGGAAAAGAGAGTAAACAAAGTTTGTCTTGGATACACTACATTCTTATGTCAAGATAATTTAGGAAAATGCTTATTTATTTTTCTTGGTAGATCTTTTTGTTCTGCATATATTATAAAGACACTTAGGTCCAATAAAATGCACTTCATCCATAGATTAATCCACACCATGTATTTTCATGCTTGAAAACTAACCAGTATGAAGGACACTTTGTGCAGTCCAGTAGGAATGAAAGAAAATGGACACCCATGATACCAGAAAGTCTATTTAATCTCTATTCTTTGTGGCAAGGATCGATTAGATGCAGCTGGAATAGCCTCTTGAAGCTTGTGCCAAGTTGTTGAACAAGGAAGTAGGTTTGTTAGTTAACAATCTCCTCTCTGGAAAAAAAAATGTAAAATAAAATAAAACCTTTTACCTCCTCTGATCCTCTGGAGAAGTGCCCATTATAAGCAGTAAAAATCACCCACTTCTGTTAGCACATCCCTGAGCAATCCAAACAATGGTGTCTTCTCATGTGAAGACTTTCATATGATATTTGGATTCAATATTTTCATTTAGGAGTTTCCTGCTGGAGTAGAACAGTCAACACATACTAAAATCAAGATAAATATAAACAAATTAAGAGAAACAGGGATGATGAAATACCTATCATTTAGGCATGAGGTCTCCTTGAAAGAACAGATGCTATGCCCAAAGGACACTGTATTGTGTTTTTCTACTACAAAGGATGTTTATATTTTTATAACTCCCATGTTTGCATGAAATTGGTCAGACATAGTGCCTTCACTGTTAAACTATCACAAAATGCATTACAAAAAGGACAAAATGAGCTGTGCTTCCTGTAACATCTGACAGTAGCAGAGCAACTGTTATATGACCTCATTAGCAGCTTATGCATAACTTTGACCATTACAACATGTTTTAGTAAGAGAGGGAATGTTGGGAGAGCAACTGGACTTCATCCATAGATTTTTAGCAAAAGTGCAGTACAAATTCCTAGCTTATTTCTTGCTGAACAGCCATCAAGGATAAGGAGAAAAGACTGTAACTTCAATTCATATACCAATGACTGTTCCCCTAATACAGATCTATTCTCTGTGAGTATGCACAGGAAAAATCTCCACTTACAAAAGCTACAGGACGTTTTTATTCAATTTTTTTTAATGTGTTTTAAATTGTCTGAAAACAATGGCAAGCAGCTGGTTTGCATTTTTTTTTTTTTCATTTGTATCACATTATCAGACAAAAATGTTGATGAGATCAAGTTTTGGGACACTTTACCATGAGTTATGCTCAGTCTGGACTTAAGAACAATATCTGTGTCCCTTCAGATACACGTGTGAAAAATAAAATTCTATGATAACTTATATAAGTCCCAAATGTGAACAGTGCCATTAATAAATTACCACACTACTAAAAAAGCCCCCCACATTTTCCTGGCTCTGCCCTGCTAGCTGTGTATGTGTCCGGCTGGGTGGATGAACCACTAGCTAAGCCCTTTACCAGGAAGGCAGATCCATCATGCAGCCTAAATCATATACATATCATCTGTTAGATGAGAGACAACCAGCTACACGTTGGAAAACACTACTGTAGTGGTTAGAAGTGAACACAGATCGGTCCCTAAGGGATTAAAACTGGTGACAGGGTAACATCTTGGTACTGCATTCCAATCTCCTGCATTAGAAATTAAGTTATTAAAATGTGACAAGCAGCTGGTGGTGCTTTAGGTCCTGGTCTTGCTGCCATAGAGCCCACTTCCCACAGACAGTCATCAGCTGCTCACTTTGAGCGTGCAAACAGTTCTAAGATCAACGGCTTTAAAGCACAATAGAGGAAGAATAGATGTAATGTACTCCAGTCAAATGAGAGGAAAATGACAATGACTGAGGAGAGGCAACTTTGGGAATAAGATTGTTGTTCATCTCATTGTTCTTATATAAAGTAGAGCAGCGTTTTTTCCCCATGAGCTGGTGAACAATCAGTGTGTATGATCATGAATTACTTGTTGATTAGGAGCCATTTATTGTAGCTACAGAAAGCAAGTGCAGTCAAAGGTGTGCTAGAAAAACATTAGCACTGTGAGTGCATTAATAAGCTTTGCATGATGGGATGTTGCACCTTCCGTCTTCCAGATGTAGACAACACACCAGCATCCAGTTGTGGGACACAGGCAGTAACCAGTACAAGGAGCAGCAGTTTCTGTGAGGGCACAATTTGGTGTCTTGTTAAGCCCTCCTCTATTTTTTAGTTTTATGCCATAAAAAATACAGTTTCAATCTTTAGACTTGAAGGAAGGATGATGTAGGAGTGTGGTGTTTATTCTCCTAGTGTAAAGAATTTCTCTGGATTTACTTTTCTGCTGGGGCAGTGTAATGGATGAGTAATTCTTGAGAACGGCTACTTTATGATTATAGCTCTTTAAATAATTGTCAAGGATGACCAAAGCTTAGAAAGAAAGATAGTATGAAAAAAAAAAATCAATAATTAAATAACAAGTTTTTTTTTTCCTTTTGAACACAACTGGCCATGGATTTATGTTGGCTAAGTGAATTCCCTGTAAATATGGCCCTCCAGACACTATACCGATCTGAAATCAGGCACCTCAATGAATTAATATTTAATTTTTCTTTGTAATTTCATTTAAAGACTAAATTCTTAAACCTGGAAAATATTTACACTTGCCTTAAAGTTGTTTTATTTGATTAGTGAGTTGGAATAAATCTCAAAAGATATTATTTTTAAAAGCAACTAAGAAAAGAAAAGCTGCAGAGTGGCAAAATATAACCAAATTATCGAGAATGTCAAAAACTCTCCATCATCAGAGGAAATAACTATCCATTCAGCTCTGCTCTGAGAAGAAATCTGAGTAAATAAATGGCCTTTGTAACATGACCAAAAGTCAACATTCAAGCTTTCACCCAAACCACCAGTGTTTGTGCCTAGGAGGGCATCGTTAGGGCAATTACTTGATTAAACAACTAGTCTATTTTGTTTGTTTGTTACACTACTCAAAGGAGCACAGTTCACTCTCACGGGAGCACTTGTGTATCCAGTAAATAGAAACAGGTTAATTACATACCTTAAAATCACAGGAGATGAAACCCTATCCCTCTGTCTTCTGCTTACCCTCAAGCAGGAGCACAGTTGTGGAAAGACAAGACATGTCTTGCCTGCCAGGTTGTAGGCCCTGCATGGTTCTCAAGGTGCATAGATCTGCTGAGGATGTAGCTCTCTTTCCTTGCACAAGGGTAGACAGTTTTAGACTATATGAATATTATGAGACAGGTACAGTGTTTATTTATGATGGTTAAACATTATTATTGGTAATTGCTTTGAGAGATGGCATTAAGAAGTGTTTATTGCATCCCAAAACATCTGCCACTCTTACTGGTATTTACACACCTTTTTTTTTTTTCCTGGCCTCAGATCAATTTGTCTTAAAAGATTTTCTTTCATTTTTGGGTTATTTTGTTCATGTATTTTTACTTTTAAAAATCCCTTATAATTTAAACCAAATCTCTGGCAATCGGTATACAACACAAATACCTTCACTAGAGGGGTTTGGAGTTCTTTTTGGGATCACGTTACCAATCTTTGGCTTTGTCAATATCAGTCTTACCGTGGAGTCTCAAAGAAGCCAGAAGCATGGCATATTTCCAGCTGCATTTGCCTCCAGTTTACACAGACAACTCCTAGGCAGCAATTACAATGATTGCAGAAATGCTTGCAGGCAGCCTACAGATACAGTATGGAGGTGTGCCTGAGAGCATCCAAACTGCCTGATGCTGAGCTAATATCAGGTCAGCAGTACACTGAACCACTGACTATGCTGATGACTATTGTGGTATCTCATTTATTCTGGAAGCAATTCCTGAGCCATGTTTCCATGCTCACTATCTGGGCATCTCTGAAAACAGAACACATCTACTGTGGTTTGGGGATTTTTTCTGCCTTTTTTCTTTCGTGTCTCTTACTCTGATCTTCCTCCTCTCTTACATATCTAGAAAACCAGCCAGAAAAGGCCTCTGCCCAGCTATGTTTGTCTCCCGAGCAGACTTATAATATGCCTGTATGACCTGAGATTTTGACAGGAGCATCCCTTCTTACATATAACTGATATGAGAGTAGCTATCTGTTCTTGCTCTCACTTCAACTGTAACAATACTATGACTACCATTTTATATATACATATATGAATAACATGTTTCTAATATAAAGTCCTAGAAAAAAATGAAATTTTTGTTGCTTCGTTTTTCCTAGATCTTCCATTAAAGTAGCCAGTAATAAAATCGCTAATAGGCAGTGGTATTAAAATATTGGTATTTACCCAAAATTACATATTCCAAAGATCTAAAGGGATATGGTTAGTGTAAATCCATAAATCATTGAAATATTTGGAAGAAAAGCAGACTTTCTAAATAATTTTATGTGTGACTGTGATTTATTTCAATTTCACTGTTTGAAGTTGTTTTCAGAGATGTAGAAAAAGGAAATGTATAATCCCTTTCTCTAGTATAGACTCTAGTTCCTCCTCTCCAAGTAAGAAAAAAGTGTGTCTAGGAGATTCATTCCTAATCCGTTGATTAGAGATGTGTTACAATGCTGGAGTGGTTCATAGAATCATAGAATGGTTTGGATTGGAAGGGACCCTAAAGATGATGCAGTTCCAACCCCCTGCCCTAGTCCGGAACATCTACCACTAGACCAGTTTGCTCAGAGCTCCACTCAATCTGGCCTTGAACATTTCTGGGGACAGGACATCCACAACTTACCTGGACAACCTGTTCAGTGCCTCACTGTTATGGATTTAAAATCTTGGAATTTTTCTTTCATCTACCAACCCTGTGCCTCAGAGGGATCACCTCCTCTCTCTTTTTTTTTCAACCATGGAACCAGGAAAGAGACTGCCTGCCCCATGGGAAAAAGAGTTCCACCTGGTCCCCTCATGAATTGCTAACAATGGATCATTTGCAGTAGCTACCTGAGGCACACCCAACTCCTCAGGCTACAAGCTGGGTGTTTGGGAACTCCTGTAAGATAAGAAAGGTTTCCTGTCTTCACATCAGTGACTCAGTGTGATAACGCCCCTCTGGAGAGCCATCAGCACCTCCACACCCAGCCTGAGGGGTCATGTCTGCTAATGGGCCATCAGGGATTCCAAAAATATATCAGAGTGTAAATNTTCAGTTTAAAGCCATCGACCCTTGTCCTGTCACTTACATGTGCTTATAAAAAGTCCCTCACCAGCTCTCTTGTAGCCCCTTGTAGATACTGGAAGGTTGCTCTAAGGTCTCACCAGACCCTTCTCTTCTCCAGGCTGAACAATCCCAGCTCCTTCAGCCTGTCTTCATAGGAGAGGTGTTCTAGCTGTCTGAGCATATTCATGGCCCTCCTCTGGACTCAGTCCTACAGTCCATGTTTTCCTGTGATGATGACCCCAGAACCCAATGCAGTATACCAGGTGGGATCTCACAAGAGGGGAGTAGAAGACAAGGCAGAATCACCTCTTTTGATCTGCTGGTCTTGTGTCCATATGAGATGAATGTTAAGGTATATATCACACAGTTTCACTGTGTTCTTTGCCTATACTAAGCAAATCTCATTATTTTCTCTGATCTGATATTTCATACACAGAGTGAGAGGTTCGTATATAATGTGTTAAATTAGATGTGATCCACATAAGCTTTTAATATGGAGGATCATTCTAAACAGGGTTCACATTGAAGACAGCACAGTGTTTAGCTTACTTACTCAACCCAACTCCAAGAGTAGGAAGGAAGAAAGCAGAGGTGATGCAAGAGTGCGTCTTCATTTAGATAAGTGTTCCCTAACCCAGTGTGCTGCCTACATTCAGGGAGCTGGAATTTTACTTTTGGTAAACTTAGAACAATGAGGAGAGAACT
Source organism: Scytalopus superciliaris (assembly GCA_013400415.1). NCBI lineage: Eukaryota > Metazoa > Chordata > Aves > Passeriformes > Rhinocryptidae > Scytalopus > Scytalopus superciliaris. The sequence goes on from VXBX01008995.1 coordinate 1,463,495, forward strand.
ATCTGTGCGTGTTCTGCTTGTATTTTGCTGCTTTGCTGTGAACTAAAAATCCCTTAGTTTAACTTATATTTCTTCATTCACACTTTTTCTTTCCTTTTTTTTTTTTTTTTCTGTTAGGGATTTGCTCATATTTCATTAGCTGAAACATGACTCTAATGTCCTTCTACCCCAATATTTTTTCATGGTTGCAGTACTTTGGCTGCCATAACAATATATGCTCTGTTGTTACACTTGAGATTTCAGTGATTCATTAATTGTTCAACATAACTATGCAATAGCATATGATATCAATCTTTACTGATTGCAATAAATCATACTGAAAGTGAATCTTTTACTTTATTCGTGTGGAACCATAACTAAACTGGTAAGATAATGCTCAGAATAAAAAGCGGTGCAAAAAGCATAAAAATTATGATTGTATTTACTCAACTTTTTTTTTTTCATCCTATGTTAAGCTTTATCTTTTTAGAACCTTGAACCCCTTTTCTTCCACAGTCCTTTCAGCTTTGTCAATTTAGGAGATATATTTTTTCCTGGAAAAGAGTAGAAAGGAAACCAAAATGAATGGCAAGTTGTAAAACAACAAAAAAGTACTGTGAACTGGCAGATCAGTAGCTCTGCAGAACAGTACTTAATAGTTGTAAAATTTCAACACATCAGTGTGTATCCAGTTGTTCAGATGCACTGATGAAAAAGGAGAAAATGCTCATAGAGGATATGTTAAAAAAAACAGAACAAGAAAAACTAGAAATGGTTGATGATGAATTGAAGAACAAGTATGAATTAAGCTAGTAAATTAAAAGCTGTTGGGTCTTTTTTGAACAGGTATATTCTCATTCAAGTTGTTGGCAGACCCTCAATTGCAATATAACATGTTTCCCCAGGGATAAGAGTCTTTGTAGGAGACAAGATATTTTCAAGTCTGGTGCCAGACAGTGAAATGAACTCCCACAGGACCCAGAAGCCATCATTTCTTTGACCTTCCTCTGTTTAAGACTAACATTTTACAGCATGTACGTATGATCAAGTAAAATCTACGAGAGAAAACAATTTTACTTCATGAACAACTTCTGCCGGGGGAAGAGTATGAGAAGATATAAACCTCATGTGGCAGATGTCACTCATGTCTCCCAGACTATGGCTGGTAGGCCTGAGAAACCATGCTAATGAAAGCAGAATTGTAACCCATATAAAGGTCTAGGCAAGAAATACCTGTCTGATAATAAAAGGTAGTAGACACCAAAGCAACTGATTGCCAATGCCTTAAAAATGAAATTCTAGCATTAGAGCTTGAAGTAATGAAATCTCACTGTTTTATGGTGTTTAAGAGAAGATGAAAACCATCATAATGTGAGCACAGTGGAACAAATCATCTTGCGTACCGTCAAATGACACATATACAGGAGTGTTGGTCTTCTGGAAGGCAGAAAAGTTCTGCAGAGGGATCTGGACAGACTGGATTGATGGGCCAAGGCCCCAGGCAGGGGTTGTTGCAACACTACAGGCTTGGGATAGAGTGGCTGGAAAGCTGCCTGGTGGAAAAAGACCTGTGAGTGTCGGTTAACAATCAGCTGAACATGAGCCAGCAGTGTGCCCAGGTGGCCCAGAAGGCCAGTGCCATCCTGGCTTGTATCAGCAACAGTGTGGCCAGCAGGACCAGGGCAGTGATTGTCCCTTTGCATTTGGCACCGGTGAGGCCAAACCTGAAATCCTGTGCTCAGTTCTGGGCCTGTCGCTACAAGGAGAGGTGCTGGAGTGTGTCCAGAGAAGAGGAACAGAGCTGGTGAAGGGTCTGGAGCACAAGTCTTACGAGGAGTGGCTGAGGCAGGTGGGATTGTTCAGCCTGGAGAAAAGGAGGCTCAGGGAGGACCTTATCGCTCTCTACGACTACATGAAAGGAGGTTGCAGACAGGTGGGGGTGTCAGTCTCTTCTCCCAGGTAACAAGCAGTAGGACAAGAGGAAATGGTCTCAGGTTGAACCAGCAGAAGTTTAGATTGGATATTGGGAAAAATTTCTTTACAGAAAAGGTTATCAAGCCTTGGAACAAGCTGCCCATCCCTGGAGGTATTGACAAGATGTGTAGATGTGGGACTTAGGGACACGTTTTATCCCTGGACTTGTCAGTGCTAGAGGAACAGTTAGACTTGATCTTAAACGTCTTTTCCAGTCTAAATGATCCTATGATTCTATGATTCTAAAACCAGCTCACCTGCCCCTTCTTGTCCTTTTTGATAGAACTGCCATATTGTTAATCTTTGGCTAATGCTGTCCTGTATTTTAGTGTATCTATCAAACAGACCTCTTGGATGAAGAAGCTGCTGTTATTTAGTCTAAAGACTTAGTTTTGTGACCTTCTGTCTCCCATACAGAAGCTGTTGGCCTTGAAGATGTTTTGGAGTTGATTCTTGGGCTTCTCATCTTCCCCGGAGATCATGTTTCTAAAACATTCACTATGTTTAACTGTAAAAGCTAAACTCAACTGTGCCTGCTGTTGGTGCTTTGATGCTGTGTAACAAGCTGTTGGTAAATCTTACTATTTCTTTAAAATCTTTGGCATTTCTTCTACAAATGAAGTGGGAGCAGATGTACCCTCATGCCTCTGGCTATCAGACCAGCCATTTAGCATTCTTTTCTCTCCCTACAGTTGTGATACCTGAAATTGTGTATTTACTGTTGAAATTTCGACTTGTCCCAGCTAGAAAGTGCTAAAATACACTTTAAAGGGATGAGACCAAGATGGCAGTAAAGGAGTTAACTTGTGCACCCAGTTTCTGCAGTGTTCCCTGTTGCTGTTGGGCTCTGTGCTGCAGGTCATGTTTGCATTGCGGCATTACAAGCATTCCTGACTCTGCCTTTTTTTCCTTCCCATTCAGTACACCGGTATTAATGCCCATCCTGTTATCCCTTGACATCTTCATGGAAATATTTCATGTCTTCCTTGAGGACAATAAAGTCTTTAAACACAGAAAAACCTCTCCATCTGTGAATGGTCTTTGACATTTGCAAACATGGCAGTAAGTAATGTTAAGTTCTTTTCAATCTCCGTGTTTTCCTTATTACTCCAGACCACAGCCCTCCCCAGTCTTACTTCAATTTAAACTGAAGAAAGCTTCTTTTAACTTAGTGCTAGCCAAGTGGTATTCCAGGAAAGTCTGAGGGACAGAAAAAAGACATGTACTGCAATTATGATATACACACATTCCAAAAGTTTAGAGAAATAATGCAAAAATGACATCTCCATTCCATAACTGAGAATGGCTCTCTAACTGTGAGAAAGTTGTGCATTTAGGCTTTTCAAAACAGAAAGTTTCAGATGATTCCAAATCTTCCATAAAATAGCATTTATTTTTTCAGAATAAACAGTTAGGTATTCTAAGTGTTACAATCCTTGGTAAAAGAGCAAAAAAGAACTTCACATATAAGTTATGTATGTTATTTTTCTGGTGTCTCTTGTAGCATTTTTTCAGATACTTGGAAACTGTCAAATGGACAAATCTTCTGTTATCCATATACCCCTACAAGTATGACTGTATAGAGTTATGAAATTGTGTGAAACTTTGAAACGTGAAAACTGTCTGGATTGTACTTTTTTCCTGTAAGTCTTGCAGAAAGCATCTTGCATATAAAACTATTTGCTCTTATAGACTTAGATAAACTTGTACACAACAAATACACATATTCATCATTAACAAATTTAAGTATGGATGTTAACTGTATTTCCAAAGAGAAAAAAACACCATGTCAGTAAGCACTGTTAAAAGATGCTTTGTTAATGATTTCTGCTACTTTAAAATCCTGACTATTGACTATCTTCTAAATCTGTTCTTTGAAAAAATACTTTTAGGAATAAGTCAAGGGCAGTAAAACTGACTGAAATTAAGGTTTTGGCAACAGTTACTACTAAGCCTTCAACAGTCTGTGGAAAACTTCACAAATATGAAATTAATTTTATCCAAACATTTTTTGGGAAAGCTTTATACGTGCTCTGGGTTTTCTTTACCCTCGTCACCAATTTCTAAGGAATATGTGTGTAAAATTAAACAAATCTGTTTCTTCTCTTGCTTTAGCTATTTCCTGGTGCTGCATTGGCTCTGTTTCATGATGAGCTGTTGATATTGCAAAATCTGGCTTGTGGTGCACAAAATAATTCAGTTAAAGAAGCTAAATGATTCAAATATCCCAATACTCAGCAAAGTGGAGGAAACTAAGAGACCTGTTTAAAATAACTTGCTGAAGTTTCAGAAAGTTGGTACTTCTTGAAGTTCCATGAACTCTTTTTTTGTGAAGATCTGAGTTGTTGAGAAGAATTGGTAATACTTCAGCTTTAAGAAAACAATCTTTTTACTTCCATTTTTAGAAGTCTTTCAGCTTTTGATGTAGTTATAAAAGGCAAGTATTTTAAAATGTTTGCTTTTCTTAATTATCTTTTGCTAGGAATATGTTCTCAGTGGGAATGGGAGGGGCTTTTTACCATCATCAGGAGAAGAAAGATGGCCCTGGAAAAATCATGCTGTTTTCTGGGAGGTTCTATTTGGTAGCGTTATAATATCTCAAGTCTTAGGATTCATTCTAATGTTGGCAAAATTAAAACAAAATCCACTTGACTGTCTCTGTTTAGATGTTTTGATAAAAAATGCTGCCATGGTAATGAACAGAATTGCCATTTAGAAAGTTTGCTGTGTTAGGAAAAAGAGAATAAAGCTGTCCTGTGTTTCATGCATTTGATAAGGATAGACAGATTTTCAGTGAAAGTCAGGAAGGAAAATTATTAGATTCATCTAAACAAGTGAAAGGAAACTCTTCAATTTGCAAAAGGTAAATGGTTTTTTAGACATGCTAGCAGGTCATAGAACAGAACAAAAAACGTCAACAGTGTTGTTCCCTCTGGCCATAGTCAACTAATCAGAGTTACCCATTTTCCATTTAAAGAGCGTGAAGACTTCACACTCAATTGTCTGGAGAAGCCACAGGCTGGGAAGTACAGTCCAAGCCATGCTTCATTGCAGTTGGAATTTCATGACAATGAAGAAGCCAACACATTGGCTAGTTAGGAATATAATTAGTGTTATATGATATAAACACTATCTAGCTATAGTATATGCCTTTATAATGATTCATTTCTAGGAACTGAATCACGTAATTCTTAATTTTTGCTTTCCAAAGTGGTTATGTATTTATGTATAAGTAAAATATTGCAGTATTTTAGATTTATTTGAGTTAGAGTATCCAAGTGACACTGTGTAAATACTTTTTTTTGGCTTAGTGAGGGAAAATGTAAGAGCTAAAGGTTAGTAAAATTAGCTTACATTTGACTTAATCGTCTCTGATTTATTACAAAACAAGACTTCCAAGACAAAATACACTCAAAATTGGGTTGTGTAGAACTTGATGAGATAAAGTTAGTCAATTCCTTTTTTATTGAACACAATACTTGACCAATAACTTTCATCTGGCTGGAATACACGTGTGTACACTGCCCAAAGAGCGCAGGGACACAGCTACCTTGGTTAGTGTTACTGTAAGTCTAAAAGACTCCACAACACCATAATCTAGCAAAGCCTTTGATGTCATCAATGGTCAATAATCTGCACGGGCATTTACTTAAGATAAACACTGTACTCACCAGCTTGTGGAGGAAATATCTATGTTCAGTCAGATAGTGAATAAAAGTGGAGCTACACAGGAGATGGATAGAAGACGCTGTCAGGTTAGGATTACAACATGCATCTATTAGGACTGTCCTTGTGGCTACATTCATGCTTCTTAGGTCTGAAGCTATTATTGCACCTCAGGCTCAAATGAATAATTTTGGCTACTTAAGACAAAATATGACCACTTAAAAAACATCAACAACATAGATTTTACATATATTACTTTTCTCAGATTATTTATATCATAGTGATATACATTCTTGGGCATGAATTGTGTGCCAACTATAACATGGAATTTCTGATTGCCTTTGATATTTGTCATTTCTCCGATAAATCATTTGCTTTTGTTGTCTTTGTTCATGATTTGTGCTGCACCTTAATTATAACTAAGGTGATATTTAGAAGACAAAACAGTGTATGTCCACAAATATTTATTTAAAAAGATCAAGAAGTCTGAGGGAGTCAGCATTAGCTCCCAAATTGTGGAAAGTACTCTGAGGAAAATTCAATCAAAAATAAGAATTAATTTTATGCTTCATTTTCTGCCCTTTCCCTTATGGCCAAATGATCTGTGGTGTTGGAATCCTATTGAGCAAAAAAAAAACAAAACAAAAAACAAACAAAACCCCAAAACTCTTAAGAGCCTCTTCAGTAACGTAGCAGCAGAGATGCTGTATCACTAAACTTTCCATTAGAATGATAAGTCCATTGGAAATTCTGTCACTTTGTGTAAGAGAGCTGCTCTCTTGTTGCAAAGCAAAAAATGACATCTGTTTAACACTGAGACAGAATTGGTGGTAGATAGATCCATATTAAAGACTAACCCAAGAGGATTGTCATGAGAAGTGACAGAGGAGACTTCTAAGGCTAATTAATTCTAACCTCAATTGGACAACAAGAAGAGTATACAGAGAACATGCTATGGCAAGGACACAGTTTGCGTGACAGAAACAGGCCTTTGAACAATACAGTTATTTGCATTATCTTTCTGTAAAGTGTATATTCTATTTTGTCCTGTACACTTCTACATGGTTCCTGAATTAAAGAGATTCTTTTTTATTTTTCCAGAGCAAAGGGAGTAAGAAACACAAAGAACAAGCAGGAATCACACTCTCTTGGCTGTCCCTGTGCCACCAACTGAACCTCAGCTTTGAGAATTTATGGACTGATGCTGTTTTTCTCTCTACATCAGAAGGAACAGCTCGTGTTACTTTAAAGTGACTGCAAGTGAAAAAAAAGGAACAAAGTTTTGAATAGACCTTGATGCAGGAGTAGGTGGGACTGAGGACAACAGAGCAAAGCAAGGAGCTCTTTGAGACAAGCCCTAAACCAGCCTTCCAAAATGAAAATGTGAGATGACAGCCTTGTGAAGAAGCAGAAGACAGCAAGTGTCAGGTGACAAATGTGCACATTTGATTTGTTGTTTACTCTACATTAAGGACTAGAAATACAAAGCATCCCCATTTAAAATGAAGTGCTGTCTTGAAAAGGCAGCTCTGTGTTATTGTGAACACCTATTGGCCTTTAGGCTTCCAAGAAAGTAACCTCAAAAGGATATAGGTTCATGTGGTCTTTTTGGAGAAGCCGTCATGAGCACCACACATTAAAGTCAGTGACACAGACTTCATCCCCCTCTGACACCAAGGTGCAGAAATTGTATCAGATATCCTTAGCTGGTGATTGAAAGACTGTAAGTCAAGTCCTTCCCTCTATGCTTACAGAGAAATGGATTGGTATAACAATTCTTTGCAGTGCAGTGAGACTGAAGGTCTTGTTCAAAATGCAAGTAAGATGTCTGTATATAAAAAGGAACACCATCCCCACCGTTCTACTTCCCTACCTCTCAGCAGCAAAGTTCTAAGTTCAGTTTTCTTCACATCTCCAAGTGGCCAGAGGAATTCAACAGGAGCTATAAAACACCCAAAGCTTAGTCATGTGCTCAAGGAAGCTCCTTTGCCTCCTGTGTGAAACAAGAACACAGCTGTGGATTTAGGCTCTGGTCATGAGGAAAGATAAGAAGGTGTGCTGAAGCACCTTCAGATGAAGCGAGATAAATCCCAGAAGACCATAAACCAGCCTGTGAGATTAAAGTGGAAATCATACACGTATGACCAGTTGTAAAGACGTGTCTGAGAAGCCAGAAACAGCCTCAGTTTGATCTATCCTGTGGGGCTACCCTGCCTCTAGTAAAAGCTGTGATGTCCCCAGAGTTGCTTGGCTTGATGCACTGTTCCTCATGGGTCCTTTACAAGCCAAGGCCAGTCTAAACCCATACCCACGTGGTTGTTACCTAATGCTGTGCCACAGGTCGGGTGCCAGTCTGGTGCAGCCCCTTGCAGCTGCCCTGTTTAAGAAAGCCCACTGCATAGGGAAAAATTAGGGGGTTATACTTCGGTTTGCCTTTTGGCTTCGTTCTCTTGCCGGAGTGATTTAAGAAGATTTAAGAATAAGTGAGGAAAAGACTTGCACCCTTTAATTTATGCTTCCTCGTATGTTCTCAATCCTTCCTTCTGGGGTTAAGATTTCATGAGTATAAGACATTGCATGTGCATTTAACAAAGTGTGGCTTACACCAGCTGACACTGTATCTGAATTTGGCCCCAGATATGATGCCTGTTTTACACTTAATCTCCACAGTATTCAATTCATTCTGAGAAACAATTTACCACAGGAACAGCTCCATTTCTTGGTGTCGGGTAACATAGTAACATGCTTGGTTAATTAAATAAAACAACCTAAATAAATATTGGAAAAGTTCCATTTTCCCCCTAACAAAATAATATCAAAATCCAAAATAAACTTGTGAAAATAGATAATCTTCTAGGATTCTCACTTTGGATGCCTTCCGTTTACTTCTTACAAAACAACAGCTTCTTGTTGCTGCTGATCAGTACAGGAAATTTGTGAGAAGCAGGAGCTGGAGAAAAGGTGTGATTAAAATTCAATTTCTTATTTCTCATGACTGAGGGGATACATGTCTATGTGATCATGTCTGTTCTGCATACATATTAGCAAAAGTGTCAGAGAAATAGATGCATCCCACTTTCTGTTAGATGAAACCTAAACACACTAGATTTCACATTCTGTGCTTCCCACAGAAATATTTTTTATCTTCATGAGTTCTTCTAAACACCCCAGCACAGACTTCAATTACACACATTATTCACTTAGTAGATTTGTAAATACTACCATTATTCATCAAAATGAAACAAGCTCTCTAAAAATGATCAGTAAAATTTTTGTTTGCAAAACAAACAAAACATATCATTTTAGGGAAATGGAAAAACACAATTTAGTTTCTCACAGAATGCAAAAATTAAGTGTTTTAAGAGAGTGTGGTTGGGGGTTTTTTTATTATTATTTTTATTTTTTTAATTTTCTTTAGCCAGAACAATTTAAGCAAAGGAAAAATTTAGTTTTGAGAANAGGAAATGAATGAATGCCACAATGTGTAAAGTTTACTGGAGTGTGAAGAGTTTTTAATAAATCAGTTAAACAGCCAGTGCTTGAAATTAAGTTCTCAAAATACTTCTCCACTTAGTTGTATCATAGCAGATTAAACTTTTGTATTAAATAGTAAGACAGTTTTATTTCTTTACTGAGTCTTCTAGGAAACATTACATGATGAAGACATTCTAAATGGACGTTGTTCATTCTGCTTTTGCTAAAATACAGTTATAAAAAATCCATCATCTAAGTACAGTTATTTTTCTCTAAAACACATTAAATAATGGTATTCCTCAATCAATTATGGACACTAGAAATACTTTTCCTGCCCTACCATCTGCCAAAATAGAGTTGAATGCAATTTCCTCTGAAATGGCAAATGTTGTAAGAAACCATTAAAAATACTTTCAAAAATCACTTGCTATGTTTGACCTTCCAAAATAAGTACTTAATCAGGTTTGTAAAATATATATTTGTTCTTAGTGATCCCAAATTGCATTTTATAATCCAATACTACAAGCCAGCCATGCTTTTCCACATAAATCCCAATGATCTTGTCTATTTTCATACTACTTACTAAGGAAAAAGAGAAGGCATATTTATCTTTCCATTAGAGCATGCAGGCAAACCAAGTGAGCTTTTAACCTGTTGAAAGAACATTTTTTTCAGAAGAATAGAAAACAGCAGAATCAGTAAATAGCAGCCTGCCAAAGGGGGTCAAAAGAATAATTTAGCAGTGTTTTTGTACCAAACAACCTAGTGGTTTTTGTATGAGAGCTTTCGTTCCCCCTTTTCCTAGAGAATGTAATGCAGACCACAGGAAATGAAAAAATGTTCATTAAGCTGTCTGCAGCATCAACTAGATCCTTCCAAGGAAGATATAAATCCCCATATTCACTGAGGGAGGAGGAGAAAGGTAATACTTTTCTATCCCCGGGCAAAGGACAAAAATAATAAGAGAAGAGTCCCTCTTAAGCTATTCCTGATGCAATGAAATAACACAGTGCTACCAAAACTGAGTTTTGGAACTTCTCACACCAGGATTGCCAGTACATTTAGTTCTAGCTAAATTTTACACAAAACTGAGTTTTGCCAAAACTATTGGCAAAGAGTCACAGGTTCAGGAACAAATGTCAGGGATGCACCGTGAATTCAGACACAACCAAGTTCCCAACTGCCTCTCTGATAAGCTAGGATATTTCTGGCTCTAAGTAGGAATTCCACTTCTTTCTGCTATATGATGGACTCCTGTTCATCTGAAGACAAAGCAAGTTGCTGTAAAGTATTTCAGACAGTTGTTCTGCACAGAAAGAATGATTTAGAGCTAAAGTGAATGGCAAAACCATACAGAGGGAGTGGGAATTCGCATTTAATTGCTGAACCAAACAATATAACTTGCATACCTACATGTCCTCAGTCTGCATATGTCCTCATAGAGAAGGGAGACCATGTTTAGAAGGTGCTACTTTAGGTGTACTGTTGCTTAATAATTTGCCAGGGCAGATAAAGGAACAGAAACTTCACCTAGCCTGAAATGTTAGTTACAGAAAGATGAGGAATAGGTCAAACAAGGATCTGCCTTAGGGCTTGCATGTTTTTCCAGAGCCCTTTGACTCATCTATGCCTTTTTAAGAGCAAAGGGACTGTGGTTAAGAATTTGTGTAAGGCTATATTCATTGATTGCTTGCCGAATTATTCTTGAAGATGTTAAGCCAGAGGCCAGAGTTCCTAGAGTGGGACGGAAGTCAGAGGAAAATATGTGAGCCACTGCAAGATCTGTGCCACAATTAGGTTAAGCCTTCTGTTTTCCAGGTTGAATAAACACAATTCTTTCAATCTTTCCTTGTAGGAGAGGTGCTTCATCCCTCTAATTGTCTTGGTAGCCTCCTCTGGACTCACTACAACAGATCAGTGTCCTTCCTGAGCTGGGGAACCCACAGCTGAATGCAGCACTCCAGGTGAGGTCTTGTGAGAGCGGAGTAGAGGGGCAGAATCATCTCCTTCGACCTGCTGGCCATGCTGCTTTGGATTCAGTCCAGGACATATTTGGCTCTCTGGGCTGTGAGCACACTTTGCTGACTCATGTCCTGCCTCTCATCCACCAGCACCCCCAAGTCCTTCTCAGCAGAGCTGCTCTTGATCTGTTCATCCCATGGCATGTATTGATACTGGGAGTTGCTTTTACCCAGGTGCAACACATTGTACTTGGTCTTGTTAAACCTCATGAAATTCCCATTGGCCCACTTGAGCTTGTCCAGGTCCCTCTGGATGGCATCCCATTCCTCAGGTGTGACAGCTGCACCACTCAGCCTCGTGTAATTTGCAAATTTGCTGAGCCTGCACTCAATTCCTTCATCTATATCATTCAAGATGATGTTCAATAACACTGGTCCCAAAATGGACCCCTGAGAGACACCACTTGTTGCTGATGTCCATCAGGGTACTGAGCCACTGACCACTACCCTCTGGATACTACCATCCAAACAGTTTCTTATCCATCTGACAGCCCACCAAATCCATCTCTNCCTGTCCATGTGACTTAGCACAGTTTCTAGGAGGACCTGTTCCACAATCTTCCCACGCACAGAGGTGAGGCTGACAGGTTGGTANGAGCCACTGACCACTACCCTCTGGATACTACCATCCAAACAGTTTCTTATCCATCTGACAGCCCACCAAATCCATCTCTTTCTAATTTAGAGAGAAGAATGTTGTAGTCAACATTCTCAAAGGCTTTGCAGAAATCCACATAAACATATATGTAACTCTCTCTCTCTCTCNATTTCACATTTTTCAATTACCTGAGACTTCACCAGACTGCCATGACTTTCCAAATATCACAGAGTGTGGCTTGGCAACTACATCAGCCAATTCCCTCAGGACTCTGGGATTCATCTCATCAGGCCCCATAGACTTACGCATATTCAGGTTTCTCAGATGGTCATGAACCTGATCTTTCCCTACACTGGGAAGGACTTTGCTCCTCCGGTCCCCATCCTGCTGTCCATCTGCTCAGGAGGTATGAGAAGATGCAACTGAAGAGTGAGTCAAAAAAATTGTTGAGTACCTCAGCCTTCTCCTCATCCATTGTTACCAGTTTTCCAGTGTTGTTTATAATTTTCTTTGACCTTCCTTTTTGGCTTAACATACCTGTAGAAGCCCTTTTTGTTATTCTTTGCTGTCTTACTTTCTTTTTTTACTGAGAGAAAGTGTCTCTGTCTTTGGAAATACTTAACATCAGCACATCAGCACACTAGACCCCCAGACCATTACAAGGAAAGAATTGATGTAGCTCTGAGTTTGTTGTCCTACATCCTATTTCAGCCATTTACCTTCTTCCTACAATGTAGTAGGAGTTTGAAACAGCAGGAACCAAAGACAACACTGGGTTTGGAAACAGGATCTGTGCAGCTACATCTGCAGGGTTGTTTTGGGAGTACTCAGCCTGCTTTACAGAGGTCTAGTGGACAGATACTGTTTAATTCTTTGTCTTCTACTACAGCAGATCTGCATTGCAGGGCCCTGCACTTTGGGCAAGAGCAGGCTTGCCAGATCTCTGTTTAGAGACTTTTAGCCCCAGCTGGAAAGAGCTGAGCAACACCGTTCAAATGCAGATGCAGCCTGCCAAGGACCATCTTTATCTCTCCACCACACAGAGTGACACTTATGTGGGTCCAAGTCAAAGACTCATACTTCAGATCCCCAAACCTACAGTGTGTACTGATTCTTCCCAATTCTCCTAATTGTAACCATTCCACACCAATGATTCCACAACATGTTCTTCCAGCTATTGCCATGCACGATTTTGCCGTTTGTAACTGCTAAATTCTTTGCATAAATATTAAAAAGCAGCAGTGTTACAAGACATCAAAGTGATATGTGATTTGCTAAATCATTTTCCTACGAAGTACTTTATAAATGATGCATTAATTCTGTCAGAATGCAGCCCTTCTGCATGGCTCATTAAGTCTGGCAGTTGCCTACTTTTCTTTTGATCTTCTGCATAGGGAAAGGAAATAAAAGTCATTTTTATCTCCTCAAGAGCATCCCCTACCACCTGCCCTGAAAATGAACAAACAACATTTTTTACTTTTTTCCCTATCAGCTGAGTTCTGTGATCAGAGAGTTTGCACTAAGTATATTTACAAATTTATAGGCTTTTGACATTACTATTTCTCTAAATCAAACTGTACTCTGAACCATAAAGATGACCCATAGGCCTGAAGAACACTTAAAATTATCACAAACAGGTAGCTGGAATTTTTTCCAAAAGAGAACAGTCGCGTTAATGTAAAGCTCAGTCTCCACTTGGTAAGTCTTTCACAGCAGGTGAGGACCTGATCTATCTGATTAGAGTTACATTCTGCACTCTTGACAAGAAGGGCAAATGCTGGTAAGAATGAATAAGTGCAATTAGTTACTTTTTACATGATAGGTCAGTTGTAAATGCTGTTGTACAGAAACTATTAAAAGGTCATACGCATTTTCATTTCAAAGTGCTTTCACTTCAAACTTGGTCAGATGAATTTTCTGTATAGAACACGCTATGTCTCTAAAAACAGTTTTATTATTTTTCAAGCACTGCCCTTTGATTGGGTGGTCCAAATGACAGCAGTCGAAAGCTGAACAGACCTCTGGTTATGTGTGGTGAGGCAGAGCCCAGCCAAGAGAAGCGTTCCTCCATGGACATCCAGCGGATGCCGGTGTCAGAAATGCATCAGCATCTTGGAGTGCCTCCCCAGTGGGCTGGTTGGGTTTCATGCAACTGTCTCCATATTGTCTCATCAAATCCCCTCTTCAAGTGATAGACCAAATACCAGGGCTAGGAAAATGACAGCAAGGTTTATAAGCATCTCTCTGTTGTGTGGGTGTAATGCTGCATGGCAGTTTGTAAATCTCTTGAGGGGGGTTCCTCTTTCAGTCACGGAGACCGATGTGATGGTATGTTTGGCTCTAGTGAAGGAGGGCTGAGTACACTGCATGCTACAGTGCATTAATAAGCACATCAAGGATGTTGATATTGGGGGGTAGGTCAAATGTCAGATTTTAGATTCCCAAAATTGTAAAAGAAGTTTGTTGACACAATGAGGTAAAAAAGCCACAGAAACAGAAAACCGAGTAGGCTAAACAGAGCCAATACTAGATCTGAATTCTCAAAATGTTGTGTATAATTATTGGAGTATAATATATTTATAGTATGATAAGACAAAGGGTAACTGCTTTGATCTGAAAGAGGGTAGGTTTAGATCAGATATTAGGAAGAAATTCTTTACTGTGAGGGTAATGAGGTACTGGAACAGGCTGCCCAGAAAAGTTGTGAATGTCCCATCCCTGAAACTGTTCAAAGCCAGGCTGGATGGGGATTGGAGCAACCTGGTGTAGCGGAAGGTGTCCCTACTCATGGCAAGGGGCTTGGAACTAGATGATCTTTAATGTGTCTTACAGTCCATCTTTAATTTTATGATTATAAATATTCATTCAGAGGTAGAAAAACAGTGATATAATTGACAAACGTGTCAGTCTAAACCACATCACTTTCACACTAAAAATCATGTTTTCAGTATTACTAGTATTGTTTTCAAATTTCTACAAGACACTAATTCTCATTTTTTCCTTTTTCTTTTTGCATTATTTCTCACACATAAGTACAACCATTTGTATAGACACAGAAAAAATTATAGATTAATCTAAATGAAGGGTCACTAGTAAAACAGGTCAAAGGAGTAGATCCTAGTGTTCTCAAAAATGAAAAATGTGTTGAAGAAAATTTAGAATCAGAAATATAAGAGATTAATCATGTTGCAAATTACTCTTACACTTGAGTAAATTTGCACTCAAAATTCATTACAGAACACTCAATTAGTCACAACTGATGAATTTCAGCTACAGGCAGCTGTGGATTATAGGCAATGAATATATAACATATTATTATCTAATGAAGATGTCAGCAAATAGTAGATTTAGCTAACTCAATGAGTTATTTAAAAATGTGGAGGACCTATTTTTAACATTGTTCCATTCTACCGACTATTTTTGTGCTACATGCCAGCAACAGTGTGTAATGAAGGTTTGATTTTTTTAAATTGTACCACTATATATTAATTCCACTAGCTAACCAGTACAGAAAATTTTGATCCTTGCATTTGTCTGAAAATTTGTAGTTCCTTTCTTCCTGTTTTATTTTTTTAGAAGCTATTTACATCTTACACCAGCTCTATTTTAGGATCTTTTTAACAGATGTTGTCTGTCCTACACTGTGATGAAAAGAGGAGAATATTTTCTGACTGCTATAACACAGTCATTATGTGAAGAAAAATCGTGCCTAAGAAGTAATGCTTCTGCTGCATATATGCAACTGTGGCACTCAAATATGACTCCAACAAGTTATTCCCAGTGTTCAATGCATCCTCACTGGAATGTGATGCTGTAGTTCATCCACTGTTCACACCACAAGTGTTTTCCACCACAGACAACCACAGATGTTCCCTTTATAGGTGAAGTGAGATACTGTGTAGCTCTCACTGAATGGCTTTCTCTTTGTAGTATATCAGTACAGGCAATAAACATAAAATATATTTTAGTTTTCCTGTAGCTTAATAGATGAATACATTCATTAATACAAGTCACCAGGTAGGCTCTGCAATCACAGAATTTTAATAAAATGTATACAACACTACTAGTATGGAAAAGACATACATGAATTACAAAATACTGTACTGGGAGAAGTTTGTATTTGCCTGTTTAAACAAACCAACATTTTGGAAAAAACAGCTAAAAGAGGTCAGAACCATCTCTCAATGTAGTTGAATGGTTTGGATTTTTTTTCCCTAGGGTGAGGAAAAACACTTTTCCCTGTCATGAAAAAGACAAATCACGGTCAGTCTGTCACATATAATTTGACAATTTGCAATGCTTGAACAGCAGGAGACCAAGGCACATATTTCAAACATTGCTATTGATAGAAGAGTTTTACAGTAGCTCCCAATTTCTATGCTGGATAAATGTCCTGGTTAAAAACAGTTGTATAACAGATACCCATGAAGGCTTGGTGCACTGGAACCAAGGGAATTGCCTGATTAGTTTTGGTTTTCAAGCTGATAATTTTTTAAGCATGCATGGGAAATCAACTGCTATGCTCCAAGGATCAAGCAAACTAACAGGTGTACGTCCTGGCACCTATGAATGCTATGACAAAGAAAGAGGAACCTTTCTGCATTAATTATAACCTATGGCTTTAAGTAAATGGGTAGCAATTTGTGTCTGCTATTTGGATGCTAAAATAAGTATGCAAAGTTTGCATCTTCTTTTGAAACTTCTCAAAGGAACTTAACAAAGTCTCACTTCTTGGAGATAATGGCCATCTTCAAAGTCAAAACTGTCAAATACTATTGAAACTACATTTATTAGACCTATGGGATGACATATCATATATAAACATCTTTCCACTGAGTCACAGTTTTTTATTGCTAGATACACAGAAAAGATTAGAAGAAAAAGGAGATGAAGATCAAAACTCTTCCAACTTATGTAATGTCAAAAAAACACAAACCAAAACAAACTCAAACCTGAGTGCATCATAAAACCTGTAGCTTAAAAATACGGAGAAAGCAGTCAAAGTATTGCCACTAAAGAGAGTCAGGCAAAGGTACAGCCAGCTTTCTCCTTCCTAATTTATTTTGTGGCTTTATTTTGAAAACCGTGGCATGGGATTTCACACTGATTATCTCCCCATAATTTCCACATAAAGTATGTTCAGCTTGCAAGTAAACAGATAATTTTTTTCTCTTCCTACAAAGCACTGGAAGCACAGCCTGCCCTCTGAAATGCAAGCCAAGTCTGCTGTTTCTTGTGAATAATCTCCAGTTAAAGGCTAAACCTGCTATGTCACACGTATTCACCAGCACTGCATGTGAGAAGCTGACTGGAACAATTCTATTTGTAATGAGATAGGAGGACGAATTGAATCTCCTTCATTTCCTCCCAATTAGCTGCAGTGCAGCTCCCTCCTAACTTGGTTTTGTGGGCTTGAGAGATAGGGAAAGCAAGAATGATTCTGATGAGGAAGGAAGCAGCTGAGACCAGTGAGCACATTTTAAAGGATTTTTGCAAAAATCAGAGCATATTTGAAATAGATTGGTCATGGCTCCTGTTGAAATGCCCGGAAATACTCTCTTGACCAATTTCTGAATTTATCAAAATTATTTTGAAAAGAGACTATGTTGCTGGTTTTGTGCTGTACTTTCACGTATCTTCAGTTGGCTGCCTGTTGGGCAGTCAGAAAAGAAATAATCCTTGATTTTCTTGATGTGCAGCTTGCAGAAGACCTTTGGTCACATCCTTACACAAACTTGGTGAGGATCCTCTTCAAGCTCCAAAGCTGAGCTACCCTTTCCAGCTTCTAGCAGACTTAATATAAGAGAGAAGTGTCTGCTTAAAACAAAACCACCCCACCCAGTTGATGCTGGCAGCACTGAAGGCTGGAAAAGTGTAATGTCAGGTCAAGCTTTAATGATACTTCTCCAGGATACTGGCTTACCTCCAGTAGCAGACAAGAGCAGAGATTTTCTGAGCCAGGTCTGGCAGCTTCTCGAGGCAAGGAGTTACACATCTTGACTGCATGCTGCTTGAAAACAGGCCTCCCTCATTTCTATGTAGAACCTGTCCCATTCTAACTTCATTTAATATCCGTCTTCTTTTCTTTTTACTGGAAGAAGCAGTAAGCACTTGATCTACACTGACTCTCCCTATATTTCACACGTATCTATGACATACTTCCTTAGTCATCTCTTGTCAGGCTGAAGAGTCCTATCCTCATTTATTGTGTCTTGCATGGATGGATGCCTTTCCAAATCCCTGAGCATCCTTCCCCAAGCATTTATTTGTTGCTACATTATCCTTCTTGACACGGGGGAGGGGGAAATGACAGACAAGTGTTCAAAATGTGTGCACATCAGAGATTTATGGAGAGGTGTTAAAAGAGCTCTCTAAGTTGTCCATTCCTTGTCATTGTAAGGTATCAGGGGACAACTGCCTGAACTGAAGCCTCTTGGCACTTTTGACCATGTAGAATTGTCTGGGGTTTGAGGTGTTATTATAAGCCAGAATTCTAATTCTTAGACCATGGAGTACTGTTATGATTTCAGAAATGAGAATTTTACCAGAAAAAAAATAGGATTGCAGCCTTCAAACTTTGGAGAGCTTGTCTGAGCACAAAATAGATCTGGAGAGCAGTAAGAAATCCAAAAGCTAATAATTTTAAAGTTTTTTTTTTAAAGTTAGAGGGTTTGTGATTTAGCTAGTTTTTGAGCAATTTTAAGACTGATGGGTAAATAATGGATTCCATTTTTCAGGCAGTACATACAGTCATAATACATACATAATCACATATTATTCTTCATAATACATTTACCAAGTTCTATCTTGAAACCACATGGGTGCTTTAAACACCCATTAATAATAAAAGAAGATTGAGCTCGAAATCTTCTGATGATTAAGAACCTTTCATCCTACATAAATTGCCAG
The DNA here is from genome assembly GCA_013400415.1 of Scytalopus superciliaris. Lineage (NCBI taxonomy): Eukaryota > Metazoa > Chordata > Aves > Passeriformes > Rhinocryptidae > Scytalopus > Scytalopus superciliaris. The sequence goes on from VXBX01008995.1 coordinate 1,482,116, forward strand.
TCAATTTACACCAAAGTATTTTGATACTCGTTGCATCCTTCAGTTTACATAGCTTTTCTCTTTTTACTGATAGAAAAAACCCATGCTTTTTCATCAGTAATTGTCCCACACTAAAAAAGAAGCCAGGCCTTTTTGTTTGATTCTTCAGTATTTTGCTCTACTGGTAGCTTTCCTCAGCTCCCATTCCAGCTTGAAGTAATCTATAGATAGAAAAGCAGAATAGTGCACAGATATGCCTGTCTGGGAGGCTCTTCTGAGCTGCCCTTATTCAAAAAGCTCTCTGATAATGGTACTACAATGAAAAATCTACTAGAAATATTTCACAAGATACCACCTAGGATTGAAGCTGTTTTATTCAATTTCCTAGCTTCAGAATACTTCTTAATACAGGCACATATTCATCTTATGATCAATTAGTTCTCCAAGATTAATCCCCTTCTCATTTGTTTCAGTCTGTTCATCTTACAGCAGAAATTCCTCTTAGTTCACCAGTACTCTTTTTTTTTTTCACTATAGTGCTATTCCCTTCATTATGCGGGAATTTTTGTGTACTGAGCACTATTTCGTCCTTCATAAGATATTCCTGTCCTTCTCTGTATTAAAAAGACATGCTAACTTTGTTAGCAAAAATCATTGCATACTCCTACTTTTTGTGTCAAGATTGTTAGTGGAGCCACTCGATGAATCTTTGAATAAAAATATTGTGTTTCAGACATGTCTGACAATTCTTAAATTAATCCAATTGTCTCTACCTTAACTAAATACATTCTTTTACAGGAAGTCACATAAACTTTTTTACTGTATTTCTAAGAAATTATACTGATTTTGATCTCCTTGTCTTTGAAAATCAGTCGTCTAAAAAAGACATTGTTTTGGTAAAATGCGAGTTGGGTCAATCTATGCTGCATTCTGTTTTCATTTACCTTTACTTTTTTTAAAGTGTTCTTGAAGTATCCTAAAGCCTTGCATATAACTAGCATACTATGTAATTATATAGACCATTATTTATTTTCTATTTTGTAAATGCATATCCTGTGTTGACTGTTGTCCGGTTATACATTTCCCATTTTAAGAGATTTATTAAAAAGTTCTGGTGTTGAATCTACAGCTTCAGGTGTGAGTTCATGCAGTATTGCAAGGAGATTATCTAGTACCCCCAACTTGAGTGCATTAAGTTGTTTGACTTTTTGTTTCCACTTGCTTTTTCCTTTTCCACATTCTCACTGCTATCATGTCTTTTCCATTGAAAATTGATCAAAAGCTTTTAGAAACACAGCTAGAGACACACACTTCGCCCACTGGGATAAAAATATCCAGAATTTTATAGTCACAAGCAAAGGCCTAATAAGAAAAAAAAGTTTGAAGGATTTCTGTGCTAAATACTGCTTCTCTGTCTGATAACTGAAGACTTAGAGTATAGAAGTGAGAAATAAATCCAGAGCTGTAATACTCCATGGGGAAACAGAAGAAGAAACAAAAGAAACAGAAGAAGAAACAAAACTAAAGGACCTTGCAGTGGAAATTAATGCAGTTTTGATTGTGCTGCTGGACTTGATGAGATTTTTAATATTATTAAGAAATTACCTTGCCCCATGCAACATGCTTGAAGTATGGCAAGTTTCTTAAGCTATAAAAGCAGGTTGTTAGTTGCTGCTGCTTCCATTTGTTCTCTCTCCCTTATAAAGGAAGAGGATTACATCTTCTTGGTTCTTGCTGCAGATCAATAAAAAATGAAGCCTTTGATTAATAAAAATTATAGATAATAAGCAATAAACATATTCAGTAGAGAGTAATCATCTTATTTTTTTAGAAGACTTTTTAAATCTCTGTTCTAGGTACAATGTAAAAAAAAGACCATGCATTCTCCTCTTGCTTTATGTTTGTGCTGAAGGCTGAGGCCTAAATACAAGAAGCCTGTCCTTATTACATACTACTGTGCCTTTCTATCAACAGAATACCATCATAAAATACTGACACTATCCAAATTTGCCACAGATAGGCCTTTAGACTGTAAAAAGTTTTAGGACTTTGAGATGTTGTATTCTTTAGAGACAGAATAAAACCTGCATTAGATAACTCTTCATGTCACTTTTAGTTCTTAATAATGGAAACTGGGTTTAGCTGAAGGAAAGAACAAACTCTTAAGACACTGTTAAAAGATCTGTCCAATAATATTTGTGATATTTCATACATTCAGCTTTGCCACCTCTATTCTTTTAGGTTAGCACACTTCTTAATTTAGGAATTATTTAAGACAATCTGAATTTAGATATTCAGTGATAATTATTTTTTTGTTAATTACACATATTATTTTTTCAAATTCCTCTGAGTCTATATCAGATAACTACACAGTATTTTACTGGTCCTGTAGTGACAATTAACTGTATTTACTAGAATTGCTTCTGACACCAACTGAATACATTTGAAGGGACCATGAATGGGAAACATGTCAGAAAAGTTACTCCTTGTGGACTAGGAGGAAAGTTAAAAAAACCACAAGATTTTTTAATGTGGTTATCCATATATTATGCCTGGAATTTGTTTTATAGCACCTTTGGTATTTGCTCTCACTCCTTTCTCTGGGTGTTTAGAACATCACCTTCATCACTGAATTAAGCTGAATCTAATTGGAATTTTATCTCACTTATTTTCACACTCCTGTCAGGAACACTTGGTGCTGGCATGTATGGCAACACATGGGAGGAAAGGGTTATTTTAACAACATCATTGACTTTTCAGCCTCTCTGTTACCACAGCCATCAAATTCTAATTTACTCTTCTAGGGGCCCTCATCATTCCACAGTCCAAGGAGGACAAAAAGAAAAATAATTTGGTCACTTAAGAGTGAGAAAGTCTATACTCCCCAAACAAAGCAGTCAGACAGCTATCTCAAAATTTACAAGCTATGTTGACTGACTCCTTACTTCTCTCCCCTAACTCCGGTCTTTCTACTGCCTCCCTTTTCTTCCCCCCTTACCACCATCCTGCACTTCCCTGGTTGCTTTTCAACAATCCAGTGATAGAATCATGTGAATACAGATAAATGAGAGGTCAACAACATAACACTCTTTTATTTTTTTTTCTTCATGATTATTTTGCCCACAGATCAAAAACTTAGGATGGAAAGCAATATTTGACACCAGCCCTTAAGAAAACAAGAGGAAGATAGGAGCAACAAAAGCTCGTTCTCACAGTCCCTCCCTTCTAAAAGGTTAACATTCTGCTTAACCTACATAATTTTTCTGTTGAAAATAGTAAAAACCCAAAGAAATTATCAGGCAGCCAAAATTATTAATTCAAATACTAAAAGATTGTTAAGTCATAAAGTTGGCCTGCCTTTATCTTAGCTCATAGCTGCATAGTTAATTGCTATAAAGAGTTTTAAAGGATAGAAAAGTGTAAATTAAATAACAGTTTTTGCTAAGGATGTCATGCAACTATTTTTGTTAGGCAAGAAATAAACCCACTCTTTTAAAAGATTTGTTTCTGACACAACCTTTTTTCAGCCAAGCCCAGACACTCAGAGATAAATTCATTCCCCACATTTTTGTCTTTGTAAAGAACCTTCCCCTTCTGCTTACCTGTTCTGCTCTTTTTTATAAGTGGGAGAAAAATGTCCCAGTTGACTGAAAGCTGGTGAAGGTTGCCCCAATTTTCAAAAAGGGCAAGAAGCAGGACTCTGAAAACTACAGGCCTGTCAGTCTCACTTCAGTGCCTGGTAAAGTTATGTAGAAGATCATTCTGGGAAATATTGAAGAACACCTGAAAGACAACACAGTCATTGGTCACAGCCAACACGGCTTCATGAGAGGACAGTCCTGCTTAACCCGATTTCCTTTTACGACAAGGTAACTCACCTAGTTGAGGAAGGGAAGCCAGCTGATGTCATCCTTTTGGACTTCAGTAAAACTTTCAATATGGTCTTTCTCAGGATATTTCTGGCCAAAATATCCAGCAAGCAGCTGGATAAACATGTCATGTGGTGGGTGAGCAATTGGCTCATGGGGCAGCACAGAGGGCAATAGTGAATGGGTTGACATCAGAGTGGTGACCTGCCACAAGTGGGGTTCCACAGGACTCCATCCTTGGCTCTGTGCTCTTCAACACAGGCTCCCCAGGGAAGTTTTCACAGCACCAAGCCTGACAGAGCTCAAGAAGCATTTGGACAATACTCTCAGTCACACCGTGTGACTCTTGGGGATGGTCGTGTGCAGGGCTAAGAGCTGAGCACAATCCTTGTGGGTCCCTTCCAATTCAGCGTATTCTGTGATTCCCTAATTTTTATTTTCTTTTTGGTCACTGGACATTATTAAGTAACACTGTGTCATTTCTTTTACTAGCTATAACAAATACGTGGTAGAAAAGTGTATTTAAAAATGAATGGTATTTATGTTTCAACAGAAAAACAAATAATGAAATTCAGATTTTATTTTGAACTTTCTTATTCTACAGTCTTTAAAACCTCATAGGTCTTTGCCAGTTTAGGAGATTCAAAAATTGTATGCGTAACAAGACCTATGTACAAAGTATTCCTGAGATAAGAAGAAAGAAATTCCTCTCTTATTAATTTTAATAAATTTCCAACTTTGTCTATGTACCCTATCCCATAACTTTACTGTCACTTAAAAAAAATAATCAAAAAACCACTCCCACCAATCAAGAAAAATCTGCTTTTTGAAGCTAAAAGCAGTTTGCATCTTATATCTTGGTGACTTTCTATGATGTATGATTTCTTTAGGTGATGAAAATACACCTTTAAAAACATTTAAAACATATACATGATAAACTGGTGAGCTAAAATCTCCCAAAGACTTATTTTGGTTTTGTATCATCCCGTCCCGTATTAAGCAATTATGGAAAAGAACAGTGACTACACCACAGATGTTTCCTAATTAAGTGGATCAAGGGAGAGACAGATGCTAATGACTCTTTATTTTTATTTTGTGTGGGTGCTGTTTATAGTCTGCTGTGCTATATATATACACTATGACAGTAAAGTACAAATCTAAATTCAACTCCCTTAAGAAACAGCTTCTTTATGAAAAATTTGCTTGAAACTCTATTGTTTCGGAACTGTAATTTATTATAGACTATTTTTGTGCTTTTAGGAATCACCTCCTGAGGTTCACTTCTGTGTTCCTTCTCTAGTTTTGCTTATTTCTAATCAATATCTAATGTTTTGGGGTTTTTTTCTAGACTCTTCCTTTCTCACTGTTTTCATTTATCTAGTGTCTTATCTTCTACTTTGTAAATGTATTTTAGTATGGCAGTAGTTGTTCACGTGTGCCATTCAGGTAAATATTACAAACTTTTGCTTGATTTTAATGTTGTTTAAATTCATCTTTTGACAATATTTATTAAACCTTGATACAAAATTTCTTCTGATATCCTCAGACCTTTTTCTGACCTAGATAATGAAGTTAAGGGTGCATTTCAGTTTGAACCGGTGTACTTTGAAACTGCTGTCATTGCTGAGTCATTTTGGAGTGCCCATTTTGAATACCTTTGCATGAAATTAAGCCGGAAGACAGTAGTGCATTTAATTTGTTCCAACCCCAAAAGACCACACATGACCAGACTGGCATTAGCACAAAGTGAATACCCAAATATTTTACAGTGGTGCCTTTAGCTCCTCAGCTCCATTGCATTCCATTAATCTGCTCTTCTGGGCCTCCCTGCCTGCCAGTGTGAAGCTGAACTATGTCACACAACAAGTGCTGGGGATGGAGTTTTCTTTCATTCTAGCACATTCTTCTGGTTTTGAATTAACATTCACGGTAAATGTCACATAAAGAAAGTGCTGGTTTTGGTTGACATTTTAGGAAAACTCTGAAATGACTGCAGGTGAATCATTTAATCAATGCAATAAGGAGGGAAAACCCCAGTTGGAATTTTGAAAACTTCACCTGATGGCATACTGATGAAAGGCAGATGATTCACAGATGAAAAGAGAAGATCCAAGGAAAGCAGTATGGTTCCACAAGAAGAATGAAAGGATTCCCACTGAAGAAACAGACTACCTAAATATGACCTGGGGTGTCTTTGAGGATAATGGAGGATGGACATGTCACAGAAAACAGTAACATACTTAAATTCTGAGGGTTTGCTTTCTTCAGATACAGAAGAAGTCATTAGAAAAGCTACCCAATAGCTGAACTAGGCTTGAACCAAAACCTATTTTTCATTCTAGCATCCAAAGGACTGCACACACAATTTGTCATAAAGGTTGAATGAAAGTTAGGGGTTGTCATGCCAGCCCTGCTAAATTCTCTTGAATTTACACAGTTGGTTCCAATGTATCCACAAACTTCAACCACTTTGATGGTATCTAAATTAGAAAATTAAACAGGATCAGGGTGCTGATAGGCTAAATGATTATATTTCTAGAGTGGTCACTGCTATTCTTTTTACCTGAATCATCTTTTACCAACGTAAATATTTCCCAAAGAGAGTTTGGGAATAATCTCAGTCCTAGAAGTATTGGCAACTAGCAATTGTTCACTCCTTACTGGAGCAGCATTATTACAGTGTGATCATGACCAGAATATCCCAGTGGTCCAGGCTGGGAAAATGGACCCTGGCAGCATTTAATTTCCTAATATAGATTAGTTGCTGAATTGAAGAATGTGCTTTATGCTTTATCTCGTTCAGTCTAATGGAGTGCCCCCAGAGGAATAGGGTATAGGAATTAACCCTTCCAACCTGTAAGTACTATCATTTTAACTGGAAGAATAAATGGGTACTAAAACAGAATATCTTGGTTCATGAGTAATACTGCAACTAAAAGGTCAACATGATTTCACTAACACTTTATACAAAAGGTAGGCTTTTTTTTTTTCCTACAAAGAAATTCCTGTATTTAGAGACTTTAAAAGCCAAGAGAGTAGCTTTATTCAGAATAATGCAACTTGTTACTAGAGTAATGAACTTAAAATCAGCAGCAAAAGCAATGTGTCATTCACAAAGTAGTATGCTGTCTAGACTTCTCCAAGGACACTCCCTTGTCG
>VXBX01008996.1:17769-29175 GCA_013400415.1 Scytalopus superciliaris
TTCTGATTTGCCTATGGTGATGTGGGGATGGTGAAAGACTTCCTGAGGTGCTGCTAAAATTCAGAATATAGACAGTCATTCATAAACAATCACTTTTCAAGGAATATAATGAATTTCTGTTGTCAGTTGAGGTGGAATGACTCAATGTGCTCTGCAACTACAACACAAACATGATTCCTTCAACTAACCTAAAGAAGGAGGAAAAAGTAAAAGGAAACATAAAATCTAAACTTTAGTTAGTTTGGCTGCTAAAGTTGTATTATGGGGTTTTTTTTCATATTTTGGATAAGTTAATGTGTGTTTTAGCTTTCTACATGAGGGGAACTAAGCTTTTTGCAAGGTAAATCAATTAATGCATGCAGATTGCTCAGGTATCCTAATCAACATACAAAAAGAGATCAGTTTTTCTAGTCTTGCTGGACAGAGAAAAATGTCGCTCTATCTTTCTGTTGACTTTTGATTGACTTTGGAGCAGGTCAATAATCTGTTTAAGTAATGAAAATGTTTCTCTATAGATAATTAGAAAGTAGAACAACCCTGCAGAAATGTAGGGAAATCTCCAAATTGCATTCACCTTGGTGTTACTTTTGTTTTTCTCCCACTGTTTTTTTTCTAATTTTTGGTAGGATGCCTCATAAATTGTGAATAAGGCACTCAGATAAGGCATTCTCCTTCTACTCCAGGTTCTTTAATGCAAATATTATCTTGAGTTTATTCTATTTTTAAGTTAATCTTCTATTATTTAGTCTTTAACTTGTCCTCACGTTTTCTAGATACTTTGCCATCTTCAGATAAATTCCTAAATATCTCTGGTTAATAATAGAATGTTAATAATTTGGTTTACTGATATTTTACAGTCTGCTACCTCTAAGAGCTGGAGCCCAACAAACTTTTTATCATAGGTTCAAGGCAGGTGGTGTCTGTTTCTTGAGTAACAGCTATTGCTGGCAAAAGATTGTCCTTCCCACAGTAAGTAATGGCCTCTTTATATCACTCCCTCTATATACTGATGCTATAAAACTCTACATCTACACTGCATCAACACTGTCCATTCTCTCTCTATCCTGAGTCTAGATAATAACACTTCAAATTAAAGAACTTTAGTTTAATCACTTAACTGTTGAAACCTTTATGCAGCTTACTGGTTGCCATTCATGTGATATAGGAGGGAACTTGCATATACCCTTACTAGAAGACAAAACAAAAACAAAATTAAAGAATGTACCAAAAAATAGAAATAAACACCATAAGTTCAATACATCTGTGACACGAAATTATTGCAAGTTATAAGGTAATAAAATTATTATTTAGCATTATTGAGTGTTTGTTCTCTAACACGGTCCTTATTCTGCAAGAATGTAATAGAACCAGAAAACAAGCCCTGCATTGCAAAAAAGTCATCCCAAAAAAGACAGTTTAGTCTCTCATTGAATTACTATTTACATATTAAAAGTTACCATGAAGATCACAGTTCAGACTACAGCCCTGGCTGGAAATATTCAATGCCTCTTAAAAGATAAACTGAGAAAACTGCAGTTTTCAACCCACATTATGGCCTGAAAGACAAGGAGAAAACTTGAGTAAGTCACCATGTGGAATTTAGTACCTGATTCAAATCTGTGTGACTCACGTTACAGTGGTATTCAAGCTCTCAGTGTTGTTACTGGGCGTTTAGTCATGAAGGTACAGTTCAAACACTGTGAATGGCTAGTGACATTTTAGATGTCCTATTGATACTCCAGAAGAAACAAGTGTTCAAAAGGCCCTGTATTGTATCTTCAAGCCCTAAACTGATGTTGTAGCTGATTTGGAGTTATGACACCAGATATATGAACAATAGAGTTTACATAGCTAACTGATTGTCCACTGAATCTGCTGTACAGGAGCTTTGGTGAGGTGTCTGCATGGTTCTGTAAATTATATTGTGCCTTTGGAACTGGGCAGAGTCTCTAATGCAGTCTAGATAACAAGGTTTAATGGGAGTGATGGTATTCAGTCAAAGGTTGGACTTGNCCCAACTTTTCAAAGAGTTTTTTTTAAGGGTTTATTTGTTGTTTGTGATATATGCCTCTCTGCAGTGTGGAAGAGGCTCTTTCCATCTTTGAATATTTCTGAATACCTTTTCTAACAAAATATTTTTTTAACATGAAAACTCATTAACTGCTATTGCAGCATCTCTCTACTTCCATAGCACAAATTAGCTAGTACAGAAAAAGAAATCATTACAAAATTACACAATAAATCATCTGTCCCTACCAGTCAATATCAATTCTTAAGTAAAGACATGGCTATTGCAAATCCAGCTGAATGGCTGGCCAGTTTGAGCTTCTTTATGACAAAAACAAAGTAAATTCCAAACAAGTTCTTTAGATAAAATGATTAAAGTTGTGACAATTACTTTCCTTGAGACTCAGATAAAAGGAAGTTATCTGTCTGTAATGGTTTGTAATGGAACTAATCTGCATAAGTTAGGTCTATAAGTTTGCCTGATTTTCAAATGTTTTATGTGTCTTTGAAGCCTTGCAGGAAAAGATCCTATCTGTTCAACAAAGATACTTTATTGTAGCCATGCAGAATCTACTTTAGGATGGTTTCAAATACCTTTCTTCTTATACTACTAGACATCAAGCTTGGGATTTTTTTTTCCTGCCCATTGGGCAGAGAAGTTTCTTTTTTTAAACGATTTCTAGTAACAATTCCTATATATTTCTATAAGATACATATATGGACAATTAAAAGAAGCCTGGCTTATAAAACAAGAGAATTACAGAGCATTCAGAATAAAAACAGCATTCTCAACTGCCCAACTTAAATGATTCCCTAGACCTTTGAACAAGCCATTTTGAACAAAAAGAACATAAGCTGGCTTTAAAACTATCTGGAACAGTATCAAGCTGGCTATGAAGTATCGACCTTCTCAGAAGTTCTGACACTTCGATGGTGAATGATTCTGCCAAATCTCATAAAACTCAGTGTTGGTTTTTCAAAAAACTTCATCAGTTCTGGAACTATAAGAATTTGGCAGCGTAGTTTGTCAATCTGTGCATTAAAACCAGTTAAAAGTCAATTACTTTTGGAACAAAATGGATGTGATGCATTCATTTCAGACTTGGAATGAGTAATCCTCTGTATTTCACTGGCTGCAGAGGATTAGGACTAGAGAACTAGACCACTGGGCTGAACTGGGCTGAACACTTAATGCATCAATACTCTTAAGTGCATTTGTTTACCTTAAACAATTGCAAAGTGTACTATGGGAACATATTTATCAAACAGACCCAGATCAAATTCATCCAGACTACTCACAGACTTTGAGAAAGTCAGAATCTAGATCCCAGTCCCTGCCTCATTCAACATGAAAATCTAGTCTGGATAGCTTCAGTGACTGAAATGGTACAGGTTAAAGTAACAGCTTCCCTCCCTGCCCTGAAAGCTTCCTTCATCACATGCATACACACTCCACTAACATGTAGCAAAACTGTTCTTCAGGGATCATTTCTCAGGTCAAGAAGGCAGATTGTCCCCAAAGGCAGACTGTCCACCACTGACCTGGGAATGCCATCCGGGTAGCAGGCAGTACCACCTGTTCGATGTGCACTTGATGTTGTGCTCCCTGGTCTGAGACTACCAGCTGAGGATCACTGACAGCCATCACATCAGGAAGTAAAACAGCTAGGTATACCTAAACACAAGACTTTAAGTGGAGGAGTAATGTGCTGTGAAGCAAGAGAAAGTGAAGGTAGAGAACAGCTCATTCAGGCTCCTATCCTTTGTAGTTTCACAGAATCGCAGAATCGGCTGAATTGGAAAGGACCCATCAGGTCCAACTCCTGGCCCTGCACAGGACCATCCCCAGCAGTCACACCATGTGCCTGAAAGTGTAATCCAAGTGCTTCCTGAACTCTGCCAAGCTTGGTGCTGCGACAGGCCCTGGGGAGCCTGTTCAGTGACCAACTACCCTCTGGATGGAGAACCTTTTCCTAATATCCAATCTAAACCTCCCCTGACACAGAAGTAGATAATCTTCAAGGTCCCTTCCAACCCAAACCATTCTATGAGTCTATATTTCAATGGAATATCTGGCTCATAAAATGCTAAGACAGCAATACCTTTAATGCTTTATGTAGCATCTTCATTCAAAATTTGATATGAAGAAAATCATTGCTATGTAATTTCCCCCCCTTTTTTGCTAATGACTGAGCAGTAAGAGACATAAAACAGTACAGGATCATTTTCTGTAGAGAATTATACGATGCCCTGGGTTGTCCCATCCTATTAAGATCTGACAAGTGCTAGAAGAGCCTAGAGGAAGCATGTTCCCTGAAAGTCAAAATGCCCCTGTTTTCCAGGGTCCTTCCATCATTTCTGAATGTTTCCAATGTCATTGTGGACCTTTAATTAACTGGGGTGCTGATTAATGGTCTTGTTTCCTTAAGAACCTCTTCAATGACATTATGTGGATGAAGGTTGAAAGGGATCAATACAGTTACATCAGGATCAACAGAGATTTCTATAACTACTGATATTTGTACTAGAAATGGCATAAGACTGTAAAGCAAAGACCAGTGTTAGAGGACAGGGAGTGGACTTGACAGAGTCAGTTTGAAACTCCCATGGGTCTGCATGCCTTCATCTACCACCAGGTTGCACACCTTCCCATGCACACATACACATGTGCGCATGTGCACACACACGCAGGCTGATCATACAGATATTCATATCTGCTGCTTGTACATATGACAGTGATAAACAGGTTTCTGTTAGGAACAATTTAGCTGGTAATAAATCACTCTGGTAGGGGCTACTGTGCACAGGTGACTTGCCATGATGCAAGGATATAATTGTGCATAATCAATGCAAACATGCTCTAGTGAAACGTGACAAAGACTTACTTAAATACGTTTAGCTACAGCCTAAAGGTTAAGGCAGAACCAAGGTGATGAGAGTCTCAGATAACACCAGGATATTTGCTAGTGCCATTACAAAGGGAAGCATAAGACACTCTTTGGCTGAACTGGTGCTAGGAAAAATATGAAGGAATAGTCTCTGTGACCCTCAAGAAGCAGCCTGTCAACATTCCTCAGGATTGCCCATCATCTCAGGAGTCTGGAAAATACAAAATACAATACATAGTACCTAAGGCAACTATAAATTATGGTCAGCTCTTGCAGAACACAGAATAGCCTCCTAAGAAACTGCTTAGGACTTTGAGTTTTGGAGTGGTGTCCCTTCAGTGCACCCAGTGGAAAACAGATTCTTTAATGAGAAAATGGGTTTTTAGAGTCATAAATTTCCCACAGAGATGTATTTATTTCAACTAAACTTTCATTGCTACAAACATTTCATGTCCTCAGTGGGATTTATGGGCAAAGCTCAAACTCTAGAAAAGATGCCACTTCATAATAAAATAACTTGGGAGTTATGAAAGGCAAAGTNCTGATTAAATCAGATGAAGGGGAAAAAACATTCAAGCTCCCGAAGATTATTCTAATCACCAAGGTAATTATGTGAGCTATTTTATTCTTTGCTGTAAGGGCCACCATCATAGCTTCAATCCAGTTAGCCTAGTCAGCAGTCAGAAGAGAGAGATATTATTTCTTTAGAGGTAGCTTCAGTCCATTCAAAATTTGACTGACCTGTACTATTGCTTCTCTCATAGACTTAACTCTGAAAGAGTGGAAGAGCAACAAAATATCCTGTATTAAGGCCCAAGAATACATAAGGTAAACTTAGACTATACCCCTTCAGGAAACTGTATCATCACATAGAGGACTGAGCTCACCTGTATAGACCCTCACCTGCATAAGCAACTAGAAAGTTCATTTCAGAGGTGAGTGACCAATGTCTAACATCTGTAAATGAATCAGGTGTTCTGATTTCTGTCCTAAAGTCACTGGATAAACCTCCTTAGAGCTGGTCTAATGCAATGCTCTTTATTTTCCTGCTTTGAAGAGCCTTTTCGGGGAGATTTTTGGTTTCATCTGAGGACAGGACATGAACATTTTTGGAAATCTCAGGAAAATAATTATTGGAGTACAGGAAATTATCTCTTCCTCAGATCTATATACAAAGAAACAGACCTATCTTTTGTCTTTCTGGTCATTAAGATAAAACAGGCAATAAAATCACTGTTCTGCAGCCAAATGCTGTATAGATTTCTCTTTTAAAAAATGCAGGCTATGATCTACAACTGGCAAATTGCCCTATTAGTGTAAGTTTAAAGAAAAGGGTTGAAAGGTGCAAATCGGAAGTAAAGTTGCTCCCAGGAATCAATAGGTCCAGAAGAGTCTATTATAATAACATCATGTCCCTGAGAGGGTATCAAGGATAAGTATGTTATTGCTAAATTAGGGGGTACCATCTTTGCAAGGAAAACAGAAATGTAATGTTTGCTAATTGAACTATAAAAATAATAATTACCTTTGATATAGGGGAAGGCAAAGTCACTCAGCAATGTCTCTGATTGTATAAATTGAAGCTGTTGTCATCTGAGCCCAAACTAGATTAAAAGTGAGCTTCTTAAATTATGCTTGGATGAGATCAAACACAGAAGACTTTGAACGTCTTCAGCACATGAGAAATAGCTTCTGTCTTCCCTGTTCCCTCACCAAATAGTCACATTTTCTTAACTGCAGCAGCATCTCCTTCGCAGTAGTGTATATTTCTTTAATCAGTTTCATTCCAAACACAGTTTTTTCCTGCAGAAAATGCAGTTTACAAACCACTACTAACCTAAACAATATTCTGCTTTAGTGAAATTTTATTGGTTATGATTCCTTCCAAGTTCAGGATTTTTTTAAGGGGTTTTGTCATGATTTGAAATTATTTGAAATGGGGAGTAGTATGCAGAAATCTCACTTCTAATGTTATCAATCATTTAATAATCCTCTACTTTTTATAAAATGGTAGAGCCAAGGATTAGCTCTAGCTGGATGAACCACTTGGGAATGGAATTTATGAGGAATCAAACAGCAGATTTTGCAAAAGATTATGCTTTTGTTTGGTTGGTTTTGCTTTTTCTTCAGTTCAGTGTTATGCACAAAACCTTGTGGTGAGATATTAGTTCTGACTTGAAACAGCGAAGCCCTTTATTAATATTCTTCTTAAAAGCATAAAGAATTTTTGTATTTGAACTACACTTAAAGAGATTTTACACTGGAAGAGTAAACAACAGATCTCTTTGATGAAGAACATAAAGTGAAAAAAATCTTGGGCAAGCCAGGACTATTGTCTGAATTTAGAAAGGAAAACCCATTTTTAAAAAACAAAGGGCAAAGTAAGCACTAGAGTGGGAGGCTGGTAGCATAAATAATACACTGACCATTGCCTATGACTAGAGATAGATCGGTGAGCAGATATATTATCAGAAAGAGGAGGACTAAGAGGAATTCTGAGTACCTGGACATTTCTGGTCTCAATAGTTCTTCAATGTGGAAAATGAGAAAAGTAATCTAAAGACAGTTTGGCAATAAACTGGAAATATGTAAATATAATGTACAGTTGCTGGTAACGGTGTTATGCAAGTCCCAGGAAAATGAGGTGCCCATCTGAATGAGTCAGGCAAAGTTTGTGAGATATTTCTAATTATGTAGATTGAAAACTTTTCTGAAGCACAAAGAGTAGGATGCCCTGAAGGCTTCCAGGACTGAGGCACGAGAGACATGGAAGAAAGCCTGTCGAAAATTCTGAAGTGATCATGCAAAGGTTTTTTAGCTGTTACTATGGTGTATATTCTTGATTGCAATGCTTCTAGAACATCACACAACATATGTAAGATATTTCAAGGATCTTAAAAGAGGGCTACAACAGAAGACCACCCATCTAATTTTCTCAGAAATCCCTTCTGTCTTGTAAAGACAGAATACATAAAAGACAAGCTTCTGAAAGTGAAAAAAAAAAAAAGTGTATGTATGTTCCTCCTAAATTAATATACTTTGTCAAAAGTTTTGAATGTATTCTCTGTTAAATCAGAGCTCTTAAACTTTTGGATGATGTCTCTTTCAGAAATAAGAAAAAATAATAATTAAAAAAAACCAAAAAAACTTCTGAACAATTAAGCTGTCTAGAAAAGACCAAAGTGTAAAATTATTTTCCCATAAGACAAAATACCTCTTTAAAAACACTTCTTTATGCCATATTTGGCTGAAAGTTTCTTATCTGTGTGTATGTGTGTATTGAAATGAGGAAAGACCATGAGTGACCAGTGCCAAAAAAACGCCCAAATTGTATTGGCCTAAATATTTTTCTTACATCACATAGAACATCAAATCCCATTTCAAATCATTACTTAATTTTTACATCCAGAACTAAACACATATGAAAGCAAACATGCCAGCTGGAAAACCTTTAATAAGAAAGACTGAAAGTTGATTACTTTTAATAAAACAATAAAATACTTCCTACAGATTTGAGTATTCAAAACTGAACATATGTCCTAACTAGTGGCTACCATAGATTTGTGGTTTTGACCAGAAATTATCCTGAGAATGAAAAGGGTTTTAGATAACAGTTTAATTGAAACCTGTATATATTTCTGTAAAGTTTTCGCTTTGGCCAATTACTTTATTGTGATTAAAACTTAACTAGTACAAAGATATAAGTTTGAATTATTGTAGCTGGTCAAGTGTTAAACTGAGAATAAAAAAAAACCAAGTGAAAAGCAGGAACAAACATGTACTCACTTCAAATAATATAAGTATGTTGAGAACCAAATTAATCAAGACACTGAAGGACATGAGGAGCAGAAATTATTTAATTGACTGTACACTACTGCTTGGAGCCTGGGTAATAAACACAGGGAATTGGAATTGCTCATTTATGAGCATAAATTTGACCTAGTTGGTATTACTGAAGCCTGGTGTGAAGAATTACATGACTGGGATGTTAAAGTAAGTTGATATAACCTTTTAAATAAGAATACAGTGAAAAGGGGAGGAAGAAAAATAGCAATCTAACTTTAAGGAAAAAAGACAAAACAAAACAAAAACTCACAAGAATTTTTACTTGAATAATGTTTAGGAATCAGTGTCTTTCTGCCCTGTAGTTGAGGAAAATATAGAAATTGTTTACAGGTCACTGGGTGATGGAACTTAAACTCTTTGCTTTCAAAAACTAATTATAAAGAAAATGAAGGAGGAAGGGATCACCAAAATAGCAGTATTTACATTAAATCGTTTCAAAAAAGCCAGGTGATGTTTCCTCTGGAATATAATGGATAACAGGGAGACTTACAGCACAGAAAAATCCCCAAAGATCTGGAAAAAATTCAAGGTACAGACACATTTAGAAAGGAAAATGTGATGCCCTGATAAATGTCCTTTTGTCAGTTTAAAGTTAACCTAAGGCAAACAATAAAATGGCTAATATGAGATTTAATTAAAATAGAATTAAAGGAAGGTAATATAACTAATATCAAATAAAATTGGTTTATAAAAATAGACCTACAGTAATTTGATGTCTTTTTGATGTAGAAGAGTGATGATGATAATTCTGATCATCTAATATTTAAACTTCCAAAGATTCAATCTGATCTCAGAAAGGGTTTTTTCAAGAAATAAGAGCACTATAAAGTCAACAAGTTATCTTCAAAATAATCTAGGTCTCAAAATGAAATTAAATTGAGACATCCCCACAAAGCAGGAGTGCTTTTGAGCAAGAGCATCATCCTTGAATATGTATTCTTAATGGAGAGCATTAAAAACAAAGAGCAAAAACCTTTGGAACTGGCCATTTGACAGTTGAACTGCATGCACACATAAATATATGCATATATATATATATATTTGAATATATACAAATATACATTACAAAATATAAAACTGTAATTAGTAATTTCAGCTTTTGCTAGAGAGCAGGGAGCTTCAACTTTTTCAATGGCTGATTCTGAAGAGGACTTTGTCGTAGTGGCCAAAGGGGCTAGTATGAAAATTGAATATACAGAGAGGACACATCAATGCAATAGTACTATATTTAACACTGGTATAGCTGTAATTGGAATACTGTGCTCATTTCTTTTCTCTGCAGATTAATAAGGAGATCTACAAATTGGGAAGAAAGAGAATCATCAGGCTGAGTGAAAGACTGACTTTATTTCTAGACTTAAGGAGGTCCAACTAGTTAGGTGAACAGAAACAGGTTAAAGGTATCCCTGGGCCTAAGGCAGTCATGGATTGCAAACGGAGCTGAGCCAAGTGGCTTTGGCTACACCAACACTTAGACTTAACTCAGATCAATCCAGCTTTAAATGTCTTTACAAGGAATGGAAGATTGCTAGTAGAAGGTTCATCAGCTTAGTTAGCAGATGTATGCAATCCAGATGCTGAATGTTGAGCAAGCATATTTTCCATCTCCATGGTACCTAACCATTTTTGATAAGTATTTCTTCTCCAGCTACTGAGTGAAAACTGGATTACACCTGGAATGTTTTAATTTTGGCATTTGAAGTTACATAAGATCACTTCATCTTATTTAGACTAAGAATTGTGTGGATTTTTTCCTATCTTTTTTCCTCTATAAAAGCAGCGTTCCACAGTTCAACAGATTTGCATTGTTATCTGTGTTTCCTTCCTAGGAACTTCCAAGTGAGAATAGTATTATTTCCATTTGTTTCTCTTACCTAAAATAAATCACCTAATCTAAGTGAGTGTTGACTTAGTGGATTTCTGCTGTTTATGTTTTTCACCAAATCTTACTACAATGATTCCACCCAATTTCAGAGCTCTTCTTGACAATGTATAGGGATACACAGACCAAACAGTGGAATGTGACACAAAATTACTTGGTATTGTGGTGATCAGGTCTTTTATGTGCACATAGCTACTGACTAAACACTTTTTAATCTTCACAGGTCTCATTACATGAGATCACACCCCAGGATAATCTTCCCTTAACTTTATCTGTTATAGCCTAGGAATTGTAACATACTAACCATCTTAAAATCTGTATATGGATATAAAAGGGATTTAAGGTCAATCTGGAAGACGTCACAGTTCCTTTAGTCCAACCTACTACATCACCCTTCTGTACCAAGGGATACTACAAACTGCCATAAGTTTCCCTCCCAGAAACAAAGAGGAAACATGCCTTTGCCTTTTTAGAGAGACTCTCATTCTTTATGTAGCAAACCTATATCTTGCTCACCGTATCTGAGTTTAATACCAAAAGTCCATGAGGTGCATTTGATCTCGGTGCCAGGCCAGAAGCCACTAGAAGCACTTCTCAGCCTCCTGATCTTGCTCCTCTCCAGTGGGAAATACCAACAGACCCTTGACATTGACTGATTTTTTTCCTCCCTGTGGACCATGTCACTGACTTGGTAAACCTTTTGGGCTCAATCCAGATAACACTATTAAGATACTTCCACCAACTGAACCATAAGAACCATCTTGTCTATTATATTTATATTTA